>CM077796.1:22279233-22584233 GCA_039737535.1 Lagodon rhomboides | reverse complement strand
TAATGTTGGCTTCTGTTTTTTTTGTTTTTTTCTGCCTGCAGTTCGAGGCCAGGACGACCGCCCAAGAGGCTGCAGAGTGTGACAGAGGGCGGGACTCACCACATGCTGCCCCACAGCGGGCTGATACACGCTGGGATCATGCCTCCTGCAGGTGACCACCCAGGCCTCGCCGCGCACACACACAGTACATATGCACCCGCGAGCACACGTGTACTGGAGAAACAATATCACACGGAGACACTGAAATAACACACAGAGGAATCATTTCTCATGTAATATAAATATAACCCGACATTTTTGGGGATGATGCTGATACCAACGTCGGGCAATACAAAAAATGTTATATTGATATATCAGCTGATAACTACAATGTGGTTATCAAACATATTTGTGAAAAAGATTCTTAGGTAATGTAGACAAGATGTTTTAGAGGTTATTAATACACTTTATTGTCCAAAATGACATCGGAGCACTGAAACACTAAACATCATCTGGAATTTAATAATTATTATCATCCCAAGCATAATTTTTTTGCATTATATGCAGTAAAAAAGAAAAAATCACCCAAAAAATACGTAGTTGTGCTTGTAGTTTATTAAGTTAATTTAAGTTAATTTTGACAGATTGTAGTTCCTCACTCTCTGCTTTGGTAACCATTGATAATAACTATTTTAAATTGTATAATTAATTAGTTTAAGGTGAACTACACATCATTTATTAACCATTTACAAAGTATTGTAAACATCAGCTGCAACTTTACAACAAACACGTGCTTATATTTTTATGTTCTCCCTAATCACAGAGACACAAACGATTCACTGCCCTCGCTCTGCGTATAAATAAAGCAAATCTATGTACGGAAGTTTTTTTCCCTTTGCACGTCTAAGGAGGCCAATTAAAGCATCCGCTCAGTGTTAGAGTCACACCCTCATCAATGATGATGATCAACCAGCGACGCATCGGAGCCTGTGGTTCAACCAGATGGCATTTTAGGAACATAAAGTTGAAACGAGGAGAACGAGGGAATCGGAAAGCAGAGATATTAATAATGTTCCAATACCGCTGAGAGTTCATATGCAGCATTTGAATGATTGAAATTGAAATTTATCAGAGTAAACTGAGCAAAAGAAAAGAAATACGCACAACAAAAATATGTTTTACGCCTTTTAATAAAGATTTTAACTTAATTATATATATCATTGAACATATATCATTGACATCTGCTATTTGAGAGACTACCTACAAAGTGTGATAATTTAATAATTTTGTACGAGACTTAAAAGTCAGTCAGCTGTTTATTTTAGAAAACCTTTTGGAATTACACATTTATTCTATTAATACTGCACTAAAACTACTGCCACTATACAGTTATACTGTCATATAAGTGTAGCAAAGGGAAAAACACTATTTTCAAATAATTCAAAGTAAAATATGATAGAATTACTCTTCGACAAAAATGACAGTCCAATCTTAAAAATAAAAAAGAAACGAACCAGAATCACATTAAACTTTAAAACGTCTTTCCATTCGGTTCACCTGCCAGTGTGTTCTGTATTAAAGATTCATTACAAAGGGGGAAGCCGCTCTCCCTTTTCACAAGATTTTCATAAGGTCAAGGTTTGTATTCTTCACAACAGAACAGGAGTCACAGTAGAAGTCCCTGTTTCGGCTCCGAGAGCGAATTAGTGTCATCTTGTTTGCTTCGGCCCTCCGAGGAGCTGTTGGTAAAGTTCAGAGCTTCTTTTTTCTTTTCCAGCTGTGGGAGAGTGAAAAAGCAATGACCTGGCAACAAGCTGCGTTACCCAATCAGTTTAATGAAAGAACGGGTCGCTTAAGTGAAACATGCAAGATGGCTGCGGCTGTGTACTTTCCCCGCAGACCCTGATGATGACACATTTTACCCATCATCGATAGCGTGAGGAGGCTGGGCTCTGGGAGGCGACCTGCGCGTTCATTAATGGAATTAGCATAGACGCTGCTGACACGCGAGAAACAACTCCTCTAAGTTGCATGTTGGTCTTTTTTTCTCGCATTATAAATACACAAAGGCTTTTTGGCTTATCATCTTCAGACCAATTTCAGAATATCCTGCAAAATGTCTTAAAAACACAAGCAGGATTGGAAATATGTGGAATTTTTTGTTTTTTGTAAAACCCATTAATTGTTTCTTCAAGGATGAAATTAAGTTTTAGGATGATTAAACTATTTTGAGGTGAAAACATGAGCAACAATGTGGGAAAGTCTGTTATTTGTAATGTCAGAGTCTGTCTTAGTCAACCGGCTGCTAAAGGCCAAAGTGCTGCTTGTTCTTGTCATAAACAGTTGTGTGTTTGAGTCCCTGTCGCGGTGTGTGTCTGTGCGTGCGTGTGCGCGCGTGTGCGGCGCATAGAAAAAGGCAGAAAAGTAATTGTTGGCACCTCGCCGCTCTCAAAGTTGCCCTTGGCTTTGTGCTCTTCACTGCAACCTGATCTTTTCATTCCCCGCCTCAAAAGAAGCCATTTTCTGTTAGCGCCGCTTCCTCTCACTGTTCAAAGGTGCTTGAGTGTGTGTGTGTGTGTGCGCGCGTGTGTGTGTGTTGTGTACGCGTCGAGTGTTCAAGAGCATCTTTCTCAGTGGGAAAAGAGTCTTTTTCCACCAAAGGAGAGGGCACGGCGGCAATGTCAGCACCACTGATTAGAACTGGCCACATGAGAGGGGGGGAGAGAGGCGGAGAGAGGGAGGACATTTGAGCGTAAAAGGCAGGGGAAATCTTTGATGTGATCCTCCTTAGTCTCTCTTTCTCGCCCTCTTGCACTCGCGCGCACACACGCGCAACACGGTGGCTTATGTCCCGCTGTGATGCTGACATTTGAAAAGGTAAAGTAAGGAGAGGGGATGGGAGGAGAGCAGGAAGGGAGACGGAGAGAAGATGAGAAGAAAAAGGGAGCAATTTGTTGTGGTTGTCTCGGACGGACAGACGGTTCGCCTCAGACAACCGTTGTGTAAGAAAGGAGAGGAAGAAAAAAAACACTCAGCTTGTTGCGAGTGTTTTCGATGTATCCAACGTCAGGAAATTAAGACTTATGGCTTGTTTGCGTTTCCTCGCCGGTGTTTGCACAGTGGCGTGGTTTGTCCAACTTTAATAATTCACCGTGTTTGTCTGAATTAGCGCATGAGATATTTAATTTTCTGCGGCATAAGATGGAGTTTTAAAGGTCGCCCGGTGGGTCAAACTACCCTCTGAGGTTCAGGACACAAATTAAAACGTGGCTCGGCCCTCCCGCCACGTTTTGTCACTCTCCATTTCGTATCGTGCGACGGTGCGCAACCCCTATTAAGAAGTATCCTCGCTTTTTTTCCTCCTAATTTATACTGATAAGGAAACACTCTCTCCGGCTTAAAGGTGGAGCTGCTGCTGAAGACGATGCTGAGTGTCGTCCTGTGTGCTCTGCTGTGGGATGTGATGTCCCTGTGTGGGAGAGATGAATGTCCTGGCTTGTTCCTATCACCGCTGATTCCCTGGCAGACTAAATGGCCAGTGCAGCGGTGCAGTCAGAATGAATGGCTGGCCTCTGTCTTCCCCTGACAACCTCCTGCCTACCCACTGCTCTAATCCTCCACCGGGGCCATTGATCTGGCTCTTATTGATTCCTTCTCTTTCTTTCTTTCCGTCTTTTTCACCCTCTCTATATCTGTCTCTCTCTCTCCCTCAGATCTGTCTGCCCTGGCCAAGAAGATCAAGCTGGAGGCGATGGCCAGTTATCACAGCAACCAGCACCACGGCGGGCCGAACGGAGAGAACGGCGACCACAACCACTCACTAGGTGAGCCGTCCCACCGAACACACACATGCGTGGGAGAATGCGAGATGTTTGATTGCAGCCGTACGACGCGTCGCGCGGCTGCTGTTTGTACACACTTTGCGATGCCAAGTCAATACAACTTGAGCAGCTGTGTTTATGCGCGGCAGCTGAAGCGAGCTGATTAAAACCAGGATGTGACATCACATCTGCTGCTCGTGTGTTTCCTCTGAGAGGCTGCGAATGAATAAAAACAAAAAACTGCGGCGGCGATGAGTCAGTTCTTCAGATGGAATTGGAAAAAGACGTTCCGGGGCAGGTAATCCAAACCATCAAAGCGTCGGAAACAGATGTTTTTGTCTATTTTTTTTTATCAACTATTTCTATTTTTTTCACGATAAAAGCTTAATATTTACGTCAGCTTCTGCCTTTGTGGGATGTGGGATTCTATGACACGTTGGTCATCCGCTCCTCGGCCTCAATGGGCTGCAGACGGATCATTAGAACATATTAGTCATCACATCAAGAGAGAGTAGACCCGAACCAGCTCTGTTACTCACGCTCAACATGGTGTCGGCCTGTCATACTGAGTAACACCACCTCGGGATTTACTGGAACAAAGTCTTCGCTTTTCAGAGCTGAGTAAGCCGTGTTCTCATTTACAGCTAAGTCTCTTTGTCCCTGGAAAGCACCGAATCTCTTCATTTTGGAGTTGAATCCCTCACATCTGCAGGTATAATATTTTTTTTTAGTCATACGCTTCCTCTGCCTGAGAACGTTCCCTGGCTTTGCAGCGAAAGGAGAGCAGCCAGCGGAAAAGTGGAGCACCGGCAGACGAGATCAGGCACACACACACACACACACACACCGGGATGATAGAGAGATGAATAAGATGAGAGGCTGAAGCCAAATCAATAGTCTTCTCTCTAATTCACTATCCTGAATGCAAACGACAAATGCTGGACAATCGATGGCGGAACGGACGCACGCACGCACGCGCACGCAAGCACGGACACGCACACAGAAAGGGGAAAAAAATCGGACGCGCCGCCCCCACTGTTATCGACAGGTTAAAGCGACATCAGTGTGTTTAGACAGATGACAGGGCTTATGGAGGCCTGTGTGGAATACGCTATCAACCTGTGACACATACACACACACACACACACACTCCTGTGGAGCATGCTGCAAGGCTTTAGGACAGAAATGAAAAAGAGGAGTGTGTCCTTGCGCTCTGCAGAAATTCAAAGGACACATGTGCACGTGCGACATGTTTGTACGTCACGTATGGTATTTCATTTCCGATAAATCCATTGGTCATTTCGTCAGATTTTTAGATTCAGATTCATCTTTATTGTCTTTGTACCCAGGTACAAAGAAACTTTGTCTGGAATTCTCTCTGCTAATTCAATAAAAGACAGCTGAATAAAAGCTAATAATTAAAACAAATTAAAGAAAATGAAAAAATTATAGATTAGTAAAAGCAGCATCACGTTCTAGTGAAGTGCAAAGTGACTTGAGTGTAAGGTTGGTAGCCCACGGCTGTGTGTGTCGCAGTCTGGTGCTCACAGTTTAGCCTATAAAATGTGGAAAAAAATGTAAAATGCTCATCACAATTCCCCAGAGTGACATCATTAAGGTGTTTTTTTAATCCAAAAACCCAAAGATTCATCATTTATTATCATAAATGACGAGGAAAAGCAGTAAATCCTTATATTTAAGAAGCTGGAAGCCCGATTCTTTGACCTTTTATGCTTTGTAAATATAAACACTCTGCCCCTTTAATCTATTAATCGACTGATCGTTGCATCTCTGTTATAAGCACCACCTGTTTTTTGGCTTTCGGCTCTTTCTTGTGCGCTTGTGTAGTAAATCTTCTTCTCTACCCGTGTCTGTAAACACCCCCAGTCTTAAGCATTGTTTACCACTGTATACTCTCGGTTACGACTGCCAGCATCTGTGCGCAGTTAGGTGGCATGGTTACCACCAGCCATTATAAACCTGTAAAGCTTAATCACTGTTAATGATAGAGTCAAGTGGAAACACACGCACACACACACACACAAAGAGCACAGGCATACATACACACATAAGCACAATGTGTGTTTTTTCCATACCGCCACCCACGGCCTTATGGGAAGGATGGGCCCCTACCAGAGCTCTAACCACTACAAAGGCAATCTCGGATTACACACACGCACACACACTCGACAAATGCTGAGTGTGACACCTTATGGGCCGCGGAAGAGCAGGGAGCAGCCATTTCTGCATTTAACAAGATCTTCTGGGAAATTTACAGTAACTGTTTGTTTACAGTAATGGTTTGTTTGGATAAACATAAGAGAGGCACTTTGACTTTTGATGTTTTTAATGAAACGTACGAGGGAGAGTGATGGGAGGGCAGAGAGAAGTAAGGGGGTGAAAAACAGCGTTAAGAAGAAAGAGAGGGAGAATGAGAGTGAAAATGAAATTATGAAGGAGGGGGGTGGGGGGTTTTTGGAGCGGAGGAGGGGTGAGCGACAGAAAAAAAAAAAAAAAGTGGAGCGCTGGTCTCTAACCAAGGCTTAATATTTGGAGTTGGCTGCTAGTTGATTGTCGGAGCATCTGGTTATTTAGCTCCATTCAGACAGATCTTTTGTTTGGATTGGTTTCTGCTCTGGGCAAGTGAGAGACTAATCTGCCAAATGCACAAAGCACCGCACATATGTCCAGCGAGCCCGACTCATAAAGTCAACGCCTCACTCTTTATTTCTTAGTTTGCCTTTTCTTTCCCTTTTTTTCCCCCCCCTCTTTCTTTCCCTCCCCTCCGCTATTTGTTCTATTTCATCTCTCCTCTTTGGATAGCCTTTTTTTGTTTCCGTGCACTCGTTCTATTATTTGTGACAATTGTGTGGAATAGAGTCCAAGATTTTTTCCTTTGTGTTTATAATTACCCGGCGTGCATTGCTGGCCCAGCACCAGGACTGCCATCAGCTTCTTTTGTTCCACTTCCTCCCTGTGTTTCTTTTGTTTTTGTTTTTCCCTTTTATTAAATGATAAATATTTATGTCATTTTCTCCCCCCCAACAGGATTGTTTGTTTCATGAATAGAGGGACCGCAGCAACCCACTAGGGTGCTGTTGAGAGGAAGGATTTTGTTTAAAGATAGTGGATGCTTGTCTTAAATAGACGAGTGCGAACAACAGATTGGCCGAGATAATAAGAGTTTGGTTTGAACCGTGTTGGATTACCGTCAAGAACACCGGGGCACTGAAGGAAAAGTTCGCCAGTTTGTCTTAATTCCAAAGAGGCTGAATTGTGCTTTCGCAGGTGACGCTCATGAAACGCATTTTTCCGGGCGTCGCAACAACACATTCAGGCCGCCGCTATCTTAACATCTTAACATCTTTGTGTTGTAATGAGCAGAACAAGTGTTTCTCAGTCGTGTCTTCCTCCACTTTCCCTCCCTTTTCTTCCAGTCTCCCTCCTGTGCTCACATTTTTCCACACTCGACGTCCCTCGAGGCGCACATGCTCACATATTTTGGAGTCGTGGTGTAGTAGCAGAGCAGTCATCCAGGTGATATTGACATCACAGCGGAATGATATCGGTGTCCAGTTTCAGTTCTGTCATCCAGAGACACTGTAGGTTTCCAGTTCAGTTCACACACCAGTGAGCAGAGGAAGGCCTTTAAGTTGTGGTGGACAAATACAAGTGAAGCAAAATGAACTGAGACCTGTTTCATGTCTGGCGCGTGCATGGCGATGGCCTTTAAACAGAGCTTCTGGGCCGATCTTTGGCATATAATGAAAAGCACCCCCCCCCTTACTGTACTCTACTGTACTGTCTCTCCTTAATACATCTCTATTCCGTTCTGTTCTCCCCCCACCAGTTCTGGATCAGTTGCCCTTCATGATGATGTCACATCCTCTGATCCCTGCCAGCCTGGCGCCGGCCTCCGTTTCCATGGCCATGGGCCAGATGAACCGACTGAACACGCTGGCAAGCATGGCCAATGTGGCGCATCTCCACGCCAAGCCCCCTGCCAGGGCTCCCACCTCCGTCATTAAGGTGAACTCAGAGGCCCATCAGCCCGGTGGAGCTGACCACCGGCCAGCTTCAGTCCACGTGACACATGAGAACTCGTGATATTAAAATTAGAGCTTCAGCTACATAGAAGTGTTGTTCCTTAATTTCACAAACTTGGTTTTAACTTTATAATCTCAAGATGACTCAATATTCTGATAATTAACAGAATTTAGGTTCAAGTTGCTATCTCTCTTTCATCCAATGGTTATGGCTCTAAAACCGGTAATTGTCCACTGATGGATATCCAAGTTCTGGATCGCCACCAGAATGTAATCAGTTGTTCCTTCCACAAACATATCTATTTATACCTTTTTGAAGATATCCTGCACACAGACAGAAACTCCAGCCTTCCTAGCCAAGTTGGTCACTCTGCTTCCAAACAGACCTGTGATTTAGCCGCTTCACTCTTGAGATTGATTGGAGGAGGTGTTGGAAGGATTGTAAATTGGCAAAAATGTTATGTAGTGTCAGTCCCTCACAAAGTATTACAGCATGTGTTCGTCAATCAGAGGAAGTACTGTCATCGTTTTAATGATGGGGACCATTGTGTTCCAAACGCTGGGCTGCGTCCCAAAGACGGTTTATTGAAACAGGCAACACATTTTTTCCTGTAAACAGCGAAGAATGCAACATCATGTGTTATGTAGTAGCTTTTCCAAGAATATAATTTTTTTGATAAGTGGATAACGCTGTTTGTTTTTTGTTTTATTGTTATAAATAAATAATTGTGCAAATAACGTGAAAATATCTCAGTTTTTTACAAAAAGAGAGCTATATCAATCTAGCGATCAAGATAGCCGCAGATTATTAAGCCATACTTTTCAGACGACTGTCACGATAATCATTTTTTGTTGTTTCTTGCAGGAGCGAGTGCGTGACAGTCCCTCCCCTTCTCCCTCATTGGAGGAAGCTCAGATGTCGTCCAATCACAGCAGCAGCGTGTCGAGTTCACCGTCTCACACAGAGCGCACCGCAGAAACCACACGTACGTACTCACCTGTGAGATCTGCCCAGGTGGTGGAAGGATGCCTCAGCTGTAACGAAACCTGCGAGCGTTTTTTTTTTTTACGAGTTATAATCACTTTCACTTTTTATTTCCCCTCCAGACCCACAGGACAACGGGCTGTCATCAAGTCACAGTGTGTTGGGACATTCCCCCGGTGTGGTGCAGGGAGGCCGAGAGACAGATGTGGAGCACAGCAAGGAGAACAAGAGGGGCCACGCTGACAGAGGTATTTATGTTTGTATAGCTCGGGTCAGCATTGGGTTAACAGAAGCAAATGAAGATCTTTTATCCTGTATTTAGACGTCTTATTTTAGAAGTGATTTACACATTTATTGAATGACGATGTCAGTCTCGCTTCAAAGGTCAAGTTCTTGCTGTTTTCCAAAAAATGTCTTGTTGTGGTCATTAATCATTCAATGATTATTCATGAGTAATGATTATTTCTCGGACAAATCAATTTCCTTTACCCAAAGTCTGTCAATACAGGACAACAAGCACTCAGCTTCCGTCCGATCCATCCGTCCTTGTCATCATTTATACTCACACTTGTGGCGGTGGCTTATTTAACGCTATCTGTTTTAAAAAAAAGCGAGAGGCTTTCCAACAGTTTGACAGGGAAGAGATCTCGCAGTAACAGGTCGATAAGGATTCACAGTCTCGCCACTTCTCTCCTCCTCCTCTCCTCCTCGCTGTCGGTGGCCCCCCTCGGCTCCCCGCAGAGAGCAAAGACAAATAATTCTGCAAAACAGGGCTCCATTAGACCAGGAAGCAGTGTTACATTAGCGAGCCATTTGCCGGGCCGCGGCCTAACGAGCCAGGCGGCCTCCCGCGCTCTCAGCTGGACCTCATCTGCATAACGACCGCCTCCCTGTCGTTAGGGCCCGCGTTGCCACGGCGCTGCAACGTCAGTTGTTTGGTTCTCTCTGTCAGGGAGGTTTGCATTAGCTTAATGAGGACTGCTCAAGGACAAACAGTCAGCAGAAATCCACAGCGAGAGACGGGGAGAGAGAAGCTGAGCGTTTGTATGTGTGTGCACGCGCCCTGTGTAAATGTATTCTAATACTGAATCACATTATTCAGTAATCGAATCTAAAAATCACAAAGGCCTCCGAGGTAAGGTTTCGGATGCTGTCAGGTATCTGTGAACATATTGACAAAGCAGTGATGGCACCGGCAACGTGAATGCCATGCATCACACGTCGCATTTATGCAATTGATTTCCAATTGATTCTGCTGCATGCAAATGAAACACATGTACATTTGCTGGATTGCAGGCTTTTGTACTTGACCTACAACATCACAGAATGGGCTTATTGTGGATCGAGCGGAGTTTCAAAGAGCGCTCCGGCGCTGTCACTCTATCAATCTATTGTATGATCGTCTCCGAGTGTGTGTGTGTGTGTGTGTGAGTCGGTTTTGGCTGTGTGTGCTGTTTCAGTGGTCTTTGAACAACGTATCCATGCAGCAAAGATCAGAGGCCATCCCTGACACCTCACTCCCATTAACCAAACATCAGCAGAATTTTATTCTCTCTCTCTGTCTCCCTCTTTCTCTCCCTCCCTCCCTCCCTCCCTTTCTCTTCCGCTGACTGGCAGTCTTCACGTGGTGAAGTTCATTAGCCCTGGGGACGGGTGGGAGAGGAATAAGAGAGATGAAGTTGGGAGAAAAGAGAAAAACAGACAGTGACCTTGGTTAGGGAGATGGGTAAATGATCAAACGAGCTGGCAGCTGTGTGTGTGTGTGTGTGTGTGTGTGTGTGTGTGTGTGTGTGTGTGTGTATTTATGCCAAACGTGTGTGTGAGTGTGAGTGTGAGGTAAAGTAGGCGTAAAACAGTAACTCAATAAAGGATCAGTCACATCCAAGGAGCCTGGGGAGCCCACGCTGCTGACTGCGCACTTCAGCGGCTACGAATGTGTGTGTGCGTCTGTATGTGAGCCACGGGAGTGTAGTTGGATGCCCTCCGCTGAGCTCGCCAGCACCTGCTAATTACCTTTCTCTACAGAGCAATGCTTTTAGCAAGAAAGAGGGAGAAAGAGGAGGAGGAGGGGTGGGGGGGGGGTATTGCTTCTCATCTGTGAAACACCTTGAATGTGACAGTTGCCAAGACGTGAGGCCGAGGCGGAGAAGGGGAGGTGGGTGGATTTGGAGCAGAAGATGCTGTGGTCAGCTAAGTGGAGAAAACACTGTCATTTGTCACAGACAGAGAAAAGTGCCAGATATCACATCGCACGTTCGCACTCGTCTCTGCTCCAATAACCGCCGGACTCCCAGGACGTCTTCGTCCTCAGTGGCTCGGATGACAGTCAACGGATAAAGTGAGCAACTGCCTGATGTGGGGGAAAAAAAAAAATGCAGAAAATGGCTAATCTTCATCTCCCCCACTGTCACGAATCGGGAACACGCAGTTCTCAGGTTTACAAACAGATGGTCATCCATAATGCAGCTTCTTAGCTGTTTTTATGGGAGATGTCAAGCTGTGATGCATTATCAATAGGCAGAGTGCCATCTAATAAAGGGTAACCACATTTTCAAAAGCCCAAACCAGGACTTCTGCGTATGTCTACACGCCGGCAGTAATTAGTGTACACACCTATTTACTGTTGGGCTTGATATCTTTACAAGAAATTAAATAAATGTGTTAGTAAGCCATAAATTACAGAAATGGGCTCACACACTGTCACTGGAACGAGGATCCGTGTGCTTATTTATAACAGACGCGACACCTGAAGTCCTGGAAACAGTATAATAAACAGGAAAGAGTTTGTACTGTGGACTGCTCACATTTAAATAGCGTTTTCGAAAGGGAGCTTTCAAAGTAGAGGAAGGAGTAAAGAAAAATAAAGGAAATCTGTGTTTCTCCTGGAGTCGAATGCTCTGATGTAATGTCATATAAAGGGTCAGCAATGTATGAAAATATAAAAACAAAGATGCAAAATTTAAAACACCACAGATAATGAAGGTATATTACCAAGAAAAAGACAAAGAACACAAGTGACTTTTAAAATGTTCATTTTGACATTGACTTCATTTCAGAAAAGAAAGCAGAGCCCCCTGCTGTACTGTATTTATACTGATTAAAGGATATCGCCTTGTGTTTTTCTTATTGTCAACAAAATCCAAGAGGAGACTCAAACTAACAATGAGTAAGTCCACGTCTGAATACTTTCTGAGTTACCTGCCCGGTCTGTGGCGCTCATCTGTTTCCACTGAAGACATAAATCTTTAAAAACAGGTCACGAATATGTACTTTGATTTTTTAATAAGGTTTTTCCTCAAACTGGGAGCTGCAGGTTTTAGCAGATGTTACTTAAACAAGACCAAACGTATTTATATCGGCCAGCAGAATGGTGTGTGTGGGGATGTTCAGAGTAGTGATGCACTATGTTCCCCAGCAGTGTGGTTTGTTGAGGTGTTTTTAACAGTAATTTAAAGGGACGGACAAAAATACATCTTGTCCTCGTACCTGCAGTGCTGTTTATCCATCTTGATTGTTTCGTTGGCACTGCCGAGTTTTGGAGATGCCGTCAAGATGTCTGCCTTCTGTCTCATGTAATGGAACTAGATGGCAATCTCGTGCAGCTTGAATTAAATTGTATTAAACTGAATTGAATTTGATTAACTCAACAGCGACGTCTCTTTACAGAAACCATGTTACTTTAAATCATTTCTTTGTCACAAACTACACCTGCCAACCGTATTACTGCACAAAAGGAAGCGTTTGTCTGCTCATGAACGAGAGGGTAGTAGTGTTCTAAAGTATTTTAAACCATTTCAATATCCTTTTTCCACAGTATTAATACAACGGTACGGACTGCTTTCCTGCTCGAGTTCAGACATGCGCTGCTTCAGTGCCCACATAGACCCGCCTTTTCTCACTCCTGTGATGATGGTCAGAAGTAAATGACCAAAGATGCCGTAATAAACTTGTTATAGTTATCTTTTAATACAAAATTTTAATGTTTTGGCCTCATTGTTGTGTCCATTGACACTTGTATAGAAGTAAAAAAATTCCAGTATCGCGACAAACACTCGAGGCTAGCTAACTAAGCTAAGTACGCTAGCTAACTAAGCTAAGTACGCTAGCTAACGTTGCAGTTCAGCCGGGAAGAACGTCATTAATGTTTACATCTCACGCTGTCACAAGCGACAACCTCTCGTCCATGAGTGGATGCACACTTCCAGCCATCTGGTTCGATTATATTGGAGAGGAGGCAGACTTCTCTGTGGCCGATATCTAGATGGATGAAAAGCAGGAATGGAAGGAAGGAGGTGAACTGTACCTTTTTATATAAACCAGGGACAACCCTCAGCTGTGTGAGGCTTTGACCACCCAGAACATACCTCGTAGTTGGATAAATTCATACGTTGACTCGTCTGTTCATGGGTTCATTCACAATCAGGAAATGTTTGCAAATGAAAACTGTGTTCAAGTGATTCAACCAGAAGACAATTGACCTTACTGATTATACATCAACATGTCTTTCTCTCCCCTCCAGACAACAGCTCCTTGGCCGCTCACACAACCAGGGAGAGCTGTGATCGACAAGTCTACCAGAAACCCCCGTCAGGCAGGGAGAGCTGTGAGAGGGTATCTTACCCTGCAGGACAGAAGCTCCCAGCAGGTCTCCACCACACTCCCTTCATCTTCCCGGAAGGCCTGTCCTCCATAGAGACCCTGCTCACGAACATCCAGGTGAGGCTCTGCCGGGGCTTTTTTTTATTATCATACTCGGAGATGAATAGGAAGGGCGATGAGCCACTCTTTGGGATTTCCTGAAATGATAAATAGCAGACGAGGCAGACGTTTAGGATGTGCGGTAATTGTGGAGGGCGTGTGCTGACCTGCCTCTCAGATTTTACATGTCTTTGTCACGGCAGAGTGACGATAAAAGAAAGCACTCTCTGGCTGGGAGAGCATGTTTGTAACCTCATCTAACCCTGATGTGATGGCAGAAATCATGATTCACGAGTAAATCCAGGAATTTTTCACCTGAGTAAAACGTTGCCCGAAGGAAGAGTCAAAGTCTCTGTGATCTTTTCTGCTCTTACATTGATGTGGTTTCGCATTCTCTCTTTTTTTATACACCGGCTCATTTTGAATCAATTTAACCTTGAAAGTTTAGCATCGCACTGCCTTTGTTAAAGAGCCAGAAGCAACCGAAATATTTACTCGGGATTAGGCGATTAGGTGAAGCTTTAGTTCAGCGTATAACCTGTTGATGTGCGCCTGTGTGTCTCCAAGCAGGGTCTGCTGAGGGTTGCCATAGAGAACGCACGGGCGCAGGAGAAGCAGGACCAGCTGGAGAGGACGGAGCTGAAGATGGAGCTGGTCCGAGAGAGGGAGCTCAGGGAGACCTTGGAGAGACAGCTCAGCCTGGAGCAGAAAAACAGAGGTAGGCCGACCGCATTGCATCAAGAGTCACATGGAGCATCTTGGGAGAAAGCAATCCGGCAGACTTTACAGACACAGCAAAACAAACCCTCAGTATATTAACCCTGCAGAGGTAAATGACTACAAACTTAAAAGTTTGGCACGTTCAAAAAAAGCTGTGACAGACACACAGCGAGAGAATGTGTCAATCAGGGACTGTTAGATGAAGTCACACCAGAGGGACAAATTTGTAACTTGTGTTGGATTTTATCCCAAACTCTAAAATTAATATCGCATTCAACCACACCGACACAACTAGAGATGTCCCTAACAGCTAAGATCCCTGAAGTTTAAAGCGGTTTCACCAGACGTAACAGCAATCAGAGGATCCTGCTGTCTGTGCGTTAATAAGCAGACAGGAACACCTCTTCATGGAGTTCTCTGTCCTGCTTGGATAAAGTCGGCAGGGATACCAGAAAATGTCATGAACGAAGGGGAGGAGAGACCAAACACTCTGTAACAGTGATACCTGTTGGAATATGGAGCTATTTAACACTTGTTTTAATAAAACTATATCACTTACAGCAGCTTTAATGCTCGTAAAGTTTTTTGTTTTTTATATAAAGCAACATTTGAAATTAGGAAGACATTTCACTGCAAATCAGGTCAACATGTGATTTAAATGTGTACATTATTAAAATAACATTAATAAGTTTAACTGACTAGTAAGTCTGGTAATGGCTACCTACCGATGATGCTAACATTTATTCAGCTAGTCAACTGATCCCTAAACACAACAAACGTTCAAGCCTCATGATATCTTCAAAGTCCCTCAAATCTCTTGATGTAAAGATGCAAGAAGGTCGGGGAACAGGGAGGCCACACTGAACGATAATTTATACAATAAATGACTGAAGTTGAGTATAAAAGTGTGGGAAGCACCTGAATAATAAGATTGTAACCTTTTTTGACATCCTTTGTCATCTCTCCTTCTTCTTCTTCTTCTTCTTCTTCTTCTTCTTCTTCTTCTCCCTCTTCTCTGTTTAGTTCTGATCCAGAAGCGCCTGAAGAAAGAAAAGAGGAATAAGAGGAGACTTCAGGAGGCCTTGGAGGAGGAGGTCAAACTCCGCGACCAGGCAGAGCACACCCTGCTGCACACTTCCAACGCACACACAGGTACACACACACACACACACACACAAACTCTTCCTTCATAAATGTTTTATTTCTGCTTTGACTCAGAATCAGGCCTAAAGCTAACACGGCCTCATTTTCATATCGGATGTCGGCAAGCATTCAGCGCAACATCGCCTCTAATTAAGTGTCTTTACTAATTAACGACCCAACTACAGGCCATCAATCATCAGCAGCCCCTCCTCACACAGAATCCGTGACCCAGGACGTGGACGGGAGCAACCACGATGCCAACAGGCTGGACACCAAGGCAACAGTACAAGGTACAGGCGTCCAGATGACAAACTGTGCCGTGAAAACAGCCTCGTAGTCTGACCAGTAAGAGTGTTGTGCAATTATTAGACCGAACAGACTGAAGGAGAAAAGCTGCTGTCACTGCTAAAATGTTCTGTCCCCAAATGACAACTCAGAGGAGATTAAGACAAACAACCTCATTACAGAACTTTGATATTTTTATTTTCTTACTTGTGTGCCGGGCTCTGTTCTCCACGAGCAGGAAAGATAAATGTTAACGTCAGGCAAAAACATTAAACGTGATCTTTTAAAGGACAAGTTCGCCCAAAAACATTGAATGTTGCAGAATTCTCCTAAACAACTCATGTAGATGGGGACTAAAACATAAAAAAAACAACAGAAATAAAATATAAAATGGCTCCAAACAGCTCGTACAGGATAATCCAAGTCTCCAAAAGCCTCGAGATCTCAAAGTGATTTTATAAGATGTTATTTACACCTTTGACGCGCGATTGGGCTTGTGCACCCTCTTCAGACGGGGGCCTGCTAACACTTTAGCTTAGCTTCTAAAGTAAAGATTTGGGCTTTAAAAAAAGGGGTGTAAATAACGTCTTTTCAAATGAATTTGGGATCTCGGTGCTTCCGGAGACTTTGAATACACCAGACCATGTTTTTTTAGGAGAATGCCGTTTTGCTGTGAAGCTCCAGAAAGGTTTTGTGGTCTACGAAAGCTTAACCCGACTTTCTATCGGCACATAATGATAAAGATAAGTCAGGGTTTGCATAGAGTAAAGATACAACATTAGCAGCAGAACTCCTGAGTTACAGAGTTTGGTCTCATCAAGCGATGTCAAAAACAGCTTCAACACCTTCTGAAATAGTTTTGTAAAATTCCAATCTGTTCCTTCTTGGCAACAGGAAGCATCTTGTTGAGCCACCTCCTGAGACGTGGTGGGCGACGGAGACTTCCAGTTTAGTGATATTAATTTCTTTAGCCGCAGCCGTGCCTGCTTTTGATGGCAAAGAGGGGCTCTTTTCTTCTCAGAGCAGCCGAATATCGGCACATCACACTCTGGCCAAGTCAGCTCCGTGTCGTTTGGAAGACCAATTAAATATGTGACACTACTACTACTGGACAATGCCAGAATAAGTGTGATGCATTGTGTCACACATGGGAGAAACTGATTCAGATATCACACTAAGAGAGTTTTAGAGTAAATGCAGTCTGTGTCAGACTTTAAGGTTTGAGTCCAGCTCTAAAAAAAAACATTTGTGGAGGCACCGCAACAAGTTCGTGGGCATTATTTACTTGTCAGCTGCGGCAGATTGACTGTTATTCTCATCCAAAAATGCCGTTTTCTGTGTAACGATTGTGAAATAAACAGCGATAAACCTTCGGCCGGGGATTTATTTAGTTCCTATTAACTGAGCTAGGACAACAGATTTCATTATTTCACCTACCCCCTCCTCCTGATGCTTAACTGACCAGTCTACTGGAAGGGGTTTTCAAAGATTTCACATGGAGACTGCTCCTGAGAAATTGAGCAAAATCAAATGAAGCGTGAGGCAGTTCACCGGGGCTGGCGTTTTAATGGAGACAAGCGTTTAATATATTTATTTTGCCGACGTTATTGTCTTCACCGGGACAGATTAATGAGAAAATCCCACATGTAACATCTTAAACAGACAGAAAAAGAAACGGCGGTGATCTGTAGCCTGGCCTCGTCAAGCGAGTGCAATGGCTCCAGCCCACCTCTGCTCCGCGCCGTGCCAGGGCCGCCGTAGCAGACAGTGTGCTTGTTCAAAGGCAATTTTTAATTGAATGTCAGTGAAGCAAGAAGAGAACTGGCCACTAATTAACGGCTGTCTTAATTGTCCTCGTGACGAGTTTGTTTGGACATCATTTGCATAATTAACACCCAGTAATAAATCATTTAAAGGGGAATTGTCTGTCAGACAGCAGGGCAGGATGTGGTTCCTTTGTGCCAGGAAGTTTTATCGCCAAAAACAGGGATCAGGGGCCGAAAAACACTTTCAACCGGGCCTTACTAAATAATGATCTTTTATTAATGATTCGGTCAAGGTTGTAGGAGAGCTTGTTCAATATTTATGTATATGAATACATTAATACCGCGCAGGATTATTTTTTTTCTCCCCTCCAGTCCCTGTGGTCCACCATGAGAATCTGTCCTTTGTTGGAGAGAGTTTAGATGTTTTTGTTTTATTAATCTGGATTTCTGTGTGGATTTCAGAGGGCAGAGTGTTCCTGCAGACCTCCGGGATGTACTGAGGACGAGGCGGAGGGACGGATCGGGCGAGCGCAAGAGCAGAGTGATGAACATTCCTCCTTTTTACGAGAAATACAATCGACGGGCATGCTCGGCCGCGCGGTGGCATCTGAGATCAGACTCCCCCACATTTCAAAGGGTGACATTCGAACTCCTCCATTGTTCTCTTGTTTAATTTATTGCATTTATCACCGAATCTCGGGCCGTAGTGGGAACAGTACTTTATTCTGCTGATGTGTTTGAACTGTGTTTCTTTCAATCGAGGTTTTTAGATCCCTAGATGAAGACGACCATAGTTGTTTTTTTTTGTCAGTCAGTGCTGTTTATCTGGACACAAGTGATGGATTGGACTTGTAACAGAGTTGTGTACATATCTATAGTCATCCTTTTTGTTATTATTATTATTATCAAAAAGAAAAAACATAATGGCATGTTGTACAGTCAGTAAATGACTTGTATTGTGTATGTTATGCAGTAGTGCAGTTTGACAATACAAACAATACAAATCCTTTTTATTAA
Organism: Lagodon rhomboides; assembly: GCA_039737535.1. Lineage (NCBI taxonomy): Eukaryota > Metazoa > Chordata > Actinopteri > Spariformes > Sparidae > Lagodon > Lagodon rhomboides. The sequence continues at coordinate 22,565,773 of CM077796.1, read as the reverse complement.
ATTGTGTCGGTGCTTCTTTCTTTATTTCACAACTGATTGCGTCGTTCATTTGATTGTTTTTTTTTTTACGTGGTAAGATACTTTTATTGATTTCTCTGAAATGTGGATTGATATTATATTTTAATTTGGGTGTTTGTTTTTTTTTGGAGACAAAACAAAGCACTTCTGCATTCAGTCACCCCTTGAGACTTGTGTGTGTGTGTGTGTGGAGGAGGGGACGGTACATATGTGAGGGTGTGACATTGATTCTTCTTGCTCCATCTCCAAAAACGTACACGTAAGTATCGACAGGCAGACGAGGGAGGTGGCGAGCAGGGTCACATGTAAGCCGTCCTGTAGTGAAACATGATGACGGTGCGCTCTCTCAATGCGGTCGCACCCATTTTTTTTTCTTTCTTTTTTTTTATATTACAATGTTTCTCCCCTCAGGATAGAGAAGGTTGTCACTTGGCTCAATGAGTAGATAAATAAATAAGGAAAAGATAAAGAATCATGTAGAAAGTAAAGAACCGTGTGAAAGTTTGTGTGTCTTTAGCAGTGCAGGACATGGCGCCATATCAGATTAAACTAATGAAAAATATTTTCTGACTGGTTTTGAATCGAAGCCCTGCAAATGTCTGGTAATATGAATCAACTTGAATGGCACTCAGTAGAGTGCATACCTCCACCAAGGCCCATTAGTCTTCCTTAATTCAATCAAGCCTGATCCAATATCACGTAAAACACGTTTAGATTGTATAAAGATCTGTTCTTTTATTTGGATAGGTGTCAAATTGTAGTCACTTGTGATAATGGCCACAATAATACGCCAACACTGGGAGATCCATGCGTTACTCCCTGTGAAGCTGATAAAAATGTAATGTTTAAGCAGCATTATGTAACTCTTTAACCTTAAAATAGCTTAAAAATCATATTGATGGTACAGTGTCTTGTAATAGGGTGAATGGTGTCTCTGTCTTCGCCCCCATCACTTGTTTCTGCACTATGTAACTTCAGCGAGAGGGTAGGATCACAGCGTTACATACATGTTAACTAAAGTTTTCAACATATAACATCGTTATGTCGTAATGAGTTTGGTTTGTAGTTAGCACCTACATTACGTCCGACAAAGTGTTACACACCCGGGATTTGTGTTTACCACAGTGGTGTTGCACTGTAAAACTGTAGGGGGCGCCAAAACACACAAAATGCCAATTTCTTCATTTTGTGGCTTTAAAGAAAGCGGGAAAAAAATTCCTGGATCTGTCCGTTTATCCGGATCTGCACCAAAAGTTAACGAGGTCTATTCTGCGCTGAGACGGATCCTCCATACAAGTTTCGTGGAAATGCATTCTGTGGTTTCTGTGTAATCCTGGCGACAAACCAACCAACCAACAAACGGACACAGGCGAAAACCTTCTTGGCGGAGGTAATTATAGCTTAACTGATGTGTTTCTGCATACATTTAAGTGATATTTAAAAGCATCGTGAACTTAAGTCGAGACTGTTCCGGGCCATCGAAAGCAAAGAGTGCGCGGCTGCAAAATCACTAAGTGTTCCTCAACCGGTGCGGAGAGCTAAGGGATAAATGTGTCATAAATTATGTAAGGGGTCAAGGATCATAAAAGCTGTTGAACATCGATTGTTTAGGAACATTTGAAGCAGATAATTTCCTCTGCGTCACACAATAGATGCTCAGGATCCCAATTTGCAGGCAATATTAAGTTTTCAAAAAAGTCTTGCTGATATATTTCACATTGTTCTCGGCCCATTTGTTGTGCCAAAACATCTTTGCACTTGTCCCGATTTTGCTCACGCAACCTTGTCTAAATGTGCGGTGTGCCATTTCCTGGACAGAGGCAGATAAGCTGTGATGCAGGACTGAAACAATACCTCTGTTACAAGCAATTCTTCGTGAATACAGAGGGGCTGACAAGTGAATAGCAATGATTCACATAAATGGATGTGTGAATGAGTCATCAGCTTTTCAGATGACCACCTCAGAGGCTTGTCTTGACTCAAAAGGTTTTTGCGACTTCATTCAGCGCTGCTCTACTCTTTCACACACACACACGCACAAATCCCTCACAATTCACAGAGTAGCATTGTCCTGCCGAGAGATGTGTAATGGAAAAGATAAATGGAGGATAAAGCTAAGGTGACAGGATCGAGCATGCGTGTGTGTGCGTATTTGCGTGTGTGTGTGTGTGTGTGTGTCTGCATGTGTGTACTGCACAACAGACCAGCAAACCATCTGCTCATCTCCTCTTAATGAACAAAGCAAACAGCAGGAGTCAAGGCTGTCTCCAAATCTGGAGTCTCTTTATTGGTAAGCACACACAAACACTCACGCGTACACACAAACACACATCTCTGCGCTGTTTAATCTGATTATCTTTGATTGAGAACAGGGGCAGAGCAACCTTTTTAGACCTCACTCCTACATCAGTGACAGAGAAGGTCTGAAACACAATTAGCAAGCTGTTCCTGAGCTCTGCTTTGCAGTCACATCTGACCACAGGCAGCCAAATAGACCTAATGGGTGGGAACTAACCAATGGGAACTAACACGCTACTGCATCTGTGGATGATGGGGAAATGCAACACTATTAGACAGCTGTTCGCCATATCTTTTCAAATGTACTTGGACGTAACATAAGCATTGGATCAATTGGCTCAGGCGCGGTCACGGCCGGGCATGAAGGTATACAGGCGGTTTGATGTGAATAAAACTGGCAGCCTGTGGTGTAAGACAAAGCAGGGCCCCTCCAAAGGAAGTCTGGACCTTGACAAGATATGACACTGTGTGCATAAGGCCAGAGGACCATAAGAAAAAGTCATTAATCTGGACTTTGTGCAGCCACATCCTGCTCAAGGCCCCAAGGATAATTAACACTGTAACCACTCTGTCAGAAAGCTGACCACAGGGCTTCGAGACATGAAACACTCCCTGTCTGCTGCTTCTGTGCACATACAACCCATAAACACATATTACATACTGAGCGAATGGTCATACATGCAAAGGCTAAAGATCAAACATTATTAGAGCAGTGCTTCAGGGAGAAGGAGTGTCCTGTCCTGAGGTGTATAAAGGAACAGCGGGGTGGCATTGTGGGTAAGGAGGCTGACCTTCATCAGGAGGATCATCCAGCTACAGCAGCATGTTTCCTGAAATGACTGTGAGCTGGACAGTAAATCCCAGCCGCAGGAGTGCTGCCGTTGTTGGATCAGTAGTTCTTCACCTGGGGGAACGGACCTGTTCGTGGTCACTAGCAGATAAAGTCTACAGATGGAGACGACCCTGCGGTGTGCTGCACACCACGTTGTGAAAAATCCTCCAAAAGCAGGGATGGAGGTAACTGATTACATCTACTCAAATTGCTGTAATTGAGTCCTTCTTTGGGTACTTTTCTGAGTATTTTTTCACGTCTGTAATTTAACATGCACTTAAGTATGCATTACACCATGTCATCTACTTAGTTACTTTTAAAATCAAAACTCAGCAGGTGACCACAGCCACTGAGCAGAAGTTTAGAATAATTAAGACTGAAGATTTGGATAAACAGAAATCCCTCTGATTGATTGATAATGCTTGAAACATCAACAGTTAAAAAGTAACCAATACTCAGTACTCTTTCCACTACTACTGAAAGTCATATTTGAGTTAAAGTGGAGGTATTGTGTTAAAATATTACTTTGGTGGATGTGAAAGTCACCCTTATGAAAAATAAATAAAGGAATAGTCTTAAGAATGATCTGATATTAAATGTACTTAGGTATTATTATCATTATTAGCATTAATATTTTTATTTTTATTAGTAGAAGCAGTTTAGTTGTGTTATTCCCATTTAATTTTCACTGTTTGTGTTTTTCATTTAGTATTTTCATTTGTAAAATATGTTAGATTAAAGGAGCACTAGGGATTCAAACTCAGAATTCTAATATCTACAATATTAATGAGGTAATAATACAAACTCAGAAATATTCATCTTTTCCACGACTGAATAAACAAGCTGTTCTCAGAGGAAAATAAGGTCCCAGAACACTGTTTGAAGCTAGAAAGGTGGCAGGGTCCGCCACATAAACAAAGTCAAACAGTATGAAATTGTGTTGTCCTTTAAGGTCAGTTTGTTTATTCAGTTTATTCAGTCATGTTTGTTTATTTAGTTTGTTTAGGCATAAAAAGTAAATAAATCAGTCAATCAAAATCTTAAAATATTTTTGATGATGACAACAAAACATAAAATGTATCACGCAGTTGCAACTGATCAAAGAAATATCTTATCGATATTCTACATTGTTGTTTAAGTAAGTTATCAGTAAACATGTCTATGAGCCTCATCTCGTCCTCAACGTGGAGCAACAGCGCCCTCAGCAGGCCATTTGTCTCCTACTGATAGCTAAATGCGAACGAACACCTTTTTGGGCTTCTCGGGCTTCTGTAAAAACTTCCCTTTCCCCCTTTCTCTTCTCCTCCCAGCATGGATCCTCTCTCCAACTTCATTTCGGTGTTTGAGTGTTAGTTTTGTGCCGCCTTGGGATTATCTGCCCTCGTCTGGACTCCGTAGCTCATCTAGACACCATGTTTACCACCACCGGCTCTCGGGGCCTGTGTAAGTATCCCGGAAACACCGTTAAATGTCAGCCGAGCAGCCGCAGCCCTCTCACCGCCTCTCAAGCGTCAGCTAGCTTAGCTAGCTGATGTTAGCATTCAGCTGTCATTCATTTACTAGAGGCTGTATTGATCTGTTACAGCTGTGTTTAGCTGTAGTCATCAACAACCCAACGTTACATTGTGTTTCCTCGTGCAGTCGGTTAATTCGGCTCAGGTGTCATCGCGAAAAGTAGTCGTTTTTGTTTAAAGTGGACCTTCTGAATAACTAGCTAAATTTGTATTACAGAGGAGGATGTGAGCCAAGTTAGCCGCCTGTGTCTCCTCCAACGACAAACTTCTCCCCCTAATATGCAAAGCTGCTCTCTAAAGAAGGCGTCAGTGTGTTTGTCTCGTCGTAATCTAACTGTGTTGTGTTTGTGTGTGTTGCACAGACAAGGCTCCTCTGTCTAAAGGCCTCCTGCTGGTTCTCAATGGGCTGACTGTGATGCTCACCCTGCTGCCTCACTACCAGGATCTGTTCGTGTACAACCTGCAGGCTGTCACACAGCAGCACCAGGTATGTCTCCAGCATCTGTGTTGGTGAGGGACTGAAACCATCACCCAGTGTCTTCAGACAGAGTGTATGTGTCAGAATAGAACATTATGAGGGCAAAAGTTTACAAAGACACTTGGATACATTTTGTTTTAGACTAGGGGCATTCCTAGGGACAGGCCGATGATCAGCTTTGGCCGATTGTCGTGGCAGATATTCAGCATTTTACAATTATCGGTGTTTATCTGTCAGATTAAATCAATTTCAAAATGTGCTACTTTGGCAATATCTGATTAGTAACATGTCACAATTAATAGCCTAAACGCACTAAAATAATGTGAATCTGCAAAGTAACTAGTAACTAAATGTATCAAATAAAGTATAAAGTAACAGAAAATGGACCCACTGAAGTAAAGTACCTGAAAATTGTACTTAAGTTAATTCCATCACTGGTTGTTTGAAATTTTGACACAAAGATTTTCATACTGCAAATGCATATCGGTCCTGAATATCCATTTCCACTCTCCTTGATTTCTAATAATGTGTATTGGTACTGGCCGCAAAAAGCCATATCAGTCGACCCCTAGTTTAGACCCAGTTGAACAAGTAGCAGTGATTTCAGTGTTACAAACAGAAACCATCCCCACTGTGTTTTATGACTGGGGTATTATATTAAAGTAAGCCATGATAGATTGTTCTTGACCATAGGAATAGTCTCAAAACATCATTTTAATTCAAGGTCCACTAACTTAGATTAGCCGTATATGCAGCTATCGTGGTGTTGCTTGTGTTATCATCATGTGACCTAAGGAATTTTGGTCACATGATAGCAGGATAAACCGTTGAAATGTAGTGAAATGTAATCTGACAGCAAAGACTATCTTTGAACAGGTGGGACCACGTCTATCACTTGACCAAAGTTCCAAACTAAAGTCACATGATTAGCCAGTTCCATTCTCTAATGAATACCATGGACTTTAAAAGCTACTAGGTGGACTTTGACTTGATATAATTTTGTCAAACTGTTTTTAAAGTGATTTGGTATTGAAATTGAGGGTTTCTTGGTGTGTATGATATGTGAGAGAGGGTACAACACTTTGGTTATACACGCTTTGTTATCCAGAAAAGACGTGATTCCACAAAGTCAGAATTGTCAATCTTCTGCTGTCCATTAGATGTATGTGTGTATCTATAACTGTCGCCCTCCCTCCTGCTGCAGGTGTGGAGGTTTTTGTTGGGCAGGCTGGTCTGTTTAGACGTGAAGGACGCCTTCTGTAGCAGCCTGCTCATCTACAACTTCCGAATCTTTGAGAGGAGGTTCGGCTCCAGGAAGTTTGCCGTAAGTTCCAAAACCATTGAAAGATGAATGCAGAGATGGATACACAGAGTACACATTTAATAAACTAGCTGATATTCTTAGCTGAACTAGAATAGCCCGAAATCTTGAATGGATAATATGATAAATTGTCACTGTATCACAGATTTGACATGTTCTGTGACACTGGGATTGCTTGTGGATTATTTATTCTCATTTACAAGTACTATCCACAATCAGAATCGATATACGGTTCACCTGTGTAGCTACTACATCGTTTAGGGAAGAGGACACACAACTTCCTCATTTGTGTAATTGACGCTTGGCACTGACTTGAAATGTCAAATGTTTGAACATCTGCACAAGCCTTCAGTTTTCTAGATGTGCTAACCGCCACATATGATGTTCCTCCTACCTCTAGTCCTTCCTGTTGGGTACTTGGTGTCTCTCTGCGCTGATGGACTTCCTGCTGGCTCAGGCTTTCCAGTTTCTGTTTGACTATGAGGTGGAGGAACTGCCTGCAGGACTGTGAGTAGCCCAGTCACTGTTCTGCATCTCCGAAAAGAGAACCGCTTTTCTGTCACTTTTACAGCCAATGTGGATCCTGCAATTAAAATATGAACACACTGGCATTTAGTTTATGATGTGTTAAAGCAAAGTTCAAATAGAGTGTCACTTAAGTGGAAATGTTACTTTTCATCCCACATCTCACCATGTAAGCCCTGGGCAGTATTCATTTTTTAAATTTCTTAATCCCCTCCCTGCATTATGTTTGGGCACACGGTATTTAGATGATGGTGGACTGTGACAGCAGTGTCCAATCCACCTACACAAAAGGACGGAGATAAAAAGGCTTGACCAGCTTAGTGAAACAAAAATGTATTATTCAGAGAAAGTAAGACAGTAAAGTAATAAGTTTCCAAAGCCTAACACCCCAAACACAACATCTTCTTTCCCAGATTGTCTTGAATATAACGACTACCGCTGTGTCACTGATTTGTATTAAGCACCATTGAACAAATCTGTCTGTCCGTCTGTCCCTTCTCCCCTCACAGGCTCGCTCCAGTCTTCTCTCTGTTCGTGCCTTTCTACCTGTTGATCCCCAGGATGCCGGTCACGCAGGTCCTGAGCCACATCCACATCACCAACAAGTCTCTGGTCTACGTAGTAGGCTTGCAGGTAAGCCTGTGTTCTTTTGATGAATATTTTGCTTTTATTTTACTGTTTGTGCATTCTTGAGAATACTTGCTTTTATACTAGTTGATCTTCATCGCCTCTGTCCTCCTCTCTCCTCCTTCTGTTTTTCAGCTGTTGACTTCCAGTCCCTTCATGTGGCTACTTGCACTTAGTGGACTGGTGAGTGGCCAACGTCTTGTGTACAAGTTTATGTTGGCTAGTACTTTGACTTTTCAAATATGTAATTTTATTAATTATAATGTTTAATACATGGCTTGTGACTTCCATCATAGATATCCATTTAAATGTTTCTTTGATCTATTTGTCTTTCAGATCTCTGGCGGACTGTACCACTGTAATGTGCTCTGGATGCAGAAGCTCCTCTTCGTACCGGTCTGGGTGTCTCGTATAGGACGGTTTATCCTGGAGCCGCTCTTCTCAAGTGAGTCCAACCGTTAGTAATCACAAACACAAATCCTGTCAAATCCCTTGCACAGTGACCAGTGTCGCGGGGCCTGACAGGGAGTTAATGTCTCTTTGCCTAATTGCAGAATAATAATTTTAAACATTTTAGGTATTTGAGCAGTGCTGTGATGCAGAATGACTTCATTTGTGTCATACTCCTTCATCAACCTGGGTAACTAAGGTTGAAATTATCCACTGCCTTGAAAAGATTCTCTCTGCTGGTGAAAGTTTGTTGGGCCCATTTGATATACTCACAGTTTAAAAGGCTAAAGAAGACTTACAGCATGTTCACAATAGACAGCATTCATTAGCCAACAGGATGTTACATGACTATTGCAAAAAAAAGTTTTATTTAAAGAGAATATGTAACATTTCCACATGAAAATTGTCTCAAAACGACTAGACCTTTGTAATATTCAAAACTAAGAGACATCTGTAATTTTGTTCAAGGAAGAAAGTGAGCAAACACGACTAAAAATAACCTAAATACACCTTTTATACTTTACCTGGTCTGTGAACATTTATACCTGAGTCACGTCAGATAGATTTTCATCTTCAATGGTAGCTGATTAACAATGAAGACAACAATTCCTCAATGTTTGCTTTTTCACAGTATCACATATTTTCTGTCTGGCTAATACCGTGTTATTAACATCTGTGGTCATTAAGGCTCCCAGCCAACCAGTGAGACGCCCCTGGGGATGGGTGCCACTCTGGACATCCAGAGGCAGCAAAGGATGGACATACTCGACCAGCAGCTGCTGCTGGCACAATACAACGAGGCCAGGAGGAACACCAGACAGCAGCCACAGGTAAAAGACAGTAATTGCTGTTGTACTTTATATCTCTTCATAGGAACAGAATGCTTGATTCTGCCTCTGTGTGTGTGTTTGTGTGTGTGTGTGTGTGTGTGTGTGTGTGTGTGTGTGTGTTGTGTGTGTGTGCAGTCAGGGTTGTTTCAGTGGACCAGGTTTTTCCCCTCCCTGAGACAGAGAGGACAAAACCGACCCCCAATGCAGCCCCGCCCCCAGGCTCAGACACCCCCGTCCACACAGCCGCCATTACTAGACAACTCTCCTGTGGCAGAGGAGCAGGTGGGTGTTCACCTGTGTGCATTTATTCCATGTCCTCTTACTGGTCGTTTCGGTTTATTGAGTGCAATTTCTAGATATTCTTTGACCTGGATGACTCAGCGTCTTCTTCGACCAACCGCCATCTTGTTCACCAAAACTTGATTTTCCTGCCCACCTACACTGTACTTCGTGCAGGGCAGCCTTATGAAATATTCCCAGGTGACAGTTTGTCTGCGGCTGCCGTCTTGGCTGACGTCTCTCAACTTTCTATCCACAGGTCGCGCGGTTGGTGGAAATGGGCTTTTCCAGGATTGATGCCCTCGAGGCCCTCAGAGCTTCAAACAACGATATCAACATAGCAACCAACTTCCTCTTGCAACACTGAGAGAAAGAGAGAGCTCGGTGAGACAAACAGAGGTGATGGAGCAAGAGAAGAGGAAGAGGAGCAACCAAAGCAGAGGAGCGAAAAACGGAGAAAACGAATGACGGTGAACGATGGAGGTATTTGTACAGATAATCTGAAGGCTGTGTCACTGCTCCCTGAAGCGGTGCGGGGCTGACCCAACCTGAACTGAGCCCGATTGCAGGCTGATTAACGGAGAAGTGTGAAGCACAAAGTGGGAGACATTTGCGTCATAGCTTCCTGATGGCCGTCGCCGTGTGAAACAGGCGTCATCATCGCTCAAGGCAGACGAGCTAGACGTCTAACTCTGAGGGGAGGGTTCCCTTTGAAAAATATACAGAAACCAAACAGGTCAGAGCTTTCAACACAGTATCTTAAAAACACCAGAGTCTTCAGTCCAGTGGAGGAAACATAAAGTGGGTTATTTCTGATGCTGAAGCACAAAAATCAGCCAAGATCCCACGCACCCTCTCCACCTGGATACCATCTTATAGCTATGTGAAATAGAGTTTTATACTACCCAGTGTCATGTACTGCCACTTTCCAAAATGGCTTTTGTGTAACCAGCCGCTTATGGTGTGTTCCATTTACCTCAGAAGCTGGTCCGGGATCGACGTCATACCTGAGTGGATCACGTTCCAGTCAGAGAGCCAGTGAACCGAAAAAAAGAAGGAAGAGTCATTCTGTTGCTGAGTCTCGCTTTGGTGCCAGACTGTAGTGAAAGCTGCATCGAAGTCTACGGGAGATGCATGGAGAAACACGCCAAAACCCAACATATCTGTGTCGTATAACTTCTGATGAAGGCACCCCATTCAGGCACCAAAGCAAGATTCAGTGACGTAATGACCCTCCCTACTTTTTTGGGTTCCTTGCAGAGAAGCATCTCTAGCCAGGGTAGCCATTGTTAGCAATACCAGTTGACAGTAAGCGCATTACACAGAGTTTTGAGTTTTCAAACACTGAAGCACAGATAGAAGTTGGACTGTACTGTGTGTTAGACTGATAAAAGGAAACACAAATAAGTGCTTATAAACAGTATATTTGACAGTTTTTTCAGCTGTTGATGAGCGGAGCAGCCATTTTTGAGGTTTGGGTTGATGAGGTGTACAGTAGTGCTGGGTATTGAACTTCTGTACTTTTATGGCACCGACCGAATTGCCATAATACCAAATTTGACTTCCCAAGGAGTGATCGGCGTTGTTGTGCCATGATCTAGAGGCATGCAGGAAAAACAATCAGTTAGTCCCAGAGACGGGGCTCACTATGTGTCCATGTAATGTTATCTTTTGTTAAAACAGATTTCATAAAATTGGTAGCAAATAAAGTATCATTGAGGAACCATTATCGAAATCAAGGTATCAGAGTATATAAATGTTTTAACAACACGCAGCCCTAATGAGTTGCGTCCGACTTTCCGAGGTCGGAAATCCAACTTCAGAGGAAGTTCCAGACAGTTGAAATCACTGACTGGGAACTTGATATTTCCAACTTCCCAGCTCAAATGGAATTTGGAATGCACCATTCTACCCTGGTAACTGATTAGTGAGGATAAGTACGACATGGAAAACAGATGAAGAAAAAGCTGCACAAGGTTTTTGAGACAATGGATCAGAGAACATAATGAACTCAGTCAGGTTTTCATCTAATAAAGAACAATACTTTTAGGCTATCTGCTCTTTTGTTTTCCGTTGACACTAGTTGGGAGAACAGACATGCAGCACCTGCTAGATGGTTATATTTAACTCCATGAGGAGGAGCAAAGGTCATGATGAGAACAGAATTTATGGCTTAACAATCAAAACAATATAACCTATTTAATATGATTTTGTAACAGTTGTTATTTCTTTATGTTGGCAGTGTTTCATGGAAGTAGCAGGGCTCTGCCCTTTCCTGCTTGAGACGTTTATAACAAAGCAGTTAGGCTGACTGACGGCTGCTGTACGAGCCAGACGATTGGTATGGCCCGTTTGAAACTCTACAGCTACACTGTTGGTGGAAGACGGGGGCTGTTTTGCAGGATACGGGTTAGATGGGCTATCTCAGGGTCTGTCGATGACATAATCACATGGTCAGACACGAGTGCACACACACAGATGCACAGCAGCCCTTGAGGAGGTCATGTCTCACACCGGCTTGTTTCTTTCATCAAATCATGCACACACTCCTCCAGGTTTTATTTATTCTGTTTAATCTGAGTCTCTTCTCTGGCAGCACAGGTGTCTGAATCATAACAAGTCTTAAAAGACAGATTATATTTATTATGCAATGTCATGACAGGAGGACTTCATGGAGACTATGCACTGCATAGTAACGACTGTAACATGTGTTTTAAACTTTTGTCCAGGAGAAGTAACATTGCAGCCACTGTGTATTGATGTCAAAGACAGATGCTAGTTTTATATTTTGTGCATAATAATATTGATAATATATGACCACTGAGATGAGTCCGTCATTTGTGTGTATGTCTTTTTTTTTTAGAGTGATATAATAGTATCTGGGTGTGATGAGGGAGTTGCTGCATGGACAACTTTCTGACGAACTGTAATGAATCATATTTTGTCTGTGGAATAAATCAACTTGCTGACTGACTTATTGAAATTATTTTGACAATCTGCAGTCGCCTTTGTGTTACTAATCCTCAACACGTTATTCTTACGTATGATACCAGTCAGTATTTATTACTTTAATCAAGAGATGTGGATGAGTTGGATTGGAGTCGACTCAAGTCGCTGTTTTGATGACGTTCAACTTGACTTGAAAGAAAATAAATCACTTGAGACTCGACTTCGGCTTAGAAGTTTAAGACATGTGATGCTTGCATGACTTGTCTATGTTCATTTTATCTTTTCAGTGAAGTTTTTCGTAGTCTGTCTTTATTTCACTCTTTAAAGACTTATTTGTAAATAAAAATTAAAAAAACAACTGGCAGCTGACCTGCCTACAATCCCAAAGCATCAGTATTTGACAAGTTGTGAATTAACCCTAAAAAAAATCTACTTTTCTTACCAATAGTTCTTTTAAAGAGTGAAAAGTCCTTTCAAAAGTGATGGGGAGGAAAAAACGTTTTGATTGATCGGGAAATTAGGAAACCTTTTATAAGTTTGATTACATTGATTTCACAGAATCTCAATAATCAAATTCAATTCTGTCACACTTTTCGAGCAGTTTAAATAAATTGTTCAATTATATTATTTTACAGACACTAATACCTTGTTTTTCTCTTTTAATAAAGACTGGACACTGTAGGTAGGACAGAAGTTTCCTGGGGAGGGAAGAAGTGACTCAACTCGACACAACCTGTGACTTGGGACCTACTTGAGACTTGGACTAATTGACTTGACTGATTGATCTGCTCCCACCATCCTCAATTTCCCATGTAGCCAATTCTAAATATGTCCATTGTAGAGACCGTGGCGCTATGAAAAAACATTAAAGATACAAATGTACAATTAGTAAGTAAGCTAATTCTGTGGAGGACCGTTGTATTTTCTCCAACCTTTTATTAAGTTAATTTATCTTGTTTATTAAGCTTCTCTCCTTTATCAAATATGTTTTGTTATAACGTCGTGCCAGCTGAATGCACATTTAAAAGACTCCCAGAGTGACGACACTGTTGTGTCACAGATTTTAACCACATGATGGCACTCTTGTGCTAAAATAAGACACGAGTTTATTTATATCAAGAGTAACTTGATTACAATATAAAGCGATAGATGGTTACTAAGTACATTTACCCATGTACTTAAGTTCAGATTTGAGGTAGTTTTACGTTACCCATTTTCTGCCACTTAATACTTCAACTTCACTACAAAATGCCGATTATTAGATCCAATAATCTGCCGGGCCAATAATCGGGTTGTCTGGTCGAGTATTCATGTGGATGCTTTTAACTAATATTTTAACACAATGTCTTTACTTTTACTCAAGTATAAATTTTGTGTACTTCTTACAACACTAACAAAACATATAAGCAACAAATGATGAGTTGAAACGTATATTTTAAACTGGCTACAGACAGTGAAATAAAAGTATTGACATCTTCAGAATCAGATACATTTGTAATGAATTGCGAACATTATATTCAGTGCAGTTACTCCTGCAGGGTTGGATTTTTCTCGGGAAATGTTGCATATTCTGCCTTTTATTCCTCCAACAAGTAAACAGTCTCTGACGTTTTGAGACATTCCTGTGTTGAGGGGTCACAAACAGGCGCAGCTTCATCTCAAGCCGTCACAAGCCAGATAAGTTTGTAACAACTCTTCGAGAGGACACGATATCCTCTAGCAGGGATAACTCGGCAGCAGCTGCCAGTGTTTTAAGGATGTATTCTTTCACTTCCTCCTCCTGAGAGGTCTGTTATCTCCAAGCCTGCCTGTCAGACAGTGTATATACAACAGGACAATTCTGCTTACGCTTTAGTCTCCAGTCTGCCTTTTCTCACTGCCTGTCCAAGAGCCTTGTTAGAGATCTTTGTATCTGCCTTTTTATGCTTTTAAACTCAATCCCCACAGCGGAGACATCCACTGTGATGGAGTGTACGCATGTATGGAGGCTTCATCCGTCTATACTCTGCACTGTAATAGGATAATGCAGAAGATACTTTAGGGAAAACATTGGAAATATTGAGCAAAATTGACTTTCGGGCTGATTGGTATTTGATTTAGCACAAGGGGAACAGTATCTTATAATATTTGCAGCTGTCAGGAAGTGCTCCCCCTGATATAATGGACAAATTCAGGCATAGCCGGCCAAAAACCACAGGACGTACTTTTGTTGATGTTCTTGGAGAAAGTTATGAATTTTATAGATGCGTGTGCTTCCTTTCATATCAACAGCTTGCAGAGGTTGCTCAGCCTATAAAAGACTATTTTTTCCTGAAATTAGACAAGATTTAACAGATTTTAGAAACACTTTTTAAACGCGTTAAATCACAGAGTCTTCAAGCCCCTAAAAATTGACAAATACTACTTATCTTTTACATGTTATCTGATGCACACAAGATGATGATTTGTGCAAAGATTTAAAAATATATGTATATATTTCTGAGCCCAGCAGAGCTTCAGCCTGAGGAGCTCTAATGAGCAGCACAACTGGGAACACCTGTGAGTGTAAGTGAGGCCTGTGCTCTATAAAATGCATCATATAAACGAGGTGATCATATGTTTTGTACCTAAAATCAAAGTAACTACAGTAGTTAAAGGATAAGTCACAAAAAATCTTTTAAATCCAGTCTTTAGCTGCTCACCCTCATGTTTTGCAGTCCACAAAACATTTCTCGCAGCTTTCTAGCAGATGTGGACCTGTTTTAAAATGTAAAAAACAACTGAAAAGAAACATAAAAATGGCTTCACAAAGCTCGTCCTGCACAAGCTAAGCCTCCGGAAGCCCCTGAGATCCCATTTTAACTTGATCAGACATTATTTACACCTTTTTTTTTGCAGGAATCTTCACTTCAGCTGCTAAGCTAAAAGCGTTAGCTCGCACCTCGTCTGAAGTGGGTGCACAAGCTCGATGATTTTGGGATCTTGGGGCTTCCAGAGACTTGGGTTACGACCAGACGAGCTGTATGGAGCCATTTTTCAGTTGATATTTCAGGAGAACGCAGCAATACTGTTGCTTCACCTGTCTCAACCGTATCGGGGTGAATAGATAATGACTGAACACCATTTTTGGGTGAGCTTACTCTTTTATACATTATCCTCCTCTGGAATGTAGCGGAGTAGAAGTAGCTTCAAATAAGGTAAAATAACTCACAAATTGTGCTTGAGTAAATGTACTTTCTGGTGCTGTCGTGACCATGATTGCTCTGATACTGTGTGGGAAAAAAAATCCACCTGTTATTGTTAGGTTCCCCTCCGTCACTAGATGGAGACATGGAGTCAGGCGTGTGGTGTTGTTGTTGCCAGCCAGCCCTCTGCCACACCCACCCGCTCCCATTATTCCACTGAGCAGACAGCTCCGGCAGACAGTCTCGCTCCAGGGTGGCTGAATATCAATGTAGAGGAATTATGCACATCCGTCAAGTCAAAGAATTTCAAAACACACGGGTTTGCCAGCCATTCCCTGAAACACAAAGAGGAATATAAATGATACCTTGAGCAGCCTATATTTTTTCATCTGGCGTCTACATTTTTTGCACTTGAAAATCACATCAGACACTCAAGAAACACTTTAAACCGAAAGGTCTCCCGAGTTCACCGTGACACAGTTCCTTCTCCCCTCAGCCGACGTCGGGCCCAGTCAAGCGGTGCAACTTTTAATGGCTGCTGTATTGAAAAGCAGCTTAGAACCAGAGTGATTAATATCTGTGTGTCTCTTTGTGTTGCAGTGTTTAATTAAAGACACTGATTAAAGGAGAAAAAAAAAAAAACCTTCAGTGACAACCAACCTCATTAGGCAGATTCTTTTGTGAAATGCCCACTTAATGCGCAGCATTAATCACGCCTCGTTTGGGGGTAAGGATTTAGATTTTTTGGGGAGCTTTGGGAGGACGTGTTGTCATTTTCATTTAACAGTGATGGTAAATTGTGTATCTTGATGGGTGTCCAGGGTTGATGAAACTTGTGTTGACTTTATGTTAGCAATTTTGAAATTTCATTGCACGTCCCCTCGTAAAAACCAGGAGCATCAGCGGCACTAACAGAATGATGATGTATGTATGTTCTGGGGGGTTTCTCCTTGTCTGGCAGAGAAACCATTATCGTTTACAGTACAGCCGACTGTGGCCTTGAAGCATCAGCAATCGTGTCGCTATTTGTCATGTCAGGTAAGCCGTCTGTGGCTCTATTAACCAAGGCCCACTGGGCTGTATATTATGACATGCCTCCACCGTATAGAACAGAGCGCTGGCTGTGTGTGTTGCTGCTCCTGCACTTCAGTCCTTTTGAGAAGAGTTTAGTCTTTTCATTTTATTTAGAGCTATTGAGCTTCGGGGCTTAAGGGCTTAGGTTAAAATTAGTACATGCTCCAGACAGTTTTTCATTTTAAAAGTTGCAGTAAATATACTTTCCCATAACAAAAACTTCAGTTCTGATAAACAACTGGAGTCAACTTGAAACGACTAAATAATCGGACATTGCCATTTTATTTATTTTTGGTTTTGACATTTTGAGAAACATACTTTGGGCAAGATGACAAAATTTATGCCACTTTCATAAATATTGGTGGCCACACACCAAAAAAGGGTAGAACAGCTAGCCTGGCTCTGTTGGACGGTAATAATAATCCACCTACCAGCACCTCTAGACTTTGTTTAATCTGTGCAGAACCCTAATTGTGAAAAGTACATTTTGCCATTTTCAGCTAGGAAACAGGGCAACACATTTAACATTTTTACATTTTGGTATTTGAATGAAATAAAGATACATCCAGCTAACATGGACTTACATTAACATTTATGTGGAAACAGCTTCCAGCACCCTGGAAAATGCAACTCCAATACTCACTTTCCTTTTGGCTCTGGTCCACAAACTCCCGTTGAAAATATCTGGCTCTTTGGCTGCTATGTTTGCCAGCTAGCTGCTATTTCTGTGGGACTTCTGGTTGGGGCTTGGCAGGTAGTGCACAGTTGGTTTTTAGACCTTTTTTTTTGTTGAAAACAGCTTCCTGCTGCAGCTGAATCCCGGCTGATGAGAGCTTCAAAACAGTAAGGTCGAACCAAAACAAAGAGCTGAAAGAGCTAAAATGCTCCACAGAGCTCAGGGGAAGTGTAGAGTCAGGTGTTAATTCTCAGTGGTTTTGTGACAGGGGTGTGACTTTATGCACATTCTTGAGTGCCTCTCTCTGGTCCGCGAACAGAGAGCAACAATAACGAACGTTACGCTACATTTAGAAATGGAATGCTAACATTCCAGCCTCCAGTACAACTCAGAAGTTGCACAGAGCCCCTTCAAGGCAGCTTTAAAGACATTCAGAACAAATTCATTATATCGGTAACAGCTAGTTCGCCATGACACCAGTACTCTACTATATCTTTACATATATTAGATATATATTAATGCTCAAAGTCTCATATAAGGAACCTGTAAGTTTAAGTTCCACTACATAATAACATTGCATGTATTGAAATGTACATTTTTGCCGTTAGTGCCAGTATTTATCCACAGAAGTGATTTGTTGGTGTTTATGATCCGTTGTGAGCGAGCGCTGTGCTGCTGCCATGCATGCATCACTTCAAACAGCCAGAGGCCAGCACCAGCTCTGACGCCGTCTCCGCTATATTCCCTCGCCAGCTCTGTTGCCATGGTGAGTGCATGCCGTTTTGTATGGTTGCCATGGGGACCCCGTATCACAGCCTCCCCTCCTGCTCTCATCATGTTTCTGCATGATCATTTGTATGCCTCCTGTACACTAATGCTTAAAAAAAAAAACAACATTAGCAGCACAGGGGAGCGCCCTCGGGGATTGCCTTCTGTAGAAAGACGAGGTATTCCTGACATCGACTCAGCGTGTGACAAAAAAACACACCAAAATAGCTGAGCGACTCTCTCACTGTGACTTTGCATGTTTGAATGTGAAAATGTCAGACGTATGGGAAATTATTCAGAACAATGCCGCCTATTTTTCTTTCTCGCTTGTGAGCCCATAGCTATGAAAAGCAAGAATGCCAAACACCTCCCACTGATATGGTAATAATATTCCAGCTAGTGCGCTTTGAGATAATGACATCATTTGTTTGCTCGATTCTCTCTAACAATTACAGTCTGTCCACATCTGCCACGCTCGTCTGTCTGCACGCACTACATGTATGTGCGTGCGAACGCATGTATGTCGGGCCCCGTGTGTGCGCTGTGCACCACATGTGGTTGCGTCCCGGAGAGGGAGCGGCAGAAAGCCACTGATGTTCCGCCCCGGTCGTTCTCAGAGAACTCCTCAGCTAATGGGGCACAAAAATGCACCTGCCTTCAGGCCCTTCAGGGGTTTGGCATTTCACATTGTGTGCAGGCTCCTGGATGCCACTTATGATCTGTTTAGTCTGTGCTTGCTTCGGTTACGTCAAAGGGAGCGCAATCTTCTTT
Source organism: Lagodon rhomboides (assembly GCA_039737535.1). NCBI lineage: Eukaryota > Metazoa > Chordata > Actinopteri > Spariformes > Sparidae > Lagodon > Lagodon rhomboides. The sequence goes on along the minus strand of CM077796.1, from coordinate 22,547,199 downwards.
AATCATTAGGGCTTGACCAGGTTCCCTTTAGGCTCCGCGGCTCCGTTCAACCTGTTTTTCATCTTCCGGCAGCGCTGACAGCTCGCGGATGGGGCAGCTTGTTGTTCTCTTTTTCCTTTCCTTTTGTTTGTTGACATCTCTCGTCAGATCTGTGCCTGGACCTGTCCGAGCCTAATTACGAGAAACCCGCAATTCCTAACGAACGTGGAAAACAGTCATTTGCAACCGCTGTGTCTCCAAAAATAAACAACAAAAAAAACATTCTCGGCCCCGACTGTCTAATTATCGTCACTTTGATGTAAGCAGCCATCACTCTTGACCATGAACCATCACTGAGCCGAAGAATGAGCCCAACTTTGCGTCTACAAATGATGAAAACTTTGGGAGCTGGTATCCTTCAGTCATAAACAGCACCTGGATGTTCTGAGAAATATTTGATTACCGCCTCTGTTTGCGCTGAAGTGACCAGGAGGAGATTTATTTTAAGGGAGCAGGTGCCACCGTTACGTAAGATTCAAAGACCACGGCACAACAAAACTATTGGTCGTTGGTTCTGGAGTGGAGAAGTAAAAAAGAGGTCAGCGGCATTATTGTCATCTGAAAATATACGAGCTAATGTGGCACATAAAACCCCGATGCACCGCAGACGCGCACAGTAAAACTCAAACGTCAGGAATCTTGACAGGACTGTAAACAGCTTCCTTTTCTCTCAGCCTCCTCCATAAACTATACCTTCCTTTTTTTAGGCCGCGGTATAGCACTCAGTACACTCGCAGGAATCTCTCTGACCTTTAATCAGGTTCACTACCTCTGTAATTGTACACACACACGGTATGGCATGAGCGCATACTTCGTGCCGGTTGCGTTTATTTTTATGCGTCTGTGCACCGTATGCATGCCTGTGTGTGTGCCTATAAATGTGATGAACACGGCGTCCCCACTCAGACTCCTAGTTAAGGTGGAGGTGCTAAGCCGATGAAAGCTTTCTCTTCCGTTTGCTCCTGTGAGTGAACTTTGTGCTCGCACACACACACACACACGTTCCGGCAGATCCATTACATCCGGTCTAAAACCAACTTCGCTAAACACTTCCGACATTGTCCTGACTGTGGAGGCGTCCAGCTGTTAGTGCATTTATCACTGAGGCTTGGAGCTGATTCGGGCTGTCTTTGTGCACCACTGACACACACCAGGAAGACGTTTTCTTGACTCAACAACCCGGGAGACAGGCCTTTTTAGCCGACCCGTCTTCTTTCCCCACTCTCCTTTCGCTCTCTGCCAACTCATGGCCTTACCCTACCTGTTTTTCTGCTCCATCTGTCTTCCTAAGTAGTGCTAAATGGGCATCCTGTTTCGAAAATTCCTTGGCTCGCGATTGTATTTCAGTCGGTGCTGCCTCTGAGCACATCAGTAGCTCTACACATTTGTTTTGTCCAGAGAAATGGATCTTGCAAATAAGGCAGTCACAATGACTTAATCTCCTTATAAAAATGCCCAGTGCCTTTCAAGTTGTTGTTGAGGTGACAAAATGCTACAAAAAAAATAGAAAATGGTCCAAGATGAGCTGGTCAAATGAATTTCAGTCAGCTGTCTCACATGGAATAGATTATTATTTGAGTGTAGACTATTACATCATCTATATAAGACGTATAGGTTCTGACCTTGTCACGCCCAACAGGATAAAGCTCAGAAGCGGGCAGGGATAGGGGAGTGATGATTACAGCCCGTCCTCATCGGAAAAACAACAATATAAGTCAACTGTGAAAGCAGCTTATTACGACCCATATTTATTTTCGTGTAAGGCGGCAACCTCTAGTGGCGGTAGAAATGACTATGATAACAAAGGAGGAGGTCAAGGACGGATGTTTGGGTCAAACAAGCACAGGAGACAGCTGTCGGGTGTGCAGTGTGACAGCCCGGTCCCAAGGATATAATGTTCACAGTTAACGTTTCTGCGAACCACAGTAACCTCCCAGGCTGACATGTGTACCAAACACGGCATATCGCATTCACATTATATACATGGAGGGGAAGGTGGTGGTGTTATGACAAGCCAACAAGCCTGTCAAGTGGATGGACAGAGTCACGCCACTGGATATTTTTAAGGACGCCTGGAGACATTTCCGGTGGTTTTTGTGGTGACTTCTCGGTGAGTCAGACCATACTCATCCGTGAGCGTGACAACAGGTATTTCAAACCAAACCACTTTGCTTTTCCAAACGAAATCTTTTTTTTGTACCTAAATCTAAGCAGAACAAAAGCGCAGTGTTGTTATTTCGAGCCAAACCACAATGTCTTCCTAAACCTAACAAAGTAGTTTTTTTGCCTAAGCCTACCCAAACTACAAGCGCATGGCAAAGGACCAGTATGCCTGTTGCTGGTTTGCTACAACAGTGATGTTGTTTTGGGAACAGTGATGTATGTCATGTTGGGAGTCGCCGGCAATCGACCTACTCAGTCATTTAGGTCTGAATACATGTTGGATGATAATAAACTTTCCCAGAGGTAAACAAAACCTCAACTAAACAAATGAGCATTTTGTGCCAACTAAAACCTGAACATTTAAGGGATCAGAAAAGTGAATTATCAGAGGGAACCTGACTGTCTGAGCCAAATTTAATGGCAATCCATCCAGTAGCAGGTGAAATATTTCCGTCTGGGCCAAAGTGGCCGACCAGCCAAAAGACTGAAATGGCCAGCACTTATAATATATGTTCTGTTGTCTTTGGTAGGATGTCCATTAAAGACTTTCTTGGTCCTTCGGTAAAGAAAAAGAGCAGTTTTAAGCAACTGATAGCAACTAAACTTGACAAGTTACTGGTGAAATAGGTGAAATGTTAACAAAGCCACGTAATACGCTTTACTAGAGGTCAATCATGTCAGAAAAACCAATAAAAAGATGTTCACTCACTGCATTTAATGACATTTTCTCATCTGCTTGGCTGAATTAAATGCAATTTACATTCAATGTGCCTGAAAATGAACAATGTGCAAAACCACGTCGAGATAAAGTGATATTCTTTAGTTATGGATGAATGAAGAAGGGGGGGGGGGGGAGATGCTGGCGCCTGTACAGTGTCAATATGGTTGACCACACTGACGAGCACAAGTCTCAAATAAAGACGTCTTTATTCATTCCTTTTCACATCTGTATGCATGAACGGTCGGACACTTTGATCACCTCGGTGTGACGAGAGCTTGCAGTGTTCTTTTAGTCATGTTTAAACACAAAGAGACCCCTCAACCCCCCCCCTCCCCTTCCCTTTTTAGTCTGTGCTGATTCACAACGGTCTGAAACCAGCCAGCTCTGGAAGCTTGTCTCCATGGAGACAAGGGTGGGAAGGAGAGTGATGATGTTGCTGGCAGAACAGCAGTCCCTGAATCAGCCATGTGTTTCAGTGTGTGCCTGTGTGGGTATACAGGAGACAAAAACAGAGAGATGGTACTTTCCCTGTGAAGAAGAAAAGGATGAATCTGTTGTCTGCCCATGCACGCAAGATATCTGGTCAGAGGGTGAATACGTGACCTGTCAGAATCTGAGAAAAACAGACAGCTCGTATTGATAAGTAACGCCTCGCTCCACATTGATTGACGGTACAGGTTGTGACAAGCAGAGAGTGCAACCAATTTCTTTTGACACGCATATTCTCACAGATTTTAGATAGCAACACGGAAAAACAAAGCAACATTTAACAAAACAGCTTTCAAGACGTCAATGCGAAGGCTTGGCCCCGTTTCTCATTTTCCTTGAATGCTCAGTTTAAAAAAAGGGACACTGGTAGAGGTAATGAGTCTGACTCGGGTATCATTTATAAAAATCTTCCCATGGCCTGATTGCAGACGAAATAAACAACTAAACCCTTTGGCGATGAATTGTGGTTTGACAGATTATAGTAGTGTTCGTCTGCGCTATTAAATCATTTTCAGAAACACAACTATTACATGTTGACAGAACTGGAATTTCAGGAAGCGCTAAACTGTTTGACGCACCGGATTTTGATTCACAGTTTTAGTGAGCACCTTTGTATTCGTGTGAGAGAGTACGGCATATGGTCCCAGTCACGAATTCTAAACCGGTAATTATTGTAAATATCAAAATGCCACAGAAGTTGCGGCGATGACATTCAATGATGATGATGGTGATGATGATGATGATGATGCAGTGGTGTACAGCTTTTGTATCCGCCACTGAGAGCATCTTTGTTGTGCTGACCTGCTGTGACCCATTTTACTAAAATTACGCTCAGAGCTTCGGATGCCATGGTGATGGAGAGGTGTTAATGGCAATTTTGGAGGAGGGTGGAGGCGGAGAGGGAGGGGAGCATCGGTTTAGTCATTAGCCCCTTTTTAGAATGAGGTGTGCGTGTTTACGAGACATGAGGGAATGACACTCAGTCCGTTATGAAGATGGAGAGGCTGGTCGTTAGCGAGGTGTCGTCGCAAAGCATACGCCACATAGACTTTTATAGGTGTAAAAATTAGGAAAAACAATCTTTATTTATAGAGCTTGTTACAAAGTGCTTCCCAAAATAAAACGGGTGAGTCATGAAATCATCGGCTTTATCGGCCCAGATTTTCAAACAAGAAAATGGATAAAAACATTTAAACTCAAGTAGCATGAAACTGTGTGTCATTAATAATGCAAATTAAATAATATAAACCAGAAACGATCATTTTCACAAAGCAAAGCAGGCTAAGAGCTCCCTCTAATGAGTACATTGTTTTCAAAGGAAACATAAAAGATGATAATCTTCTGTACAATCCTCTGTTTTTGGACCAATTACATTAATTAAAACGTATTAGATGTCATAGTAAAGAACTTAAGGCAATTCAAAACCCATTCAGACTTGTGAAACCGATTAAAATGTGTTTTTGAAAACGGAAAAAAGAAGCTGGACTAGACTTTAGAAAAGACAGTTTGAGATTTGTGAAAGGTTAAGTCTATTTGTAGAAAGGAAAAAAAAAAAAAAACCAGAAGGTCGACTCTGACTCTTTCTTGGAGGTTTTATATTAAAACTTCCCTTAAGCTGAGAAAAGTGATTTCCGTGATGTCATCACAATGTAAAGTCTACGGGCTGGACAGGTTTTTTTTTAACTAGTGAGCAAGATAGTAATTCATGTTCCCAAACACTATCTGTGAAAGTGGAAAACCAAAGCAGTCGCAGTCGGTTAAATGCAGAAGTTAATACAGTGTATTATTATTATTGTGTAACGGTATAAGGTACATATAGGTATTTTGATGATCCAGGTGTAGGTTGTGTTAGCTGTTATGCTAGCCATGATGATGGACGAGTTGTCAAGGTAAGAGTAGTTGGGTTATAATGTATGTATGAAATAACGTTTCAGCAGTGACAACTGCCACTCAGGACAAACAGTTAACAATGGATGCAGGTGCACATATGTGAAAGTTGTGACAGAAAACCTACATTTACTACATTCTCACACAGACCACATTCTCTCGGCTTTCACAGTGACACTAAACACGTTCACTTCTTTCTATCATTCCAGCCAGACTGCGAGTGACAATTTAAGCAACTGTTTGACTTCGCTAGTTCAACAGACAAACAGTTTTACAGGCTGGCTACATAACGTTTTGAACGTAGCTAGCTAGCTAGTTAAGCTAACTTATTAGCGGTTATTTGGCAGAATGTGTTTGTGACTGTGTTGTTCAGTGCCAGAAATTAGGGTCAAGGTGTGGAGACTGTTTGTTGGGCCAAGATTTGAGGTTTTGTTGAAGTTTGAAGGCACATTTCAACTTCTTCAAGGAGGAAATGGACTTAACAACAAAAGCTATGAACCAGGTAGGCCGAATGTGATTTGAAGGTAAAATGCTGCCTGTTTTAACTATTTGATAATTGTTGTCGTAGTTCCACCTGTTGCTAATGTTATTGTGCTAACAAGCTAAATGCTCATTGCTGTGAGCTAATCCTGAATGTGTTTTTAAGGGTTGGGAGTAACCCTCAGTGTGTTCAGAGGGCAAAAATGCGAAAACTTCATGATATTTGAGATTTTAAGTCACGCTGTGTGTAATGTTACATCGTAGATATACACTAGGCTAGACATTTTTCACAGCAGACATTTTGTCTTGTCAGAGCATGAAAACCCCGGGTGTAATCAATCATTAATGCCATTAATCACACCTGTGCTTATGGTGCCTTGACAAGTCAGAATGTCTGCTGTGAAAAAGGTCCTGACAGCTGTAAAATATTAAAACAAAGAAGGGACGCTGGTCTGACAGCTACAGGATAATATGATAAAACAAACAACAAAATGAAGAATTCAGAGTATGCAGCAGAATCAGACAGAATAACTAAAAAACACCTGATAGCTTCTGTTTTGGTGCTTTTGCTTGGAAACGCCTGTTATTTTCCAAACCCTCAAAGGAGCTGAAAAACCAAGAATAGCTGCTTAATGGATGGTTGTGAAATAAGTGTGTGTCCGATCCTCTGGGACTTACAATTGTCCATCTTTGCAATACAGAGAACATCAATACAATTTGCCCCTCTGAGTAAAAAACAGTACTCTAGGCGAGGACTGTTTTCCTTTAACATTAAAATCATGTTAAACATCATCTTTACAGATGTTCAGCAGATACCTAAAGTGATGACTCTGATCCTGTTGTGCCCTCTTGTCTGGCGGAGTGAGCGTATGTAGAGCGGGCTTAGCCAAGCAAAAGGATTCCTTTGCCGAAGGGCTGCTGAGGGAGATAACGTGGCAGAATACATTACGATGATATTAACCAAGACAACAGTGACTGGCGTTTAGAGCTGGAGGGGTAACAGACTTCCAGCATAATCACATTTCTCAACATACCATTCCAGCATGAAGACATAGTGATGGAGTTGCAGGGCCTCGAGGGAAAACGGAAGACGTTTTAATGAATATAATGAGACAGTTCTAATATTTACAGTATCCAAACAGGAGTCATCAGAGGGATACTGGTTGTTAATTATATTTTCATTAAATACGGGGTGCTTCTCCCCTTCGATTAAAAAACATTTTGAATCTTTATTTCGTCCCTTTTTCCTCTCATCACCTCACGCAGGAGAGCTGCCTTCGGTTTCCGATCGCTCCGCCCTCCTCGGGGAAATAGGAGCTCTCTCACATCGGCTGTCCATCTTCTGGGAATGCCACCCTCTGACATTAATGGCCTGTTTAAGCAGGTAAATGTGATTTCGTGCCGTTTCAAACAAAGTTACGTCAAGCTGTAATGGTACGTAATGGTGCTGTGTGCTGAGTCACTGGAATAAGTTATCATCCAATATCCAGGGTAGAATGGCACGACCCAGATGCTATCTCCCTCACTCATCCCGTGACTCAACAATTGCAATTGTGGAGGACAAACAGCGCTGATTGTCGACAGTGTTTACAAGGAGCACGTTGAATATTTATACGACAGTACAGCTTTAAATATTCTTTTTGGATGCTTTCTCCCCCCCATTTTTTAAATCATTTTCTGTTCTCTTTCTGCATTCTCAAATTGATATACACACTGTAGATTAATTAAATGTACTTCTGGAATGAAAAAGCGGGTGTAAATCCCAGCACGAACGTTACAGTGTCGGCTGAATATTTGACTTTATTTAAAATGGATTGTGTGCAATATGCAAACTTAAATGACTTAATATGATGCTAAATATTACAGTTCTTGTAGCCTTTTGTCAAGAAATATGTACTGTTTTGATGTTATTTTTTATTTTGAGTTTTGCTTTACATGTAATCTTTTGATCCTTAAAAATAAAAGTAGGACTTTTAATCATTTAGACTTTAATTACTCCCGTGATGCCCTGCAACTAGTGAGCTATCTTTGGAGCCCAGTGTAAATACAGGTGTTTAAATGAAGCCAGAACTCTGATTTAAAGATTACGGGGCTGTTTTGCTTCATTGGATCGGAAACAAGAAAATGAGCGACTGGGAAACTGGGCCAGCGAGAGAAGAGAGGTCCTACGGAACAATATGAACTAAATTCAAACTCACCAGCGTTACTGTCGTGTAATGGTCTGCACCTGAACTCATTTGTTGATTAGGGCTCGATAGAGGAGAGATGACAGTTTGAATTAAAGTTGTAAATTACATGAAGTGAACTGTTACATGGCCGCAAAGTCATGTATATCAACAGTGTTGGACTGAAGTGAACCTGACTTTCATAACAGAAGCTTCAGTAGATTTTCTTCACAGGAACCGCTGGCTGCTCATCAATCATACCTGAGCAGCACGTACTGATCACAAATGCACTTGCTTCTTGTCAAAGCCCTCCAGCTGTGTATAACATTTCAGTGATCCGTGGCTGTTCTAAGGTAATCCCGACCTGGAGTGCGAGTTTCGTCAGGTTTCACCGTCTGAAGCTGAAATAAAAGGAATTTTGTTCATGTCAAAGCCAAAAAAAAAAAAAGAAAGATTCTTTCCACTGATTCTGGCTGATTCTTCATGACTTTTTCCAGACACCTGTGATCATATGGCAGAGTGAAAACGGCACTCTTTCCATTTTAATTTAAAGGCACTGAACCTCACCTGCTTACACTTTCTGTGTAATATGGGTCTCTATGTTGTGTGCCATCATTGCCGCACTGTTATTATCTCGCTTTGGGAGCGGTAGCTTTATCACGAAAGTAGTTATTTCATGAAATAAGAGTAATTAGACAGGATTGTTTTTCTGGTGCACCCTCATCACTGAGGAAGTGTGCTGTTTGCCTGTTCTTGTACCCTAAGTAACTCTCTTCCTCTGCCTCCCGCTGGCAGCTCCAGCACTGTGAGACTGGATTGACTGGAGACATCAGGCAGCCTCTGGACATTGCAGTGTCAGCAACAGCAAGGCAAGTGCAAGACTCTTCAGCACATCTGCCATTTACGCTGTGCTCACTAGACGCAGGCCAATATTAAGACGAATCACACACGAATCTCCCTCTCAAAGCCCCTCTTCAACTAACACACACACACACACAGATGAATACAGATGTTTGCAGGTGAATATACTGTACGTGTATGCAGAGACGTGTGAAAGCATCTGCACCAGCACCTGACCATAAAACTGCAAGACGCCTGAAGAGGAAAATCAAAAAAATCAATAGTCAGCTCTTTGTCATGTTTGCATTGCATGCTGCATTAATTTTCACAATATGCAGCCACTTTTGATGGGAGTGCATGGAACCAGGAACAGTACAATGAATAATACAATGCAAAAGTATTGATCTTCGAGAACACTGCACGCTGAATGCGCTTCTGGCAATTAAGATATGTCGTGTTTATTTGCTCTAAGAAGATGTGTTTGTAGAGGCTTTACAATGTTTGCAGAGTGGATTAAGTGTCTGTGAGGAAGTGACTCAGTGTGATACAGTTCCACAGATGGGGAATCTAGCAAAGAGGAATTTGCGAAGGGAAAAAAACATTTTTAGACTGAAGAGGTGGATATGAGAAACAGAGATGTGTTTTCCTGCATTTCGTCGTGTGTCTGCACATTTGATTTTGTGACTCCACCCAAGAAGAGCAGTGAAATCCTCCACAAACAACACTGTTACACCGGTCTGAAGGATGAAATCGACAAAATGTGGTACTTTTACACCAACGCTTGTTTCCTTTTCCCAACCGACAGTCCATGTTGACCTTTAGTCAAGTCATTTTAGTTATATCGCCGAAAATCACATTGCCTCAGTGGGGATTACAATCCGACAGTGAACAACATCCTCTGTCCTTAGACTGTTGCTTTGAATCAGGAAAACCTCCCTAGAAAACAAGAAACCTTTTATCGGTTTTTGTGCCTATACTTACCCAAAACCTGACCATAATTTTGTCTGCTCGTAAAAAAGGGTTTATTTTAACAGGGATTTTTCACATTTTTGGAAGGTGATGCCGTCCTGTCTACGGTGGCTTCGGATCAGAAAAAACGCTGACGTGTGTCTTTCTGAAGGGCGCGAACAAAGGCTGTGTTTGGTTTGGAGTTTGAGTGGCAAATGTGAATATTTTAACAGATTATGTAAGATTACTGTACGGCATCAGTAATGTTATAATTCCTAATATTTGTACAAGCTTCTGCAAATATAGACAGGACTGTAAGCTTTTTGCCTTCTGGTCTGCTTGATTATATAATGTCCTTGAAAAGAAAGACTATAAGAAGGACAATAAGGAATCAACTCTCCTCTCCTCTCCTCTCCTCTCCTCTCCTCTCCTCTCCTCTCCTCTCCTCTCCTCTCCTCTCCTCTCCTCTCCTAAATAAATCCAAACAGATCAAAGCTTAATAACAGATTTGATGTTTCCCCGCTGAAGGGATTCAGGTTGCTTGCTCTGCTCATTTGTTTGCTAATGCTGGTTCGTAATACAAATGTCTCCCCCGAACGTTAGAATAAAATGGTCAGTAAAAAAAAAAAAAGGCAGCCCTCCACCCTCACAGCTCTTTATCAGTCAGGGAGCACCTGTCCGGACTTGACCTGATTACCGAGAAAAGTAGGTCTGAATTCAGCCCTCATTGTTGTCACACTACCTGAAAGCACAAAGCTGAAAACGAGCCCGTCACTCTTCTCTGTACAGGCTGAGTACAGTTTAAAAAGGAGCTGTGGGCATGTGTTTGTGTGTGGTCCTGTATGCCGTGTGGACAGTTTTACAAATTTAAGAGGCCATTTTGATCTTTCTGTTCTTTTTCAAGGCCATTTACGGCTCAGGACTTGGCTGGCTTTAGGATAGTGTCCTTACAAGGATAGACGTACAAGATGTGCATGCATGTGGATGTTTGTATGTCTGAGCCTTTCCTGAGCTCTCTAGTCGATCTTTGTTGAATCATCTATCCTTCCGTGCTTCATTATGTGTCGGCTGAGTTTTCATGTTTTGCCGTGACGCACTGTCCTGAACCTTCACCACGAGTTTGCTGCTGCCAATGCCAGAATTAGTTCAAGTGATCACACAAAACACAGAATAGTTTCAGTGAAATTGACTGTGCAATTTAATGCAGCAATTCTTATTCCTCTCCAATTTTTTAGATCAGTCTGTATTACACTTTTGGGCTGGTGCTCCATTTTTATGTTTCATCTCTCCTGGCCTAGAGGCTTAGTTCCCACATCAGCAGAGAAGACGACACGGTGTCATCCAGCAGCCGCTGCCAACTCAAAGATAGCTAAGATGACAGAGCATTGTGCCAGCAGGACGCTGCAATGACCAAACATTTGTTTTTGATACAAATTTGCTTGGGTTCCATGGTGTGCTGCTTGACTTAGCATATTATGTGTCGATCACTGCAGTAAAACAAGAGCTGCTGCCGTGGGCAGACTGATTGGGCTAATAACATTTATTGACGACAGATAAACACACCAGTCGATTTTTAAATGTGAGTCGATGCGAGATAGAAGTCGCATCCGCTGTTATTTTGTGCACTAAGGCTGTCATTGAATTGACGCCTGGCTTGCTATGACTCATTGGTGGGTTGTTTTCATGGAGGGAGCGGCATTCATTTTGAGTGATGATTGATTTTTAGTGAAGGGGGCGCTTGATTTGTATGGCGCCCCTCCCATCGTGAGTCAGGGATGGGAACCCCCTGTAGAGCTGTCTGTCAGGCCCTATCTGCCCTCTGCATACAGCACATTGATCAGAGACTTTCGATCGCAAGCATGATGGATGTGAGAAGACACTTCACTGCGGAGGCTTATCGGGTGGCTTTAGTGGCAGCCTGGGTAGCTGACATGTCTGCCTTACAGTTGTGGCAGAGATTTCTTCCCAGATTTGCATGTACATTAGCAAAGCCTGAGCCATTTCGGAGGAGGCTTTCTGTTCCTGTTGCTTTTTGGATTAATGCAGACGAGTTAAATCGGTACTGAATTTCTGATGGGACACATGTAATCTGCACAATCAATGTACCTTTAAATGTTTTTAGCCAAGCTCTTTGCATGCTAATGTCAGTCAGCCCAGCAACTTGATCCAGATTTAAGTATCTGAACAACTATTGATGGATTGTTTCGACATTTACGGCCCCCAGAAGACAGGATGTATCTCACTGTAGGCTCCTTTTTACACAGCCTGTTTCAGGTGGGAATATGACCATTATTCCACCTCACTGTTCTGTATAACCGATACGAAGGCAGGTCATAGTTGTGCTACTTCTGAGGTAGAAACAATCTGACGACTTCTTATGTGTGCAACCCTCAGGGGATTCAGAAAGCAGCTAGCAGCAGTTAGCAGCTAATGCAAAAAAGAACAGCAGCAGAAAATGCCTGAAACTTGGGGAAACAATGAGGTCCCAGAGCTCCTTACCCTCTGAGCAAAGGACGCAGTCAACCGTCGTATAACAGGGACAGTAAATGATTGTTTGCCATAAGCATTGCCGGATGCTAATGTTGAACGTGACACTAGTTGCTTACCTTTTTTGCTTCCTCAATGCTGACGTCCTCCCTGAAATCACACAGGAGGTGGGGGTATTTTGCCACAGTTGTGTGTAATGAAGGGCAATTTGGCAGTATTACTCATTCTTTGTGTAAAAAGGGTCTAAAATCCCCTAACTTTACCTGTAGCACCACCAGCAGTTTGACATTTTTGGATTTTTAGTGAAATGTGGATTCATCCATAGTGTCCATGGTTCCCATATGATTAACTCGAATGACTTGTGCCTCCATGAAGTCGACATTTAGTGGATTTCCATTAAATCTGGTTCACATATTCATGCCCCCCTTTCAAGATGAATCGTTAACACTCTGGTGATCCCTTAACTTTTCATGTTGGACCATCATTAGATCAAAATTCTAACTATAACTCAGTTTGTGACCTTATACCTGAAAAAGTAATGTCATTGACGTCAGCCTCAGCTGTAGTTTATGTTTAGCATTGAGATTAAGATGGTGAACATAGTAAACATATCTGCATCAGCAAGTCAGCATTGACATTGTGGGTATGTTAGCTTACATTTAGCACTGCTGTGCCTATAGACTGTCACAGAGCTGCTACATGTAGCTTGGCTGTAGACTCTTCGTAGAAATTTAGTTTTATTCGCTACTTTTTGTCAACAACATATTTTTGAAAAGGTCAGAAAAGGAAGCCACATTTATACTTAGGTCCGAATGAAAAGACACAGTCCCAAAGATCAGATTAAGACATTAAACTTCTCCACAGCCACAGGGTTTTTGTTTTTTCATAATCGTAAATTTTCCTCTCTCTTTTTATTGCCTTTAAACTGTGAATAATCTTGACTCTGTGCCGACTACTTCCAGCTCAGCTTCTGGAGGTCTGAGAGCAATGTGAGCAAAATTAGATTTCTGTGCATCCCTTCATGTGTCCGACCGGGCTCGGATGATCAAAGTCATACTAATGACAAATGTAACTGCGGCCAACAGATCACAGTCTGATCCCGTGACATTGTCTGGTCCTTGCCACAAGGACAAGACCCATTAAGATAAATCTGGAGACTGTATGGTTACTTCATGTCTGCCTCTACCAGCTCATCAGCAAATATTGTTCCAACCGTAGTCATTAAATCCCCACACATCTGAACATCTTACAATTTATGAACAAACACTTACTTTAGTTATTCCCTCATTATCATTAATTTTACATATTCAAATCAGTATTATCCTTTGCATTCTGTATATTCCTCACTATCCTAAATTATACCTGTATAATCAGTTCTATCTGTACTTTTATCACAATATCCATGCTAGTTTTCTCAGACTGTAATTACTAAGCAGCTCATTAGAGCTTTTCCAAGTAATTCAAAATGACACCGTAACTGTAAACCATTTAATATGGATTGGTAATCACGGATGACTGATAGCCTTACAGATAACCTACTGTACGAGAGTGTCTCCTTACAGTGATAATCTACCCCCACCAACCCTTCTCACACACACCTCAGACAGCAGTTCAAAGTACACACAGTACACACCGAGCTGCAGAGTGTCGGAATGTGATGTGAAAATGCAACAACAGTGTGGGCTGAATATAGAAAGTGGTTCGGCCGAGTGTTTAGTGATTATTTAATCAAGAGTAGAAGGGAAGAGATGGCACAACGTCTGACTGTACGTCCTTATGTCTGTCTTCTATCGGCCTGTCTGTATCTTCGTCTCACCTCTCGCTCCTCGCACTAAATTATTGGGGACATAGCGGCTTGTTTGGAGACGCTATGCCTGCCTCTTCAGCGGATTACTGCAAGGAGAGAAAATACCCCTTTTGATATGGAAATCCAACATCCCCACCAAATATAACTCCCCCTCTAAACAGTACAGCAGGAATAGTGTGTGCACATGTTTGTAAGTTAGGTCAGCAGCTATAGCCACCAAATAAGCCAAGCCAAGTGTGTCTAAGGATACATAAAGCTGAAAGTACAGTAGCAGCACTATTTAATGGGAAGTGTAGCAATGCAAACTCTTAAGAATGGACAACACAGTTATGTAATGATATGGAAATTTGAAAATTTGCTGAAAAATAAAGCAGTGGGTTGAATAAGCAAAAAATTAGCTGTTCAAGTAGCTATTTTCTGGTGAATTTATGGTGGGCTTATGCAGATTCCGATTTAATGGAGTAAAATCATCTAATATCGATATATCAGCCATTCTACACATATTTTTTCAAATGTGGTTATTCAACTCTTGTGACAAAGATGTTTTACAGAGACAGTATATTCTACAGATCATTAATAAACTTTATTTTATGACATCAATGACATGGAAAACTTCAGTGGGAATTGAATAATTATAAACTAACGGAAGCATCTTCTTCTTCTATTGGCTGCTAACATCGGCACTCCAATATATCGGTCTGGCTTTAGTATTTTTGATTTTAATGGACAAATATGACAAATAGAGATAACTTGCACTGAAATGTCTCATCTTCCAAGTCGAATACTGCTTTATAAAAAGTGAGCATCCGTTTCTGATGCCAGTTAACAGTTGGCACAACAGAAGGGAGAGGCATGCACAAAACTATGGTGACAAACCAAAACGAGTCAGAGACGCTCAATCGAGTTTTTTATTCAGTGGCTTTTGGTTCAAATTGTCAGCCTGGCGAAGAGTCAGTATCTTCTCTTGTACGAATGTTATACTGAGAAGCAGATCTGTTTTCTTATAGAAAAACAAAGAAGGCATTATCGGGGTGCCCGAGTAGCTCAGTTGACAAAGCTTGTGTCCCACGTACAGAGGCCTCGTCCTCGCTGCAGTGGCCCAGGGTTTGAGTCTGACCTGTGGCCCTTCGCTGCATGTCCTCTCCCCTCTCTCTCATCCTGTTTCCTGTTATCTCTCTAAGCTGTCCTGTCAAATATAGCCATGAAAAGGCCAACATTTTTCATTATAGCACGATCAGTCAGCGATTCATCTTAACATATTAGTAATTATCTTGAAAGTAAATCTTGTCAAGAGAAACTGAGTACATTTCCGTCATGGCGGCTGAATATGTTGACACGAAAAAGAGATAAACAGATGTGATTTAAATTCTGCATGACTTTGTAGCGTTTCCCAGTGTGAGGTGTGAGGTTTATAAAGCCTAATAAGCGGCTCGCTGATGGAGCTTCCTCCTGGCACAATCAATAATGACCGCTGCTGGCACTGAGTCAGAGGAACCGCACCCTGAAACACACACACACAGACACACACCTACACACACACACACACAGTGCACATCGACTGTAAGCGACCACGAAATCAAACACGCACACGCATCCCCATCAGCTCTACTGTACAAACACACTTACTGTCACAAAATGTGAGTGACGAGAACATTTCCAGCTGCAGATTAACGCGTGAAGCCGTGTGTAATCCCTCTCTCCTCTCACTCCGAGGACTTGGTGGTGAAGATGGGGGAAGGTGGAAGTGAGGAGGATGATGGTCCGGACTGGCGGACGGCATATGTCGCCACCGGTGCTTAAGCTAGTAATCTGTCGTGAGCTTTCACTCGGGTAGAGCACATCATTAGGGTTAGGAGACCTTTCCTGAAGGTGAATCTTGGCTCGCTTGTTTGAGACTCAAGTAGATTGATGGCTTTGACAACTTTGGCACAGTATTATGATTTAACTTGTGTATATATATAGAACTTGAAGGAATTTGTGAATCACCCTAAACTTGATCCTTTGGTATGGTGACTTTTTAATTAAGTGCAATTACATGCGCTCTAATAATTCAGTCAAAAACAAACTTGGGCATCACCTCTGTGTGATAAGCGCCATGTAAAACTTGTGTGTTTTAACCACATTCACCTGTAATTATCACAAATACAACCCCAATAAAACTAGTTTGATTTATCTATTAGTTTGATTTATTTGTTATGTAATCGTTCAGTCTGGTTTCATTCAGTGGTTTGAAATGCAGCCTGTGCCAGAAAGACTGCCGAGTAACGGAAGCAGAGCTGTGTTTCTGTACACAAACCGCAGCAAAGCCAGTGGTGATGGGAAAGTAGACTAAACTGAGGCACATTCATCAGACTCCCTCCGTTCTCCGTCTCTAACGAGATGTTTCCTGTTTGCTACCAGGCGAAATCACAAACGCTTACCCAGTTATCACATGGAAATCAGTCGGCCAGGGTTTCCTTGAAAAAAGAAATGAATATCTCAGTGGATCTCGCCTGTTTAAGTAGAAGACAGTCATGAATATTTCAACATGTAAATCCTCCTTCAGTGGCATTACAAAGGGGGTGTGGTGACATACTGTAATCTTTATTTGAGCTTGTGTCTTCCAGGAAAACTAGACTCACCCAGATTAATATGACTAAGATTTCTGGTTGATTTCCTTTGAAACATATCTGCTCAGTTTACACTTTAAAGCACCTGACATCAACTCTTTTTGTATGATGTCTTTGCTTTTATAGCTCAACTGGTAGCTGGGAGACATTTTACACTTTTACACTAAATTTGTCACAATGTCAGTTTTCCAATATCGTACAGCCATAATCTCAAAATGTTCCTGGCATGTCTGTGTTGATATATTTCCTGCTATTTATCGGATGACGTATACGCTGATAACGACATCTGCGACAAGATAATGTTGGCCGATGTATCAGCCCGGCCGATCTGTCTATCAATGTTAGCTGCAGGATTTTCATGTGTTTTTTTTTCATGTGATTTCATGTGAGGTAAACTTCGGACACAGCCACAGGGAAGGGATCGCTCTCCTCTGATGAAAAGACGGTCAGCAAATATCGCGTGTGATTTGCAGATTGTCAAACAAAATTGAGGAGTATGAATCCAGGAGGATGTTGCGCAGGTCCGGGTGACATCGGGTAGAACTGATCATGACTGATCGGGTCGTAAAAAGCCATGGTTTCATCTCAGGAGGCCACAAGCCACAGTTTGGAAATCACTTTCTTAAGAATTTGATTGCTACTTTTGAAAATGGAGCAAATTGTTGTCAAGTTTTATGTGTCCTAGAGGGTGGGTGTCGGGTGTGTGATTTTTCTGGAAATGTCTGGAGATGCTGGTCATAATCCCTCTGTTGGGAAGCCAGGCCCTTATTGACATCACACAGCATGGTGGTGATGGAGGGAGGGAGGGAGGGAGGGAGGGAGAGGTGGTTCACAGCAATATACCCCCCAGAATAAAGAACCTGTTGTTTGGAGGGCAATCACAACAAACCCTTCCTCTCTGTGCCTCTGCCTGCTCCTCATTTGTTTTTTCATTTGTTCTTTCATCCTCTCCATGCCTCCTCGGTTTGTCTGTTTCACTGATATCACATTGTTTTTTTTCCACCCTCCCCATCTCCCACTGTCATTTTCTCTCTCCTGTCTGTCTCTCACCCCACCCCTCCTTCTGATCTCTCCCTCTGTGTCACCCAGGGCTTTTTGTTCCCATTTTTCTCCCCCCACCTCTCTCTCTCCCCGATTCACTTGCTCTCCTGCTGCCCCATTAGCTAGATGTTTCATTGGTGGAGCGCCGTGGCTTGTTGGAGCTGTGAAGGCGTGGTCTTTCTGTCTCTTCAGAGTCTCTGTCACACAGGCATTTTAACGATTATTGCTTGGATATTACCACCCTCCTTCCTCTTCCTACACCTGTCTGTCTCTATTACACACACACACCTCAACACGATGAACCCTGTCAGTCAGTCAGTGGCGGGCGCAGTTCTGTTCTGTTCCAGTTTCCAGTAAGCTGATCCTGCTGGCACAGGCTAGTGGGGAGACTTCCTTTTCTGGAAGGACCTGATGCATCGTGTTAATGATCCTCCCTCTCTCCCTCTCTCTCTCTCTCTCTCTCTCTCTCTCTCTGTGTCTCTCCACTGGCCTGTCAGAGGAGTGAAGAGTCTCGTTTCATATCACAACGTCTGTGCAGGGAGCAACAGCAGAAATCACCCAGCCGGCAGAGTGAGGAGACCGTGTGGATCACGCCCCCTTCTTCTGCCTCAGCCTTTGCGCTCTTTCTCTCTTTTACCAGTAACACCATTTCACACTCTTTTTCTCTCATCCTCTCTCTGTCTCACCAACCAGTTTTCTCTTTTTCTGCCTTTTCTCACTCTCTCTCTGCTTCTCTTGCTCTTCCTCCTCTCTCCCATTTTCTGGTGTTCGTCTTTGTCTCTTTCTCTTTGAGAGTCTCCAGCCTCAGGTAGGCAGCACCACATCCAGCCAGGAATACACTTCTTTTTCTCTTTCTTCCTTCCCTTCATCTTCCACATCCTCCTTCCTCTTCATCTTCCTCCTCCTCCTCTATCTCCCCGCTCTCCTCCTGCCTCCACGCCCTGCCTCTGAGTGCGCCGGAGAGAGTCGCCAATTGCGCACGGCAAAGGCAGCAAGTGGGAGTGGACCTTCGGCGAGCGCGTGTGTGTGTGTGTATGAGCGCGAGTGTGTGTTTGTGAACGTGGAGAGGAAGAGGAGTGGAAGAAGAGGAGGAGGAGGAGGTGGAGGAGGAGGAGGGAGAGAGAGCATCAGCACAGTCCTCCCAGTCTCTCCTCTCTTCACGCGCACTCCCACTCTGCATGGAACAATCCTTCCTTCACTGCTTCAGAATGGACATTTCTGTGGCAACGTTTCGCCAGTGAAGACAGCAGCCGCCGCCGCCGCTCCACTCCACAAGCTCCTACATGCTGGATTAAAACAAAAAGAAAAAGTGAGGAGAGGAGTGGAACAGGGGGAGATCTCTGAACATGAGTGAGGAGGCTAAGGAGAAAGCAGGCGGCGGGAAAGCAGCCCATCGCAAGAAGAAAGGCAAAAAGGTAAGAGAGAGAGAG
The DNA here is from genome assembly GCA_039737535.1 of Lagodon rhomboides. Lineage (NCBI taxonomy): Eukaryota > Metazoa > Chordata > Actinopteri > Spariformes > Sparidae > Lagodon > Lagodon rhomboides. Next base: position 22,528,093 of record CM077796.1, on the reverse strand, counting down.
AAAGAGCTTTCTTTGTCTTGGTTTGTCCCCCTGTGCTCAGTTGTTGCTTGAGGTGTGTGTACGGGGGAAGTGAGAGGTTCTTTGGATGAGCTGAGATTAATGGGTGAGGTTGATGAACCCACTGGAAAGTGACTGAAGGCTGTGTTTGATCACCTTTTAATTGCCTTTTAATGGATTTCTTTTGGTCGATCATTTGCTCTGATCAAATCTGGATCCACGAGCGCATTTCGGAGAGTAGGTTTGTATTATATAAGAGCGAGTTCATTGAAAGTGCAGGCTGTGTGCACCTGGTGTGTTTTCTGCGTAAAGTGTTTTCACATTTTTTCCGTCTTCCACAAGCTCGCGTGTGGCTCTGACGGGAGGGAGGAATGTTTGTTCAGCCTCACCTGAAATGCTACCGAAAAGCCCATTGAAATGCCGCCTGTCACTCACCAGTTGTTATGATCGCCACGCAGCGACTGGTCGGTCTGGTTGTTTTGCTCTGGGTGATTGGCTGGGCGAGCGGTGGTATGTAAAGGAGAGAGTGAGAGAGAGAGAGAGAGAATAATGGGAGGCATGGGGATGTCCTCAGGGGTTGGGGTGGGTGGGGGCAGCAGAATGCACACACCGCACAGGCATCTGTTGTACTGTCAAACTCCTCCACAGCTGTGTGTGTGTGTGTGTGTGTGAGAGACACATGCACCCCTATGTAATGCATAGTTGTCCTGTTGTTTACCTCGGGAGGTATAATGGCGTTTAATTAAAGGTGTTTCTGTGGAGCCACAGAAACATGTTTTGACTCATGAAGAGGAATGTAGGTTGTGCGTGTGTGTGATTTTAAGGTTGTGGTCCACAGTTAAACACCTCGAGCATTTTCTGTTTGTGGCATGAGCATTATTAAACGCGCCTCTCCCGTGCCTCCCATGCTGTTGTGTCAGCCTGTGATGAATGTGTTTTGGTGCTCGAAGCCACTGATCGTGCACAAACAGTGTCGCAAAATGCACACGGTCACACACACATACACAGAAAGAGTGTTTTCCAGCTCGCACGGGGCTGAATCTACATCGGAGGTGGCCCTGGAGATCAGGGCACTGTAGGACAGGGGAAGACCGAAACAAAACCCAAACAAAAGCCACTATAAATTTTACAAGGCTGAGTGAATCTGCTATTGAGAAAGGAAAAGTGTTCTTTAAATTATTTATAGCTATGTTGACGTGCCACCCTCGGTGGTAAAGCTGTCAGTCTGGAGACAAGATGTTCAAACGACCGACTACAGTAATGAAATGTTGACACAAAGAGTCATTTAGTGGTGTCGGGGCTGTTGAAAACTAATAAATGTGAGCAAACCTTGTTTACCTCAAGAACAAACTGATATAGAACTGCTGGAGCAAAACAGTCGAACAGTATGAATATAAAAAAAGAGAAATATTAAGATAATGTACGTGATACAAATATATGTTCCGGGAATATATTTCGTCATGTGACCTCTTTGACCTGACGGAACCAAATGGTTATTCAGGTTTGAATACTGCTGGAAACATTCGGGAGAATGTCAGCACCCAACTCAACAAAATATATAACAAAGGTCTTACTTATTAATACATCGTTAATTATGTGCACGCAATGCGAACAGCTGATTTATTAGTTCTCTTACGTTACCCAGAATTTCGTGTCTGCAGCTCGTGCACAATAACATGAACTTGAAAATATGGTAATTCCACCACAGGAGAGACTTGATGTTCTCATAAATCCTGCTGTTAAGAATCTGTGCATATATTAGTATCTCTGATGGCAATCAGCTAAAATGAGTTGGAAAATATCAGCATAACGGATATCGGCGAAAATCCAATATCGTGCATGTTTGACAAATTTGCAAGGAGGACATTATCAGCTATTTTAGCACTGACGAGGGGATTGTTTAACTGTGAAATGTCAAACTCACTACGTATCTCGGTCACAGTTGAGGGATCTTAATCAAAATGTTTGTTTATGTTATGAATTTAGGTGTAAAAAATATTGGCTAATGTAATGTCATCAGATTGTGAACACTCTGCAAGTCCTGAGATCAGTATCAGCCTCAGGAATCCTGTATTTGTCAGACTCTTGTTCGTTACACAGAGACAATGAAGTTTGAATAATGCATTGGAGCAGAACGTTTAATATCAGAGGAGCCAGTTCGTCTTCTCCACATCGACTCCATTTCCCCACGGATTAAGATGAAGGAGGGTTGGGTAAAATTCACCAATAGGATTATCACTGAGGCCCAAAGTTCTCCGACGATGCGTTTCCCCCGACAAGCCTCGGCCTGTTATCTCTCCCACACCAGCTCCAGACTGCAGCCGCGGAACTGAAACCGGGGCGGCCGAAATGATGCATATTAATGCTTTTTACATATGCATGTTGTTTGTTTGTTTGTCGTGTGTGCGTGCGCATCGAATGTGTGTCCGTGTGTGTTTTACTCCGTGCGCATGTGCGCGCCAGATGACTACGCCAGATGTGTTAATGATTGTAGCCATGGCAACCAGCTTTCTGTTCTGAGCGAAAGATGTCGAGGGGTGAGGGCAGGCAGGGGATAGAGATAGAGATAGAGAGAGAGAGAGAGAGAGTGAAGAGGGGGTGGACTGGTGAACTTGGTGGCCAGAACAGAAATATATTTTTCATGAGGCAGCTGGTGTGACAGTGTGTGTGTGTGTGTGTGTGTGTGTGTGTAAGGGGGGGGGCCTCAAGGATACAATCAAACATCTTTTGACTCAAGGTCCCAGACTTCTCCCGATTAAGACGGGAGTCGTAAATCAACACCAAACACAATATTGTGTTTCCCTTTTTGTGTAATGTTGCTTATCAGTAGTTGTGTGTGTGTGTGTGTGTGTGTGTGTGTGTGTGCAGTCGCGAGTGTTTTGAATTTGTGTAGCACTTTGATGTTTTGCCAAATGCTCTATGATCCCGCAGCGGCTTAATGATAAGAATTTGATGTAGTGATAGAGATAATGAGGTTTACATAACACGCAGACACACAAACACACGCACACACACACTCGCTGTTTAAACAGGAATTCGGCTGCATTTAGTCCGAGCGCGCGGAAGCTACGGCTGGGTCGAGTGTGTGCGTCTGTGTGTGTGTGTCTGTGGAGTACATGCTTGTCACTGGACGTCTGGTCTCGCTGTGCTCTCGGTGCTGACGGGTTTTTGGTGTAGTTAGTTTGGCTGCTTAAATTGGACATAGAGCAGTTTTCCTGCACAAAAGGAGACAACAATAAGGGAGAAAATGTGTCTGCAAGATAAAAAGACCACCAGGGACTTGCACGGACGTATCGCGCTTCCAGACTCCTAATAACAAAAAAACTAAGCTCAACAAAATTCAGCTGAGCGACTAAAGGAAGTGTTTATATGATCAGGACAGCGAAGATACATTTTATTTACCCAGATCTAGAGACTTACGTAAGCGTCATGTACAGTTATGTAAACTATATCATATGTTTATATACAATAGCCTATACCCAACGAGGAGTGGAGGATTAATAGAGGATCTGTGCGCTTCTGATTTCAATTCATATTCAGACTTGGATGGCGGACAAAAAGTTTTTTTGTTGTTTTTTTTTCAAATAAATATCCTCAGCAAACCAAACATATTGTTATATAAGAGGTGCTTACGTAGCTTGAGAAACACCATCGTTTTACCAGGTTTATATGCTCCCAAAATAAACCGGCCTTAACTGGAAGATGTGCTGTATGTTTACACTTCCAAAGGTTGTGTAAGGATTGTGTGTGAGGGACGATGGTGTTTTCCGTCAGAAAGACCTAAGTGGAGCTGTTATTGTCAAACACGCTGACGGATGGGGACAGTTGAGAATTGTGGAATCGCCGAAACACCTAAATTCTGCCACAAACAGGGTCATATTTCTCCAGAGTCGGTGTATCCTGCTGCCACTCGTCGCAGTAGATCTCACAGTCATAAAACCACTGAAGCAGGATAAGATTTCGTTTACTTGTTGCTGTATTTTCGCTTTCAGAAATAGAAATGAACAAATAGAAAATAAAAAGGATGGATGACTTTGGCTGATTTTCCCCCATGCTTCCACTTTTCACCGGACTGTGTACATCTCTCTTTTGTGTTGCCTCTGTTGTCTCGTTCCTAATGAGACAGCCAGGCAGCAAGGCTCCGGCAGCTCTGTTCTTTGTCTTGCTTGGAAAAACCCTGCCAGAGACAGAGAGCCCCGCGTCTGGAGGACTGGCGAAATAAGCCGTTCTGTGACAGTGCTTTCAAAGAGAAATGGCACATTACATCCCCAAGATAACAGCAGGGCACTGGTGAATGTGCTGATGGAAGATGTGAAGTGTATGTGCGCATGGTTGTGTGAGGAGAGACTGCGAGAGAGACAGAGAGAGAGAGAGAGCAAGCAAACGAAGTGCTGCTTTTGTTTTTCAGATTAGGCTAATGGACCTGGCACGGATCAAGTCCTCAAGAGGGGTAGGTTATGCTTTAAGGGCTGATTGGGGAGAGAGTATGTGGAAAAATGTGTGTGCTAATACAGGAAATACAGCATGCTGCTGCAATTAATTGATTAGTTGAACCATAAAAAATAATCACCAATATTTTGATAGTTGATTTATCATGTAAGTCGTCATCATCGCCAAAGATTCCCTCGTTAAAGTTACATTTACGGTATTTAGCCGATGCTTTTGTCCAAAGCAACTTACAGTAATTCATACATATATTCATACACTGATGGCGCTGGCTGCCAGCACATCAGGAGCAGTTTGGGGTTCAGTATCTTGCCCAAGGACACTTCGGCATGCACGCCAGGGGAATCGAACCAGCAACCTTCTGATAACAAAATGCCTGAGCCACAGTCGCTTCACCAGTGCAAAGACTTGCCATTTTTTTCTGTTATACCTCACTTGAAACTACACCCTAGACCCCAGAGTTTGCATTATTTCATAAATGATTAGTCGATGAATCAAGAATGTATTCTGCAGATTGATCAATAATTAAAATACTCATTAGTTGTAGCCCTACTGCTGAATTAATAACTAATGTGTTCAACAAAATGCGTGCCACTAACGCGTTTAATCTTTCTCAAACGTGTGAAACATGATGAAATGTCAAAATGACACATTAAAAAAAAGCTTTTCAAACCTGGTCGATATTGAATGCAGGATTATATTTAACTCTACAGAACTTGTTCTCGGCGGGTGCCAAGTTTTGTCTGCAAACTTTTGCAGCAGCACGCACACACATAAAAAGCCAGAGAAATCCATCGAACCTGAGTATTGATATTGGTATCAGGCCAGAAAAATCCTCTAACCTGTGGTTCCCCAACACCTGACACTCCTTGTTTCTGCCACACATCCTGGGCGCAGCGCAGAAATGTGATGACTTACATAAAGCCGTACACGCACACATGCACATGTGCTCCATCAGAGTGTGGAGGTGTAAGTAAGTGCACATGTGTGCTCCCTCAGTAGCTCTATAAATGTATGCATGCATGTGTGTAGGTGGGTGTATTCCTGCCAGTTTCTGCGTGGATGTGTGTTCGGGGAGGTAGGCGTCGCAGAGCCAGGGCACAGCTGCACGCCCTGGGGAGAGGGCAGAGGGGTCAGCCTGTCAGAGCTCCATCACTCCAAGATTAACTATCCATGTTCTTCTCTCTCCGCTGAGGGATGGAGGGAGAGAGGGATGAGGTGAAGAAGAAGACAGAGGGCCAGGGGAGAGAGGGATGTGGATGGGAGAGAAGGAGGTGAAATAGAGAGGGGTGAAGCAGTAGTGAGGTGTGATTTGGGGAGTGACAGAGGAGTACATGGAAGGGGAAGGGAAGAAGAAGGTGCGAAGGAGGAGTGTTTCTCTCTCTGTCACTCAGTAGCTCTTCCTTGATCTCTGAATTGCTGTAGGGGGAGATTAAAGGGGCCAGGAGCTTCAGAACCCCCCCCCCGCACACTTTTCTGGTGTCGCAATTTCTTTAATCTTCCAAAACCGTTGATCTGACGTTCACGCCCACCACCAGGTGTGTGGACGTGAGAAAGTAACCAGGGTTTGATCTTCCCCCTCTCACTTTCCTTTTCATTGTTTATACAATAATTGGCTTTTTGACCATTGTGAAAGATATATGAATGTCTTTGAACAGAGACCATCTGATGATGTGTGCCATTATATCCATATATTGATATTTATTGTTGTGCTGCCCCTCTCTCTGACAGTCAGCTTTGCACTACACCCTCTAGTGTGGCCTTTTGCAACAGCTATAATTATTTTTGCACAAACTTTTTCAAGCCCTTATGAGCCCTGCAGGACTGTTAGCTCACTGCTTGACTGGTTCCCTTGCTGACTGACCAGTTATTTGACTGATTTGCTGATGGCTCGCTGGTTTAATCACAAGTCAGCTCTCTGGATGCAAACCTGAGGCAGCTGTTGCTGTCAGACAAAGACGTGCATTTATACGCTCGAGGAGGCTTTAGTATGAATACACATATACAGTACTGTCAAACAGAAGCACGCAAGCACACAGGGACCAGAGATAGAAATAGAGCGGCCTCGGCTAACTAACAAGGCTGTTGAACCAGACCTAATCAACAAAAAAGGCCTAACAAGTGCTTGTCACTCTTCACTCTACCCATCCATGCCTCCTCCTCCGTCAACAAAAGCCAGCAATTTGAGGAAATGCCTCGGTGAGTTTTTTATGTTCTGTCGGCGAGAGTGAATCGATAGCAGTGAGAGCTCAGCGCAATTTAAAATGAGTTTCTCTCCCTGTAAAAAAAACAGCAAGAGCCAGTGTTGGACTCTTATCAGGAGGTGGGTGTCTAATAAACACATGTGAAACCCCCGTATGTAATTAAAAAAGAGGCCAGTCTGAAAATTAAACTTCAGGAGTGCAAGACTGATATTCCGTGCATGGGCTTTTTTAATCAATATACAGCAGGGTCATGTGAATGAAACTGCTGAATCACGACCAAATTTGAATGCAAAAAGGCCAAACGTTTCCAACCTGTGCTGCTTGGTGGCCCAGACGGTTCCTTTGAGACGTCTACAATGTAATAATGTGTGCCTTCATATCCACTCTACTGGTATTTTCTCTGCTGGCAGTCGCTGCTGCCTGATTCCCGCAGCCTCTTCCGTTTCCCACAGCTCCGTCCGGAAGGCTCTTTACATCTCGCTCCGTTGTGCTCTTTCCATTCCTCTTCTCCTCTTTTCCTCTTGTCTTCAGAAGGACTCCACAGTGCGAGTCAGTAACGGAAGAAAAAGGGAGGGAGTCGAATAGAGAGTTCCACTGTCAGATTTAGAAACCCCTCTTTTTTTTTTTTTTATCGAGTTCGGGATCCTCCTTAAGCCTCTCCTGGTTCGGTGTCGCCATGGCAACTGTTAAATGCAATAGAGCTCAGGATGACAAAAGCTTTTGTTCTGTGCCGAAAGCAATAACAGTGGTTTATGCTCACTGTGTTGTCTGCCGACCTTGTTGTGACCGCAGCGTTGTCTCACCTTATTTCTCAATTATTTACCATCAGTGCTTTTACTACGGCTCGCGTGAATGTATGAAAACGGCCAAAATCAACATAAGCAGCAGAAGGCTTAAAATCGCTGGTTTATTTATAGCACTTACTTTAATGAACTGAGTCACAGATGCTCCGGCTGTTAATTGTTCTTCACGAAAAATTAGCACCACAGATGCAGGGAACATAACATCCACGTGTAAGAGCTGACAAAAGATCACACTATTCCCACACTTAGTCCCACGTGATGCAAATTCCTCTTCATCGTGTTTGATGTGCAGACTGATTGCATTTATTCACAAGAAAATGCACCCAGCAAATGGTGGTGGGTGGAAACAGTCTAGATGTCAGTATCAGATTTCAGAGCAGTGGCCCCTTGAGGACCTGAATGGTGCCAGTGGAAGAAAACCCAATGTCTTTTCTTGAATTAAAAGAAATTCATCAAAATGAAATAGAGAACATGGTTATTCCTCCCTTATTGTGCCATTGGTTCACAGGTGTTGTTTATTTGAGTCGGATGATGTATTGTGAGATCAGGAATTCATCCACAGTGGAGCCAAGCCAGATGGCTCACCCCTGCTTCCTCCACGGGATAAAGACTTGAAGCTTGTTAGTGAAGAAAAAAAGGTAAATGAAATGAAAGATGAACTGTGTAATCCCCGGCAGAGGAGATAGGTGCAGTCGCTCTTAAAAAAAAAAAGGTCACATGTTAAGACCTCTCTGCTGGCTCCCAGCCTTAAGACGCACTTAACAGCAGGATCCTGGCTTCCTCTTAAACTCAGATAGTCTGGAGATAGCTGCCGACTGAGGCAATGTTTTGAAATGTAGAGCAAGTTGCCAATTAAGCACTATTCATGTCAAACGGTTACCGGAAAACTAGGTGAGGGGGACATCCTGGAGACAGGCTCTGCCAAGCAATATATTTTTGAGTGCAGTTCTTTAATGCTTTTCATGACCATAGTTTTCATACCAATGCAGGCTCCTAGGAATTACCTTTACTTTGTACAAATATGTGCTTATTGATGGATGTATTTGCTGCCTAGATTATGTTCATTGGGAACATTTTACCAGGGAGTAAAGTGCCTCGTCTTTGTGCTGCATTGAATTCGTAGTAGGTGGTTGCGATGTTTGTCGGATGTTGAAAGCATCGCTCTTCAGAGGCAAGATCCGACGCCAAGGGTTTGGTTAGGTTTAGGCAACAAATGCATTTGGATTAATACTAAGAAAACATCATGATTTCATTTTCATGCTTATAAAGTACATGTGTCTCATGATTCAAGTCGTGATTCAAGTCACTTGTCATCCTCACTTTCACCAAGAGTGACCTATACCATCTTGTGAAGGAATCACATCAGATGCACGTTGACGTTTTGACCCATGAGTATTCATCACTACTTTAGTACATGAGACATGATATCAACTACACTGCTGTAAAGTTTCATGACTGCATCAAAATACACGTGGAGGTGTACAGTGGGGTACCAATGGCCTCTCCCATACTTCCTACCCCCTATTTCCAACACTGTTGTTTGGATTCTATACCCATCTTTAAATTCACGCTGTGATGCTTTCATCTTGACAAGATAGGTCTAACCCCTAACTCTTACTCACCTTGACATAATGCATTCCCGAGTCCCTTACCCTAACTTCAACCCTCACAACTAAATGCCTAACCTGAATTCTTACCCTAATTCTACCCATAACTGTATAACAGAGTCTTAACCCTAAGACAGCCCTTTATAGAAGTGAGGGCCACGTAAAATGTCCCCACTTCCCAAAGATGCCCCCAATCTGTTGGTTAAATATGTGGTCCACTCTTTGTACATGTACAGGAACACACTCACACACACACACACACACACACAGAGGGAGAGACTTACAAGGTGAAAACGATGGCAACAATCAGGTGTTGTACTAGAAGGGCGGAAATTTTAGGAAATCTTGTTGATCATTTTACTGATCCAGTCAGTATCAAAATTCCCTCACTGTTCACCTCACTTGCAATCAGGGATACATTTTTTAAAAAGACCCTCACTAGGTTATTTCATTATGTTTAAAAAAAACTTTCCATGAATAGTGGGCTGTCCATCAGCCTTCAGCTTCAGGTGTTCCACAATGTTACACTTCCCTTATTCATGGTTTTATGGCTTTTCCCAGGCTCTCTGGTGGCTTTCCACAGGGGCAACCCTGCCAGTGGGGCTCTTGAAACAGCACCATGAAGAAGTGCGGGGGTGGAGGGAAGTGTACCACCTGGGAGGACCATGTTAAATGCTCCCCTTTTTAGATTTCAGTTCAGGGATGACGGCACTGTGATGTGAGCCCTAAGGCAACATCACCTGGGCCAGATGGTTGAGTAGCATCGGGGAAGAGGATTGGAAGGAATGAGTAGGTAAGTAGGAGGCGAGGCAGAGGATGATCATGATGGATGAGAGACAGGGGAAGACTGGGAGAATCATGTCTTTAAAAGAAAGCGAAGCGTAGAGACTCACGACAGGTGAAACCACAGGGGGTTGTGAGATGTTAAGCAAAGAGAGAGAGAGGGTGGGAGGGGAGCAGTTGTAGGAGAAGTGGATGAGTATTAGAATGCATGCAGGTGAATGCTCACATGTACACCCTAAGATAAACCCCCTGCAGGCATGCAGGAGATCCACATTCCCAGGAGCTTCGGTAAGAGCGATGGAACCAGTACAGTGTTCTCGCAGGGCAACGTAACTCTGGAAATCATCTCAGTGCTGCTGTAGTCAAATTTTGACATTTGTCAGGTTTCAGTGGAAGAGCAAAAATGTTCACCTCATCACTTCCTCTCCCCTTTACTCTCGCAGCCACAGAGCGGAGGAGCCAGACGGATGGGATTAGCTTGATATTGATATTGATAACTCAATTTCTGTTTCAGACGGACCGATGTGGTTTTTATACGATGGTATTCCTTTCACCTCGGGGACAGAGCAAAAGTTGCCTGTCTGCTTGCTGTTTCTCTTGTCCTCCATTTGCCCTGAGACATTTTGAACTCGTCCTAAGACTGTTTCTTTGTCTAATGCTGCTATAAGCAAACTTGAATTATTCATGGTCAGACAATCTAAGTCTTTATTACCATGTTGAAAAACCACACTGCACCTCTCACCACATCCTCTCCTCTCTGTACCATCCGTTCCCCACATCATTGACTTTAATGAGTAGCCGGCAGTGGTTGTATGCGTCATTTTCCAAAACACCTGCTTCACTCAGCAACACACATCCCAATATGTTGCTTCTCCATTTATGATCTCCGCTGTACAAACAGCAGTGATGTAATGGCCCATTAAATGAAAAAGCTCTTGGAACAGCTTTCACCGTCCTGTTTCAGATTCCTGATGATATGCAACTATCTTTTCCCCAAGCCATCGCTTTATTTTGCGTCTCCATTAGGCTGAACGCAGAAAAAAAAGTGTTGTCATTGGCATGTTTTTGTTGTGTTTGTCAGACGACAGCATGAGCGTCAGATAGCGATTTGATTGAAGGCGATAAATGCCTCCTGCTAACCGGCAAACAGAAATTCCCGAGCAGCTGCGATGAAAACCTTGACAGAAAGTTGGCTTCAAATCGAGGCTACTGCGACGTGGGAGTGCTCAACAATGTCTGCGAAGGTTGACAATCATATCAAGATATTTGAAAAGCTCTGTGTTCTCCGGCGACACTGCATGACACAGGCATTTTCTTTTGTCACGTTGGAGAATGATTTATATAATCTCCATTTTCTGACACTGAAAAGCTCAAGGTTGGACGCTTGATGGAAAAAGGAGTGGAAGCTGTAAAGTTGATCATTGATCATGGTCCCAGCGCTGAGTGCCTTCTAGCCAGTTTTACCTTCACTGTTCTTGAACTGTGTTTACTGCGCTTGCAATAAGCTGAAGCGTGAAAGTACCATCGCCTCAGGCTTGGACGAGGCATGTGGGAGTTGTTCAGGGATTTTTTTTTCACAATATATATGTTATTTTTTTCCATTTGGTTTTGCCAGCATGTTGTGTGTGCATGTGTGTGTATGTTGTGGAATGCCCCAGTGATTTTGCAGGAAGCTGCTGTATGTGTGTGTGTGTGTGTGTGTGTGGGTTGGTCACAGGGTTTTTCCTGCCCTGTGGTCAGTGACAGTACACACAATGTGACAACCTCCAGCTGTGAGGGTGTGAGTCCGCTAATGAGATACCCTCTGGACCTTTGTGTGTGTGTGTGTGTGTTTGTTAATGGAACAACCTGGACATCTTTCGAGAGGTGATACAGAGATCTGTCATCAGCTGCAGATACATACTGAGTGACTAGTTTAATTAAAATGGGCTTTGCTTATTTTTTCAGTTGAATAACATAAAGCAAATTGGTGACTAAAGCTAAACAGCAAACCCGGTGTTTATTGCATGTTGCACTTAGGGCTGGATATCAAACTTTTATACTTTTATGGCACCGACTGTAGTATCAAAATATATCTTGTCATTTGGCACCAAAATTCAATAGGAATTTATCTCATCAGTGTCAGTGAGCCAATAAGCATTCAGCATTCTTGTTGTGCCAAGATCTAATAGTGTTAGTGATTGGCTGCCTTGAGGCATGCAAGAAAGACACTAGTTTAGGCCCAGATAATCAAATATATCCAGTATGATAATCAGCATTAGTCATAGGACGGTGTACCGCCGCAACCCTAAATGCACGTACGGTGAAGAAATAGTTTTAACATCTCAGAAAGTATGCTCATTTGTTTTCTTGCCAAGAATTAAATGACAAGATTTATACCACTCTCATGTCTGTCCCTCTAAATATGAAGCTACCGCCAGCTGCTAGTTAGCTTAGTTTAGCACAAAGATTGGCGACAGGGGAAACGGCCAGCCTGGCTCTGGTCTCTGTCCAAAGGCAAGAAAATTTGCCTTTCAGCTGCAGAGACTCCAGGAAGTTATTTGTCCCAGTCGAGAAATCTTTCACGACATAACCTCTTGTAAAACCAAATTGTTGGCGGGCGGATTTTGTGTGCTTTGGCAAATCATCGTAACTGACCAATCACAGTGCTGTGATGTCATATCTTTGTGACTCGTGTTACGTTAAACAGGTGGTTGAAAGGATAACTTCTCCAACGACCAGTCTACTTCCCTGAGTCTATGAGTTTATAAGCTGTGACATTACAAAGCTGTGATTGGCCAGTTTCAATCAGGGTCCTGGGGCAACACTCATTATGATGTTCCAGATAGGTTCTTTCCCACTGTTTCCATGCTTTATGCTAAGCTAAGTTATCTATCTTCTGGTCGTAGCTTCATTACCTGTTTTTCTAAATCCAACACTCTTATGTTATCATGCAGTTAAAATAATCTCTAAACATTCGGTCTGTGCAGGGGGAGTGAGAATGATCTGCTCCTGGCTCTGGGTGATTTGATGTGATTAATATGAGTAGGTAGAAAATGAAGGGAGGGAGGGGGCACGTGGGCAGTATGGTGGTAGGATACAGCGGAGAGGATGTGAGGATGATGTGATGTTGTCTAGGAGGCAGCTGGGAAAAGAGGGAGCGGAGGGAGGAGAGAGGAAGCATGAGTCTTCACCCACTTGTGTCATGAATAAATCACCGCTGAGAATTCCTTGCTGTCTAGCCCAGCACGGACCAGTATTGCTTTCATAGTTATAGCTCATCCCAGATGGCCTAGTTTACCCACAGAGAATAAGCCGAGCCATAATTTACCAGCTGGGAACTCTTTATGATTGCTTCATCCATCATCAATTACCCGGCACAACTGAAGGCAAACATTCAAGGTGTACAGGGGAGAGTTACCAATGTGGACATCCCCGGTATTAAATAGTACCTGCCTTAACAAGAGGAAAGCAATGTCAGGAGTAAGATAGATGAATCTGAACATTATAGAGGGACGAATTACGGTACGTGTACCTGAATCCTCCAACACTGAACTGAAATGCTGTCTAAAAAATCACTGCCCTCTTAAATACAGTCGCAGAGGAGGGTGTTACATAAAAGCGAGTGGGAAGACAAGATCAGCGCCAAAAAAAAAAAAAAATGGAGTCAAAAATTACTAAATGATGTGGTCCTGTCAGCTCTGTACGGTACTGCGCACCCATGTAGACAGTAATGGAGTTGTAGGGGAACAAAGAGAAAGCCATTTCCTCCCTCAGTGTGTCATTAAACAATGGAGACATCCTCCTCGCCGGCCAGGACAGAGAGGGATTGAGGGGTTCTGGAAAGACCTATGTTTCACTATGGCTGTGATTGATAATGTTATCCGTCATGGCTGCTTGTGTGTGTCTGTGTGTGTGTGTGTTTCCTTATTACAGAGGCATGTAAAAGACACAGAAACAAAGACAGAGACGGGATAGACAAAAGCACAATTGAGAGCTAAAGATAAAATATCCGTTTTTTTCTTTTTCTGCAGGACAAAGCATCCGTCACTAGTAATTATCACCATACAGGACGTTAGCTTCAAACCCCTCGAGTCCTCTGCAACATATGATTGTCTATTGATCAGTGACCACAGCTCAACAAGCACCAGGAGATTTATTCATCTTTCTGCTGTAAAGGTAACATGAGTAGAGTTTTTCAAGCCAAAGACTTATTTCTTCTGCTCCAGTGGACTAGACTTTGTCCAGACATGCTTCTTAAAGAGATTCTGATTTGCACATAATTAGCTAAAATAGCAAACCTTGAAAAATATTATATAAATAAAAAATGTATTCCATATCGGTGAAAATAAATGCAATTTCAATGTAATTCAGTGTTGCAACACTTTACTCAGGAGGAGGACGTGGACGAAGTGTTTTGTGATTTTTGTTTGTGATTGCAAATTGTTGTTTGCAGACAGCGTTGAAAGTCCCGATTCTCCAGTATAAATTACCAAATGTGTTATTTAGGCTGATAAATACCGGTCTTATTTGGTGGGATTTCCTGTGGTGTTGTCAGCCAGATAGCAGGCTTGTGCGTGGGCACTCGGATTTGGAGGAAGATCACCTTTTGTGTGCAAGTGAAGCAACATTAGCGCTGACTCTGAAACAAAAAAGAATGAAAGAATTATCACTTTTTGAGCACGATGTTGGGAGAGGACTCCGTTACTTGACGGCAGAGACACGGTTGGATTCACGTTTCACTTTACATTGTAATCTAAACATTTACAAGCCATCATCGCACCATTTGACCTCCCTCAAAATTGATATCGTCCAGTGTGACGCAGATTGCAGCCGACCCATCTCACTGAGTGTGGCATGCAATGATCTCATAACACCTATTGTCCGTCGGTGCCTTTACTCAACAGCGCTCCGTCACGAGCTTGACATGAAGTTTAAGGCGAACCTCCTGACAAACTGACTACTGAGGCGTCTCCAGGGTTCCCCTTATGCCCTACTTCAGTCATCCAGATGGCAGAAAATGTTTAAAAATGTATTACTCACCCAAAGAAGCATGTCCAGAAAGACATTTCAAGCTGCATATTTTAATCATCCACATACCATCTATCCGGTGATCTCAGAGAAGTGCCGCCCTCCACATTACTATCTGCTACAGGGCTGCACTGCTGGAATTTAACTTAATCAGATATGTCATTCTCAATCTGGTTTTAAATTCAATCACATCAACACAGACATAGTTCTCTGATTATCATCATTGTAACGACGGCCCTGCACCCAGGCCTCTGCGTGTCTTAAATATTCCAATATGTTGCAGAGAAAATAGTATTTCCCAGCTGAAACTGGCAGCTAATGTCTGCTTTACCAGCACAGTCACAGTTTGAATCGGATAAAGACAGCATTAGTATTGACCCTACATGGGCCCGTGACTGCGTAATGTGCTGAGCGCTGGAGAGATGTGGCTGACAGTGTGGTAGACGGAGGCAAATTAAGTTAACGTGCCTCCTGCCCTGTTTCTGAAATCAGCGCCTGACTTGCTTTATAATGTTTAACTGTTCGGGTCTGATTAATCACAGAAAACCGCAAGAAAAAGTACCAGAGGCATCCGAGGCCAGGACCAAGAGTTCCCCTTTTTTGGTGGCTCGACTGTGAAACATCCATCCAACTTTGTAGTTAGATTAGCCCACTGCAGAGTGTTTCATATGAAAATCGGAAGGGGATTTTCTCCAGTGTCACCGGGGATGAGATTGGAAAGGAGGACTGATCTACGCTC
This sequence comes from Lagodon rhomboides, assembly GCA_039737535.1. Classification (NCBI taxonomy): domain Eukaryota; kingdom Metazoa; phylum Chordata; class Actinopteri; order Spariformes; family Sparidae; genus Lagodon; species Lagodon rhomboides. The sequence goes on along the minus strand of CM077796.1, from coordinate 22,512,504 downwards.
TACAGTGGGGCTTTACCTTATTATTCCATCTATAATACCAGCTAATTGGAGCTGTCAGGCTGCTGATAATCTGTATTAGAGTGCGCCATTCAAAAAAGGCACCGCACAACCTCACCATTTCTAAGAGAAGATGATTAGAGAGCGAGCGTGTGTGAGTGCCAGAGGCAAGAAAGAATAAAAATGCAGCTCGTGAGTGAGAAAGGCCAAACCCAACAGCGGGTTTTGTCTGACAGAAAATGTAATGAAATAGATTGGAAATTCGAGAAGTCTTTGAACATTTCTGAAAGCTCCGACTTTTCTGCAGGAAGAAGAAAAACAAGCGCCGTGACGACAGCCAGTGGCTCCGAGGCCCAAACAGTGGCATATTCATGTGATGTTGTTGATGTCTTTAAGTAAGAAAAAGATTGTTTGAACAACAAAAGGCCCACGTGATGCGTAACTTCGTGACACCGTACCAACTTCCTGCTGTCAATTTATCCGTCAATCCGCCCGTCTTCATCTGCCTCTCAGACAAAACCATCCACCTCCGGGCGTTCACGCTCTCCATCTCAGTGCAATAAAACATTATCCACTATCTGACCTCTTTTTCTCCTCACACTCGCCGCCTCCCACCGCACCGCTCTCTCTTTCTCTTTCTCTTTCTCTCTCGCTGCCCTCCTCTTTCGTTTTTTCCTCCTTCTTCAGCTCCCTCCCTCGCTGTCAGCCCGCTCGTTTTCTCGCAGCTGCCTCAGAGTGACGGCGAGGAACTGTGAAAACCTGAAGGAGGGTAGAATCTTTGACTAAGAAGCCCAGTAACGCGCACGCACGCACGCACGCACTCACACACACAGACACACACTGTCTCGACATCAAAGCTCCCGTCATTCTCTGCCTACTGACAAGCCAGATCACTGGGCAGCGAGGATGGAGAGAGGGTGGTAGGAGACGAGGTGAGGGAGAAAGAAGGTCAGAGACTGAATGGAAAGCAGACAGATCGCTGTTGTTGTCGGGATGCTCTTATCTTTGTGCGTCTGGGGCGTCACGATGTGTGGTTTGTGCTGCACGAGGCCGTACTGGAAATTCGTGTTGTACCGAGTCCGATGTCTATTTCCTGTCTTGGCACAGCCAGCAGCCACTCAGACCAGCATGTGGCATCTGGAATCCGCCCGCATGCGCTCTCTAACAAGGCCCCCAGAGTGTGTGTGATTGAGTTCGTGCGTGTTCGTTACTGTAGGTATATGGCGGAGAAAATGTCCGTCCATCTCTGCGGTTCTGAAGTCAGAGCACTGGATACAGGTCAGCTGAAGAGGACGGTGTTTCCTGCAGTCGGCGAGGAAAGACCTCTCTCCCGCTCATTCTCCTTTATCCCTCTCTCTCGCTCTCTCTCGCTCTCTCTGTCTCTCCGTCTGTGGCCCTGTCTCAGTGGCTCACCTCGTCTGTCTGGGTCAGCCACGGATACTTTATCATCTCCTGCCTGCCAAAATGTTCGTCAGGGTTCTGCAACAGCAACAGCATGAAACAGAGATTAAAGATGAACAATTAACTGTACGCAGGCCTGTCACGAGATCTTCTTATTGTTGCACGATATATGATATAAGTGTCATTTTAAGACTATTTTATGCCACCAATATAGTAATGATATAATGGCTTAATAATACAAGTACGCCCTTTCATAGAGCAATGAATTAAGTAATATATTGATACTTCGATTTTGGAAGTCATTACATCATGATATGACATGAGTGTTTCCTTTTCCTGGTTTTAAAGGCTGAATTACAGTAAGAAGATGTGATTTTTTTTTAACTAACCAGACTGTTCTACTTGTTCTTATACTTGCTTCAACACACTCAGTCATTATGAGGTACTTCTGAGGTAGAGGTAGAGATTTTATATATATTATTTTTCATATATAGGGGTTCTATGTAACAATTTGTACCAGTTTTCAAGCATTAATCACTTTTTTATCGTCCAGATGTGAGTGGATTGTCACGTACCTTCCCCGTCTCTCTCGGTTGCCCTTCAAGCTTGTGGACTATTTGTTTAAGTTGGATTGTGGATTTCTTTGTGAAGGACGCGGGTCAGATTTTCTGCCACAGTCCAAAGGACGTGACTCTATAAACGATCTCAAGTGCCTCGTCTCAGTGCCTCTCTGCGCCCCGCTAATGGAGAGCAACAGTAGCTAACGTCAGTTTAGAAATGGAGTCCCGCTAACATAAACTAACAACCGGCTTCCAGCACAACACAGAGGTTCAGACACTGGATTTGGAATGTTAAAAATGTTATAATATCCTAAATAAATTAATGTAAATAAAATAAAACAATAAATAATATGTGAGCAAACACTTAGGTGCTGCACCATTTAATAGCTAGTTATTCTGGCATCATGTTAGCTAAAATGTTGGTGTCATCATCATGTAAACAAACACAAAAGGTCATCAGAAATGATAAAGGTCATATACTGTACATACATTGCTCAAATAAATCAAGAGTGACGGTCCCAGCTGTTTGTACATCAAGATTTAATATAGACATATCCGATCAGTGTGGCCAGCTGTCTGCGAAAAATAGATTTAAACCTGCACATTTTAATTTAAGGCTTTGTCGTTTCAGCCGGGGTTCAGTGTCGCTCGTTGCAGAGCGGCCACTGTTTGCATGTGCTTGACAGCGAAGGCCATTTCCCACTTTTGTGACTGCAAAGTTTAACAAACACTGTCTTAGTGTGTTTATAACAGTTTACAGATGCTCTTCGTGGAAGCATAACAGTTTTTTTTTTTTTTTTTATGGGAACTACAACCGCTATAATAAGCACACAGTCATCCCCAGACTGTGTCTACGTATTTGTTTTGGAACTGAAGGAAAATTAAAATAGAAAAAAAATCACATTTATTTTCCCAGCCGAGGCCAAAACGGGCTTAAAACAGACAATAATATGAACCAGCCTTTTTAAGGGGAATCTGTGTAGGCTTAGAATGGATTAAAAAATGACTGGCAGCACAGCCCCAAAGTAGTTAAATATGCCAGACGCAGTTGTGTCTGACATATTTTTGTATCCGGCTGTAGGCCTGTTGGAAAGACAGCAGGCATCAGGTGTGCACCGAGAACGTCATATTCTGAATTTGTAGCGTACAAACAACACTTTGATTCCAGGGGGGTTGAAAACATCTGGACCGGGGTCTGTGATATGCCAGTAGCAGCACGCATGTTTTCCTCTCCCCTCTCTTGTAACGGTCTATTCGCGGCTCTTGTGAGCCTGAACGTTCCTGTCCTTGTTTCCATGGAGACCAAAAGAGGTGTGGAGAATCGTGAAGCCCTTCTGTGGTCACCGGCTTTGTCATGCGTGCCGCCACCGTCATCGCCGCCACATAATAGCCCTTCACAGCCGGACGCCTTGCAAAGGCACAATTTCTTGACATTGCTAATTAGAAAGAACAGGTTGATTGTACCAATTCTCGACCACATCCAGTGCTTTAGCTCGTATTACGCCTTAACTCATACAAATGAGCGCTGTCACAATTTGTCACCTTTGAGACGACTTCAGATGTGTTGCTTTGAGACGTGAAGTCAGCTCAATAATTAGTCCAATACAAATGATTCCAGCAGAAATTCCCACCAGCAGGCGCAGCCTAAACGCTCCTGCTGAACACTCGACCCTCATTTTCATCTGAAATATGACAGTAATTCTCCCTTTCCATCCCTCCTGTTGTTCTCTTACACAATGGCACTGACCCAGTCTATTGTCTGTGGGGTTGTGTCCTCCTTTTCAGCCCTGAGAGGCTCATTTGTTGATCTCCTAACTAGATTATTGCTCGTCTGATTAACTGCTTGTAACCCCTGCTGCCACTTGTAGCTGACCTGGGTGGGGCAGAGCTTAATGCGCGCTGTAAGCGTCCCGTCTGCAGTCGGTTCATGGCCTGCGATTCACTTTCCCTTTTCTCGCACCTGGCGCTCTCGTGGACGATGCCAGAGACGGTCAGGATTAACTGAAGATGCGAAGAGTTAAAGGGGTGAGTTTTAAAGCGCAGTCACGTGTATGGATTTGTTTCTTTTTACATGGCAGTGATTTTCTACATGAAGACCTATTTACGGTCCAACTTGCCACAGAGCTGCTAACGCCGGGCTAACAGGGCGGAGGTTGGGCTAATTAAAACACACTGGTAACCTATTTATCTGCTGGTTAGATAAGCCAGCGTGGGAAGTAAAGGTGAGGTCAAGTTAGGCAGGATTCACCTTGGTAACTAGTTTATTTTTGAAAGATAGCTTTCGAATAATAAAACTGCATCATCAAAGTCAGTATTACTTTGTTCCACTTTCATTTCAATCACCCAGTATTGGAATTTAATTTTAAGTACTGTTTTCAGGAATATTTGCATTTTCTGCTACTGTGTACTTCCACTCTACTACATTTATTTGATATATAATATAATATAATATAATATAATAAACATAATATAGTTTAATATAATATAATTAATATAATATCATATCATATAATACAATACCATATAGTTTAATATTCATTCATGTTTTGATTTGGGGAATATTTTGGAACATGCCCTTGATGTAGTATTTGGGGAGACCAGTCCCCTCCATCCCCACAAGGGCATCTAAGTTAATCTACTGACTCATTTCCTCCTCTCCTGTCACCTGAACCTCTTCAGGCCTGGTAGCTCTGAGGGGGATTAGTTTAGCTTTGAGAATTACACATGTTTGTTGGGCCAACAACAGGACAACACACTTATCAACGACAGTTCACTGAGCCATCTTAATTAATAGTTCAGTGATGGTGAAATGGGAGCTGTGACCGACCTCTCAGAATTCCTTATAGAGGGTTGGTGTGGTGCTTTCCTTCAGGTGCTTTGCTAAATTTGTTGTGTTAGCATGGGTCTTTAGCATCGCTCGCATGTGGGGAAGCTTGCGTCCTCCTGCTGTTTACACTGTCAACGAAAAACCGATCATTGAGGCTCCGAGGTTACCGTCTTTAATGAGATAGAACACCATAACAAAGCAAAACGAATGAGACGATTGACGAGGAAGCAGCTCTTTGAGCGAGTGAGATGATTGTGGGCACTGAAGCGGTGAGTGCCGTTGTTGGAGAGAAGATTTAGCGAGAGAAGCGCAGCTGGTACGTGTGTATCAATATTGCGGAAAATGTGTATTGAAAATGGTTTCAATTAAACCAAAAAACAATAAAAGAAAAACACTAAATGTCAAATATTGGCATTATAGCATGTTAAAGTTTGAACAGCACGCAGGGCTACTAGCTTGAGGACTTCAAGATGTGCTTCACCATCCTTCCTAGCGAGCATTATTAAGGGGTTAGTCTGATTGAATTCCAATTTTTTAAAGCCAATTTCCCAATATTATATCACATCAACCTTTAAGTCATAGATTTATAGAGGATCATGGCCCAAGGGACTTCCTCTGGCCCCTTTGACCCATCACCTTTTCATTCTGGCCCCTGGCTAAGTCGCCATGACAGGCTGAACTCCGAGTACGAGAAGGTGAGGACATTTTATGAAGGGGTTGAGGGAGTCGAGCCACAGTGGGCTTTTGAGACAGAAAGATACACGCATGGCCGGGCAAATTTTGCCTCCATGTGCTGGAGTTGGGGTGACAGCCATCGTGTGGGGACTGCGAACAATGGGCTGGGGGAGAATTGTGTGTACGTCTGTGTACGTCAGCCTTTGCAGCGACATTCCCCACGCCATCCAATCACTCAGGCCGTCTACTGGAGTGACATTTCAGGAAATTTCCACTGATGTGGGACTGGGGCCCCAGCTGTCAAGCCGGAGCAGCAGGGAGGGGCCGGGTGGGGTGAAATGAGTAGCGGAGAGAGAGCGAGAGGAGCGTTGGATGTTGCTTATCACACTTGGCAAGATCTCGCAGCTTTATGGCTTATAGGGGAGAACATTGATAAGTTCTCTCTCCTCCTTTCTTTCTCTGTCTCTGGGCCTTATTGCTTTCAGTGATAGAGTGAATGATAGCCTCTCTGTGATGTTGGCGGCGTGAGACTTATCTCGCAGAATGACATTGGTTTTGTTTTCTCGGCTACCTAAGAAGAGATAAATGGCGTTTTCAGCTCCACATTTATGAAACCACGTCAGTGCATTGAATATAGATGGGTTTCTGGTCAGGAGAGTGTGTTTGTGTTTGAGTGGTTGGACCAGCATTTCAATATATTTTGTTCACGGTTGAGTCATGCTTACATAAAGTGTGTCATCGATGAAAGATTTTTCAGCAAATGCAATAATGCACTTTAAGTATAAACTCTAGGGCTGCGAGTAAGGATTATTATCACTATCAAATTATTTGCACGATTCATCTTTATGTCTATAAAATGTCAAAACATGGTGAAAAATGCACACTGCAATTTCTGTGAGCCTCATAGTGACGTCTTCATATCACTCCTTTTGTCTAACCATCAGTTCAAAACCCAAACCTTCATTCACTGTTTTAAATGACAAAGAAAAGCAGCAAATCCTTATATTTAGGAAGCTCTTAGCTAGCGAATTTTTAACATTTCTGCTTAAAAATGATGAAACAATTATGAAAATGTTATGCTTTTTCAGTTAGCTTATCCGCTATCCACTTATTGTCGTTGTTGCAGCTCCAATTATCACTTAAAGGTGATTATTTATGAATTGAGTAAACAGTAAAGAATAACCGCTAACTGCTGCCAACTGTCATTAGGTAGTTGGCTCAGTTAGCCAGGCAGCTAGCAGTCTGGACTTGGGGCTCGGAGCAGCAGGGGAGTCTCAGTAGGAGCTTTGGGCTGTGACAGGCTGCGGCTAGCTGGTTAGCATGCTAACTTCAGCTAGCTAATTCTTTTTTATTTATTATTGTTGTCAGCTAAAAACACCTTTAATCACACTAGCAGATTTGATACAAATCTCTCTTTTTTACGTGAGTCGTAGAAGGCATGGTGTGGAAATGTTGGGGGACAGTCTCCAATCTTGTGGTGTGGTTTGTGAGAGGACTTGACATTTACATCACCTCTATCTCGCCCCCCGCTGCGCCCAGTATCCAAACGATTCAGTGAGGGTGTGTGCATGTGTGTGTGTGTGTGTTTGCAGGGTGTTCATTGCTAAGATGTGAGAAAGATGAGGTTATTGGCAGCGTGTGACCCAGACTGTACAGTATGTATGCTCGCATGTGTAGTCTGCCAGAGTTTGCTGCTCAGCACTCGCCGTGCAAACACGATTAGCTGATTTACATCCAATTAAAACTTCAATAAAGTCTGCCTGTAACCTTCCCATGCTCTCTCATTTCCAGATACCATATCAGACGGCATTTTGACCTTTTGGCAACACTAATATGAGAAATGGAATGAGCTAAGCGTAGTAGTGCTACATTTCCATTACCAAGAGACGGTCACACACACCGGCTGTCTGGATGGCTAGCACCTCTGGCCAACACTCGGCCCTTTCTTTCCAGTGATTGAAAAATGAAGCCTGCATGTGATCAAACGTCCGAGCTGTTACTGTTACTAGGCCGGAGGTGACTACTGGAAAATTCAGGCTCCATTCCAGTTTGTTCTACTCCACTCTGTACCCTTCATGTGTATATTTTGATAGGAAACAGTCGACCTCTGGTCACAAAGAGCAGAGTAAATGGAAATGTTTGAAACATTTTGTCTACGTCCAACGTGGAGGCAGACTTGTTGAAAAACCTTTTCACTTAAAAATTCTGCCTGTTGGACAACCCCCAAAGTGTAAATTCCACCTGTTTGGCATGATTAACAGAGCAATGTAATTGATAGCATTGAGAAACTGATAGCAGTGAGTATTTATATGTCACCTTGCTTTGAGGATACTGCTAAAAATAGATGTTGCATTGATCCAACAGTTGGTTATTTGGCTTTATTTTATTGAACATTGCTTTAATGTGCATGTAGCTCATTAGGAAACTTAAAATTCATTGAGACTTGAAGGTGACCTATAAGGACGACCTATTTCATGGAGGTTCTTGAGCTTGTAAAAGATCTTGAAAGTTATGAGAAGGTCAACAAAGGCTCTTCTCTCTCACAGAAAACACCGTCCCTGAAACGCCTCATCAGTAGTCCCGACTTTAATTCTGTGACTTCGTGACATCACACTACGCCACCACGTCACACATTTGCATAATTTATGCTGAGCGGCTAGTTCGGCATGTAAGAAGAAGCCGTGCTGGTTCAGGTGTGTGTGAGCTGACCAATCAGAGCAGACTGATTATTCGGTGGGGGGGCCTTAAAGAGACAGGAGCTAAAACAGAGCGTTATAGAGGAGGAAAACAGTGGCAAACTACTGGACAGCATGAGTAAACTGATTCTAAAAGTAACCTAGAAAATGAGCGTAATATGTCTCCTTTAGTGATTGACTTGTATCTCAGGCTTTTATGTGTATTGGCACAGCGTTTCGAGGCATCGATACACCTGCATCTATTCCCAAATACTTTTGAGTTATAGTGGTGTAATAATCATTGTACTCACTGTGATAGATGCCTTTGAGCCTTGATATGTCGAGGCTCAAAAAATACAGACTGAAAATGCTCAGGTGGTAGCTGACCTTTCATCTGTAAAGAAACAGACAGCTTGTGAGTGTGTCAGTGTGCGCAAATGTATTTGTCTCTTTGTGCCTCAAAGACTTTGGGGTTCTCTGTGTACAGCTGTACTTTTCAGGTAGTTGCTTTGTGTGTGTGTGTGTGTGTGTGTGTGTGTGTGTGAGACTTTGATATGGGGCTGGCGTACTGTGTGAGAGTGAGCGAGGCTCCCCAGGCGGAGTGCTTCTTGGCACAGCTCTATGATCCCATCATGACGGGGAAACTCGACACTGGGGAGGATATTCCACTGCCCAGCAGCTAAGGGAGAGTAACAAGGCTGCACAAACACACCGCTCCTGCAGTTCCAGTAACGGGGTCTGCTGAGGTTATGTGTGAACAAACACTCAGGGCTTCACAGGCTTCTGCACTTTGTCACAAACTCACAGTCCGGATTCCTTTACTCGCATACACCTGAACACACTCTAATAGATATATATTTATGTATGACGTACCCCCACCCCAGGACTGCACTAATGAACACTCGATTGCTGAGCGGACAGTGAGATGATTGGCACGGGGAAAGCATTACACCAGCACATTCAGGCATATGGCATGTGGACCCACTGATGGGCACACACATATGGTGCTGGTGGCTTCTGCTGCTTCGCATGGGAGGAAGGCACTGTGCTCGCCTTTGATCAGACTCCAAATCACAGAGCACGGCACACAGAGTACAGCCTAAAAATCTCTAACTGTTTGTGGTTGCATCATTTTGTCTCATTATTAAAAAAAAAAAAAGGGCCTCTTGCATGCAGCTCCCTTCAGATGTTGTCCACCTGATATCACAGGATTTATAAAAAAAAAATAAGATTTAAATGAGCAAAACACAGCAATTTTTCACAACACAGTGTAAATAAATGTACAGTCTTATGACATAATTTGCTTGTTCTTTTTTCTTAAAAACAGTTTTCTAAGTCCGTTGGTTGCAAACGTATAGTATATGCTAATAAACACACCAGCGATTTGTCTTAAAATCAAAATTTGTTTTAAATTTGATAAATTGTCTGTGGAAAAGATTATTTAGGGACTGTAATAACATGTTTTCATCAGTTTTTTAACAGTATTCCTTCATTTAAAAATAAATAAAAGTCACATCAAATAAAAAGAGAAAGTGCTATATGCTGTATTCCACAAAAATGTATCCCACTATTAATAATATCACGTAACTTCTGAAATCCATAGTCGCAGTTAGAGCCCAATCAATATATTGTTCAGCCGATATTGGCCTTTAGCATAGATCAGTATCAGCGTATATGATGTCTGACAGGTGCTATTATGAAAATGTTTTTTTTAAAGAACGTAGTGCAGAAACGTAATTTCTTATTGCACTGATAATAATACTGAAAATAACCTGCCTCACAAGTGTCTAACAACCACATTTAAAGGGTCATTGTAAAAATTGTGTGCTTATGTGTATAGTCTTTGTATGTTAGAATAACGTCCAGTATATCAATATCATAATTTTTTACTTCCCGATATCCGTATTGGCTTTGGCCCCAAAAATCTATCATCAGTCGAGCTCTACCTACTGTCAGACTCAACAATATTAACAACAAATGCTTAGACAAAACAACACAACAACTCAAAACCCTATCTAGTACAAAACACAGCTCACTTTGCCAGTTATTAAACACACTTTAATGAATCGTCTCCAACGTGAAGTGCTGTTACATTTATAGAGTGAAGCTGCTGCAGCTCTCCGTCTTTTGACAACCTTCTAATTCCCACGTTGGCAAATTCAGCCTCCAGTAACCATGGCAACCTTTGTTTTCCTGTCTGTCAAGTTTCCCGGAATATCCCACCAACTCGCCTCCCGGAGACGTCCAGAGGACACTTTCTATAACTGTTAGGGGACTGTGATGTATTCAGGGGGGGAAGTCATGTCCCCGAGGTTTATGTGCAGGATCTGGTGTCCTGTGAGGCTTCATTCGTATACGTCCACATCCAGCCATCAACAGGTTGCTGAATCACCGTCCTCTCCTCCTCTTTATTGTTTCTCGCCATCAGTTGACATAAATTCAGTCAGCGAGCCACACCTCTGTTTTTTCGCCCTCCCATTAGATTCAGGATATCAAAGTAAACACGCAGATTTTTTCCGAATGTTTTCAATTAAAAACCACTCAGGCCGACCCGTAATGGTTCCCACCAGGAAATTGTGTCTTATTAATGCCCGAATAGAAGATTCTCCTCTGCCACAAATACAATCATTCTTTCCATTTCCTGGACAACTTAATGTAATCGCACCGACTGTATCAACAACACTCTACTTTGAATTAAGACACACAGTTAATAGAGAAGTGCACCGCAGCTGAACCACAGAACATTTTCTGTAAGCAGCATAATGGAAACTTTGCATTACTTTTAAATTATTGCCCCGCGGAGTTTAGATGACCAATTCTGCCTCTCGCTCGTTTATACAGCCTCCTCTTTAAATCTGCATGGCCGTATTGTGGCTCGGTGAAATGACTTATTGCCGGATGGTATGCTGATATAAAGCAGCCTGTGAATAGGGAGAAACTGTGTGTGATTGTGCGAGGTCGTGTATTACTGTTCCCCAACAGACCGTGAAATTGTTTATTCTTCTGCTGCCATTTCTGTGTAAAACAGAAAAGGGATCACTTCCCCCCACTGCACAGTCAGAGCGCCACTTGTTTCAGCCAAGAAATTAACCCCCCATTGATTACCGGAAATTCTTAATCAACAGGCGACTGTGTTTGTTCGTGTTGTTATGTGGATATCCCGCTCAAGCCGTGGCAATAGCCCCGAGATATTGTCGGGGAGAAAGGCTTCCACAAATTGAATCATTGATTTATATTTTCTCGCTTCTACTCATTGAGTCATCGGCTTTTCCACAACATGGTGAAATGGCAGCACCCTTTTGTAGGTAATGTGTCGCAGTTTTTGCCCTCTGGGTTTTGAACGTAACTTCTTTGCTTCCACCAAACCGGAGCGTGCTTTTAAAATGCTTGAAAATGTGGTTAATGCGTGACTATTGCGGCTCTACAGTGTCATAATAAACCTGCAGACCTTGCCCATGGACCTTGCCCACGGGCTTCGACTGCACCCCCCCTTGTATCCATGAATTAATTCACTTTTTGTTTCATGTGTAAATCCCACTTTCCCCCTGTGGTCTATCCTGGGCCGACCTGTAAGGTATAACAGTGGACTTCCTGCTCCACTGTACACACCGCATGAATCATAATTTTTTAAAAGCTTGCTTTCATGTTTGGCTGATAGTAATTCGAGCTGGTTTGAACTATGAAGGCTTGGGTTTAAATCTCACTGACGATCTTAAGCTCTGTGATCTTTTACATTGTAACCACACATTCAGCGACAGAGCATCTTTTTATGTTTAATTGATTTAGCAGCTTCGATATGACCCACATAATCCATGTTTGGGAGTGTAAAGAGTGTGAAACTGGCTGTGATCTATCCGTCTCTCTGCCTGTCACGACACATGAAAGAAAACCTCCCTCCACAGTCAATCAAGCGTTTAAGACCCCACCTCAGAGCCTGAGCCTCTCCCCTCCACTGTGGATGTCTGTCTGCCCCTCAGTGGGGAAACCGTGGAAGGACATTTTGGTCTGGTTTTGAAGGGGACCGCTTGGTCGTGACACACATTTAGGTAGGTTATCGGTGGCTAACTGGGTTAAAGCGCACGTCTCATGGTAGGTTCTGCCGACCCGGAGGGGAGGCATTAGAGTCATTTAGATGATGGGGAAGCAGAACGAGGAGGGGGGGAGACAAACAGGAAGATTGTGAGTGTGTGTGAGTGGGACCCAGTTTGTGTGGACATTTAAATGATGAAGAGAGCGAAAACAAAGAACCACTTTGCCTTCAGCCGCGGCTGTAATGTCCAGGCTGCAAGCATCCTTCACACGCCGTCTGATTCTGCGAGGCGGGCAGCGCTACAGTGGAGCTGAATATAAATTGGTGCTTGATGATTCATTTGTTTTGATCCGTGTCTGATTTTTAATTGTCTTCACATTCAGCTCTCATATTTTTCGCCTCTCCTTTCCTGTAGGCAATTACTCCGACCGCATCTCTCTCCTCTATTTGTATACTGTGGTTTTATGTGAGATCAAACTCGATTCCTCATGTCCGACCTCCACCTCCTCCTCCTCCTCCTCCTCTCACCACATCCTGCCATGGTGCTGCATTAGCCCCGAGGCCGAGCAAAGGTGGTGCTGAGGGGTTCTCTGTGTGGGTGGATTTTCCTGCCAATCAAAAACCATTTGCCATTTGACCTCGCACCTTTCATAGTCTTCGTCTTCCTCTGCTGTCTTTTTCTTCTTCCCGGAGGCGTTTCCATCCCAGTCGGAGCAGACAGAGATTTCTCCACACTTGGGGATCAGCAGAGAGAGAGAGACAGGAGGGAGAGAGACAGGAGGAGATTTAGACACAGAGACCACAGACAGGTCTGCCCTGGTGGAGCTCATTCTGCTTTCATTCAGCAGCTGCATGGGCAGACTTAGTTTTCCGTGAAATGGAGGTGACTCTCTGTAAAGATCCGGAATTAGATCCTTAAGTAGAGATGCAAAACACAAAATATTATCACTTTCAAATAAAGATAATTTTATCACTTAAAATGTATGGGTTTTATGTACTTAAAATAAGTGATGCTTAAATAATTTTTTTAACCAGCGCTGCAAATAATAGTTATTTTAATAATAATTATTTTCAGGATGAATCAATTAGTCGTTTAATCTATAAAGTGTTTCAATTGCGACAAAAGCTCATAAAATGTTCTTCAAATTGGTTCTTCCATCCAGACAACAGTCCACATCCCCAAGACTTTTCAGTTTATATCATAAATGACAAGGAAAATCAATTAATTAGTTATCAAGAAAGTGGATAATTAATATATTATTGACTAATTGATTCACTGACCTATTGTCGCAGCTTTGTTTCTAACATGACCAACACAGCTTTCTGTTTTTAGATGCAATAAATAAAGACAACTGTGCACATTTTTGGACTGTTGATGCAGTTGAGCACTAGAGGGCAGCAGAGTACAGAGTATGAATGCAGTCCAGCTGGACGACAGAGGACACACCGCTTCTTATTTTACCTCATTTAAAACCTCAAAACAGATATTTTACATGTCATTACAGGCATAGGTTTTAACTCAATCCATTCACAAACTGTGAACCCTGCAGCATGATGATGGGAATAATGCATATGTGGCAGTGAAATGACCACAGGAAAAGTTAAGACAGGCAGCTAAGTCAGCTTCTTCCAGCACAATCACTATGAAAAAGTCTGTAACCCAGTGTAGTAGTAGTACAGTTTTATTTGAATAGCCTCCACTTATTTCAGAAGTTATCTCAGGACACTTTTCATAAAGAGAAGGTCTAAAAATGTACATCATACTTCCCAACAATTCCATCCATTGTGGCAAGGAAATACTCCGTGTAGTAGAAGGTATCAGCTTAATTACGTAAGTGTAGATTATTCTGTAACCTCACAGTGACCTGTCCAGCTCCAGCCCTCCAGATGCCGTCTCCGCTCTGCCTGTTTTTGTGAGCGTACGGGGACTCACTGTTGTGGCTGCAGAGGTCAAAAGGTCCCAATGAGATTGAAACTGCGATTGGTCATGTTGCACCCGTGGGAGTCGCACAAGATAAGGCGAGTCGCCGCAGATAAAGGACTGACCCAAACAAAATGGTCTCAGGGGCATCTGAAGACGTAGCACTTATCGTGTTCATATATTCAGTGTGAGATTTACACAACAATCAATCAATTTTTTAACTGTGTTGGTAGATTCAATCAACTTCTACTGAAAATAATATTAAGGATGGTGATAACGGTCAGATTTATTTGCATCTAACAAATGTTTTGTCATTAATTAATCAGCAGCTTATATTCTCTATTAATTGTTTGGTCAATAAATTAGTGAAAAATCTCTCAGTTTCTAAATTTAACAAGTTGATCTAGTTTTTAAATGTCTCGCTTTGTCTGACCAACAGTCCAAAACCCCAGTTTATTCAGTTTATTATCAAAGTAACACCAAATAATCTTGCAAATATTCACATATTTTGATCGTAACACACTGTTTTACATTTAGAATGATGTTGAATATTTAATTTATTAATTATATGTGCGTTACAGCTCCACCACCCTAATCACGCACTGTTTCAACATGCGTATATCTGTGACCCACACAGAACTATTTTAAGCGACATATTCTTCATCGTTGCGTGTGATTTATCGTTGCAGTAGTGGTTGTATTATTCCGGCTGTGTGTGTATGGCATTGTGCCTGGAAAACGGTGGAAAACTTCCAATAATCAGCCACTTCTAGAGTTCACCGGCCACTAGCCAACTCTGCTCTATTGTAGTAGTCGTGATTTTTCTTTGCCTGCAAATTGCTGGTGTTTGAAATATAGTACACCTTGGCAGTGGCTTTTACTACGAGCGTGGTTACGGCGCTCTTTCTTTTTGGCTATCAGACTGTGAATGGAGTTTTTATCAATGAATGAATTTTTTAAAAGGTGGAGTAAGAGGCAGCTGCGAAATGCTTGTTTTTGCACAACGACGCGGCTTCCTCACAAGATTTTTGTCTCTCTATTCATGGATTGTAATTTCCTGTTCATTCATCGTCGTTCTTTTTATCGTCTCCGACAAAGGTTTTTTTTTCTCTCTCTCTCTCTCTCCAGAATAGCTGTTTGTTTATCATGTGCACACATGTCCTGTCTTCCCCGGGCATCTACATACATGCCGCACATGTACCCACCCCCTGCTCCCTGCCTCCCCAATCCCTCTTCTTACCTCTCCACGCTCCTTATCCATCCATCCTGTTCTCCCTGAAGCCACCCCATTGGCCCTCGCCTAGCAACCGCATGATAATTTGGCATAATGTGACACCCCCTGATGCATGATGGGGGCTGTAAGTCAGCTTCATCCCCCCGCGTGCCGGTGGCTGGTGTTTGGGGTTGGGGAGAAAGAGAAATGGGAGAGAGGGGAGGATGAATATATTTGAGGAGGAGAAAAGGGAATTTCACGCTCGTATCGTTACATGACTGGTGTCCACCAGCTAAACCTGTCATCTGTCCCTCGAGGGTCGTTCCCCTTTTCTCTGAAGCAGCAGTGACCGATCATCTCCTCTCATTCTCAGCTTTTCCCCATATGGTTCCCCCTGTAGTCCATATGCGCAAGTAAGAGCCATGAACAGATACAGTAGATTTTGTGGAAAGCAGACAGGCATGTGATGAGGCAGCCTCTCGGTATCAACAGGACCCCGACAGGCTCATAGGTGCCTCTGACACAGATGCAGGGGAGAGAAACAAAAAGATGGCCGCTGCGTGCTCCGTCTGTCTCCACGCTGCCATGTCTGACGTGAACGCGGCTGATGGGAAGGACGTCGTGAATAAGACGTGTTTTTTTTTCTCTCCATCAAACAGGAGCTCGTGTTGTCTCTCCCTCGCTCTGTGTGGATCTTCTTCTCTCTCGTCTCTCCCTCCTCCCCCTTGTTCTCCTCCTCCTCTGTCCCTCTGTTTTCAACAAAGACCCGAGTGATTTGGTGAAACAAAAGCTCCCCTGGTCCTGTTTGACCTCTCCATCGTGGTGTCAATGAACCCAGATGGTGGGATGACCACACTGACGTTAGAGAAGCACAGGGCTGAGAGCGCTGAAATCAGGGGAGGAGGCATTTATGTCTTCGATTCTGTTCATTCATTTGTTACCTGATGGACACGTTCACCTGACCAGTTTGTCTTTCCATTTGTTGAGTTATTGATTCATTCCTTTTCAGGTATAAAGATAAAAATACATCAAGCACAATGTCAGTTCAGAATCAAACTGGCAATCGTGAATAAATAAATGATGATTAAGTAAATGATTAGATTTTACGGTTAAGACTTTAAAGGTGCAATATGTAAGTTTGGCCAACGGTCAAAGTCATACTCCAAACAAACAGGAGGCAGCGTGTCACCAGAGTAACCGTTAACTGCTGCTAACTGTAGCTGCCGTTAGATCAATTAGCCGTGCAGCTAGCGGTCTAGCTAGCTGACTCTTCTCGCACCATTTAGCATTGGGGGAGTGGTGGTGTTGCCACCGCTGGCGCAGGAGCTTTGGACTGGCAGCATTCTGACAACGGGGACGAAAAAAGACAAGAGAGGGTTGGGCTGGGACGGGAGAGAGAGGGTGAGAGGGAGGCTAGGCATCAGTTGGCGCCCCAGTCACACTACAGCCAGGGTGCTGGGATCCAAACCCGACTATCACCGTCTGGGGTACAAAGTGAAATCACGCGACAGGACATGCAAGTGCTAGCTGGTTAGCATGCTAACGTCAGTAGGTATCCCTGCAACACAATACATAGACGTCTTTAACATAAAAAATGGAGATGACTGGTGCTCAGCACTGAAACTATCGGGTTCGCTCTGATCTTCTTTAACAGAATGTCAGAACGGTTATTTCTTCACAGTATATTGATGATTTTAGGTAACTATGGAACTTCTGTGTTCTCCTGGTTTATAAAGTCACATCCTTTGGACTGTCGTGGAAAATCGGAGAAATCCACCATCCAGCAGCACTGAACGCTACAATCCAACATGTGGCAAATAAAATAAAATAAAATGATTAACCCATTTAAATTTCTACATTTTTGAACGTTTTAAACAAAATTTCTTACACATTGCTCCTTTAAGGTTAAGGTTAGGTTAGGTTTTGTTTAAAGGCAAGTGACTGTGTGTGTGTGTGTGTGTGTGTGTGTGTGTGTGTGTGTGTGTGTGTGTGTGTGTGTGATATTTGTGCACCACTACCATCAGGATCACCGGGTCTCTCCTCCCCCCTCTTTGCCTTCACCCTTGTCCTTTACATGTTCTCCCCATCCCCATCCCGTTAGTCCAGCTGGTTATGTGTGTCCGTGTGTGTATGCGTGTGTGTGTGTGTGATATCAGATAGGTGGGGGGTATACAAACACACACACACACACACACACACACTCCCTGCCACCATTTCCTTTCCTTTCCTTTCCTTTCCTGGCCGGTTCTTCATTCATGCACTCAAACACAAACACGCGGTTGGCGAGGTACGGCAGCAGGGACCAGAGCAGAGAGAAAGAAACGTTTAAGAGGACGGACTGAAACAGAGCGTGGTTGCCGTAGTAACCATTACCCTCACACCCTCCCTCCCTCCCTCACTCACTCACTCCACCTCCATTCTCTCTCTCTCTCTCTCTCTCTCTCTCTCCTCCCTCCCTCCACCTCTGTGCTGGTGATGCTCGCGTCTCTTTTTCTTTTCCATCCGGTTTTGTCCTCACCTCTCCTGGACGCGCTCCTCTCACACTGCCAGCGGATGACACGCGAGGAGGAGGAGGAGGAAGAGGAGACGAGGAGAAGCTGCTGTCTCTTCTCTCCCGTCTTTCCATCACTTTAAAAAAAAAAAAAGCAAAAAGAGAGAGAGAGAGAGAGAGAGAGACAGAGAGCAGACCAGAGCAACAACCAAAAGAAAAGGACACACAGGATATACATATATCACATTCATAAAAGATACCCTACTCTTCTCCATTCTCCTTTTCAAGGAGGGCATTTTTCTTCCCTTTCCCCCCCTTTCCTTTTCTACCCCGATTTTTTCCTCTGAGATCCCGGTTTTGTCACTATACAGCCCCTGAACTTCTCTGGGATTTCAGGTGAGGCACGCGTGTGTAGTGTGTGGTGCTTCAAGATTTTTTTCTATTACCTATCATGGCTCACGCGGCCTCCCAATTGAAGAAGAATCGGGGGGAAGTGGATGTGAATGCATTAGAGGACGAGAAGGAGAAGCGGAGGAAGAGCAGGAGAGCAGCATCCCGGGAACAAAAGAGAAAGGTAACAGACGAGCGGGCTGGCTGGCTGGCTGGCTGGTGGCTTCATCTGCTCCGCTCCGCTAGCATCATTGGAGCGTGACTCTGTGTGTGTGTGTGTGTGTGTGTGTGTGTGTATCTCTACATCTCCCTCAGCTTGACTACCTTGATCAACTCCGCTCGGAGGTTGCCTCATCACACGTGCATAGATTGATGTAACGTGTTTATGTCCGTGCATAAATCAGGACACATGTGGAGTCTAAAGAGCGTCTTTGACCTTGTGAGCAGAACGTGCGTGTTTCTCTTCCTTCACGAGGGCGTCTCTGTGTGTATCCGTCGGCATGCATGCAAAGTGTTTGTTTGTGTGTGTGTGTGTTTCGTGTACGTGATAGCTCAAAGTAAAAAAATAAATCATTTCACCTGTTTCTGCGTGATGATCTCAGCTGTCCATCTCCCGACGATGTCCGCACGGACACATGGAGCGCTTTGACTCTAATATTGTCCGTCTTTCGTTAAAAATACGTCACGCGGGGCTCCCTGACACATTTGGTCACCCTTTCTTGTCTCAGTGGGGGAATGAGGTGGTCAGTTGTTGTCATCAGCCTGTGATGGATGTGATTTGTTGGCGTAATTCAACCTCATTGTGTTCTTCATACCAAACTAAAGAGTGGAGGGAGCTGCAGAGAGTGTGAGGTCATGTTCATACGTGATAGAGCACATGTTAGGAAACGGGACAAACGGGCCAAAAGGCAAAAAAACTCACACTCTCTTCATGGTTTTGGAAATATGTGTGTGCTTCATTGGGGTTTTTTTTGTGTGTTCCTGGCTGGTGTATGTGTGTGTCTGTGTGTCTGTGTGTGTGCTTGGATGCACAGACAGCCATGTATAATGCATATACGACTGATTTATTGATGACAAAGCTTTTCATATGATGGAGGGGGAGCTGGAATGCACGTGGGTCGCCCTCCTCTTCCTCCTCTTCCTCCTCTCTGGCATGTCGGCTCTTCAGTTTGGGCAGGACAGTGGGTCAAACCGGTGCAACATGAGGAGGCACCGAACAAGTAAACAGAAAAACTAAAAGTTCACTTTGGAATCCACAGTTAGCTTTTCATATAAAGTCCCCTCTGCCTGGACTGTTCTAGTGTTGCACTCTGTGTATTGAATGTGGGGAGATTTGACCGTGAAAGATCTGTTCAATAACGGTGACATTTAGTGCACTTTGCGCCCATGGGTGCCCGGTTTTGAATTATGCTGCCCGCAACGTTATTTGACCTCGGCAGAGACGAGAGGCGAGCTAATCTTTTCTCGACCAAAACAGAGAAACGAAAATAGATTCGTAAGGTCAAGCGAAATTCACGTATCAACTTCTCTGCACGGCCGAGCGTGTTTAAGATGAGGAGTCCGCCTCACTCTGTCGTTCCCTCTGTGTTTGTGTGCATCACGTGTGTGGGAATTATGTGTCTGAGATGCTGATCTGTATGGGAGGTTTTATAGTCCTCATGAAGGGTCATGTTTCATAGAAGAGAGCAGGAGACAGAGATGATGAGGAGAGGAGAGAGGAGAGGCTCGTATTGATTGGACTGTGCACAGCGCCGTCCGTGAGGATAATAAACTTTCTCTCCTCACCTCGGCCTGCCCCGCGTCCTTCCCCCTGTCCTCGCGCTCTCCGTCTTTCTGTCTCTTTTTTCGTCCCTTTTGTTTCCCCGCGTCTCCTTTGTCTCCTCACTTTTTTGGCTTCGGTTCTCCCCGCTCGCTCACGTACCTCTCTCTTTGACTTTTTTGTATTATTTATTAGCGCTGTTGTTTGGCTCGCGCTGCTACCGCTGAATAATACACCGTACCAAAACAAAAGTCAAACTCCGAAGTTAATTTGTTCGTCATCTGTTTGGTCGAGGGATGTGAACTTTAGGTCACGGCTGCCGGTCACTCTCTGCCCCCCATCCCCTCACACACACACACACACATAGATACACAGTAGTTGTAATGCTCACACACATCCTTTGCTGTGTTTTCCTTCTTTGGCTGCCCTTGCTCGTGCATTGTTTACCCCTGCTGGTGGCCTTCCAGCTCGCACCGTGTCGCACAATACATGAGAGGTGTCGGTGTCCTGGAGACACATGATATAAGGGTGGCACATGCAGAACGACCATTAAGAGATGAGAGGACATTAAAGTCACAGGCGACAACAAATTAATGACCGAAAAGGCTCCAAACCCTTTATTTCTGTCTCGCTGCTAAACTCATATGGTTTCCTTGGTGCAAACTGTGCAACAACCGCTTTGACTCACAGCTTTCGCGGCTCTGCGAAGGCTATATTTAGATGGCGGAGCAGGTAAGAACTGTTTATAGAGAGCACTTGTAAATGCAGAGTGGTATGTCTTGCCATTTGCGTTAGTCACACAGCAGCTGCGTAACTGTATGTGTCATGAGCGGCTGCAAAATATTCTGATATAACACAAGCCTGAACCCCCTACTGTTGTCAAACAATATTTCATCAGAAAACAGTGATAATTAACCTAATTACTTCGGAGTGTTGTGTGGCGTCAGTTCATTTATTAAATGATCCGCCGGTCGGTCAGCTTGGCAGTGAGAGCAGATTCCAGCGCTGTGTTTTGAGCCATCGTGGAGCGGAGACTTTGTTTCCGTTTGTGTAACAGATTGTAGCTATAAGGTTACCAGAAAACACGGTTTATATCGCAG
Organism: Lagodon rhomboides; assembly: GCA_039737535.1. Taxonomy (NCBI): domain Eukaryota; kingdom Metazoa; phylum Chordata; class Actinopteri; order Spariformes; family Sparidae; genus Lagodon; species Lagodon rhomboides. Next base: position 22,491,465 of record CM077796.1, on the reverse strand, counting down.
TGTACCACCGTGTTTACATTAAAATCTGAATATAACATAACATGCGGCCTATTGACACAATGGCTGTGTCGCTCCCTTCTTCATTCATTCACTCACCTCTAACCACACTTAGTAGCTTAGTGAGCAGTGAATTGAGATTTTGCACTCTTATTAATCAGGGATCGATTGATTATTGGCCAGGCTGATTATAAGTTCCCATATTCAGGTTTCTTTCTGTTGGAATCAGTGCTTTTCCTTTTCTTTCATGGCTTTATTTGACAGGACGGCTTTAAGAGAGAGGGAGGAGGACATGCAGCGACCAGGGCACCCCAGGAATTAGTGTTTTTCTTGTGCTGCTTTGGCTCTAATGCCAAATAGTAATGAAGCATTAATCATCTGAATATTCAAAGTAACGAGTAACTGAAGCATTCAAATGAATGTAATGGAGTAAAAAGACTATATGTACCCCAACATTTTAGTGGACTGGAAGTATAAAGTAGCGGAAAATGGATCTACTCAAGTACAAATACCTCAAAATTGAACTTAAGTATACAGTAGTACATCTCCAGTTATTCTACATTTTGACACTAAGATTTCCCTTTTCACTACAAATCTATGTTGGTTCCAAATATTTGTTATTGGTCTCCTGGATAAACATATTGGTAGATCCTCTTATCTTATCTTTGAGGCCACTATGAGTTTATACGTGTTACACTCAGAGGGTTGTATAGTAAATAGGGAGTGATTTTTGGATGCAGATGTCGTAACTGAGCATCAAAAAGACCTCGACAGCGTGCTTGTGACGGAGCTGAGGAGTAGTTCATCGTGAGGCCTTTTATCTGACAGCACGGGGGCTGTCTGGGGAGGGATCCCTGCCACGGATCCATGCCTGACAACTGTGTGTAGCGCGTGCGCATGTTTGCAGTGTGTATCGTCGGGAAAGCAGCACAGGGGGAGATAAAGGGCTCTTAGCATCAGCAGCATGGGAATAGTGGGACGTTTTACTGGAGAGAGACGAGGGAAAGAGAAGAGAGCGCACCTGAGAGAAAAGTCAGCGAAAAACTCAGTCGCCGCAGTGGTCAGACGGGCGGGAAACCCCCGTTACACTGTTACATAAATTCTCCAAGCTGCTTTACTTCTAATGACATTATCTAGAGCCAGGAGCCCCCAATGGATTCCCTGAGAGAGAGAGCGAGCTAAGCAAAGCACAGGTTTCCTGCTGCCGAGTCCCAGTTTTACACATCGCCCTGTGCGTTGCTACAGCGCCTATTGTTTCTCTCAGAGATTATATGGGCCATGTGCTAGCTTTTTTTTTCCAGTCTAATGTGACGGTGTTTTATCCACAAAGGAAATTCTGCACCCGTTCTCCCGGCTCTGTGCACCTGTGTCTTGACTGTGTCGAAGGCCTGAAAGCAAAACTTAGAACGGGGAAAGCGAAATTTGATCCACTTCATTAAAAATTCCAAAGATCACTGGCACGTCCTGCTCGTCTGTGGCGAATGTCATCATCATTTATCTCCATCATCGCCGCTCATTAGAGGTTAGAATCCGGATCACAGCAGTGAATCTAAAGCGAGACTTTGAAATGACTGCTGGAAGGCGAACGGCAGTGTTGAAATTGGATTTCAGCCCTGCGCTGCCTTCAGAACAAGCCCATGGCAACAGAGTCTGCCCGGCCCTGAGAGGAAAAGCAAACCGTGGGGGAAAAGAGTCATCAGGCTGCAGGCAGGCAGGAATGGAGAAAACATAATATCAGTGCATATTTTAATGGATTTCTCTCCTGTTTTTCTGTCTCTCCTCTCCCTCCATTTCATTTCTCTCCGTTCACTTTCTGGCGTGGCGGAAACAAAGCCGGCACGCGTGTTGCTTCCCTCCTCCTTCCACCCACCTACTCCTTCACCTCCTCCCCCTCCCCGCCAGCCCATAAAAGATGGAGGTTAATGAATTCGGCGCTCATGCATGCCTCAGCTAATTGCATTGGCATTGGGAACTCCTCCCAGTATTACAAAATGTTTTCACCATCAAGATGGCCACCGGCTGGACGGCCGGCGAGCGTGACTTTGAGGAGGCTGCCAAGCTTCTGTGAGACGAAATAATGACGATTGATGACGCGTATATTGCAGTTTTATTTGCTGAGTGTGAATGGGATGCATGTGATTTACTCAAATAAGGTTAATCAACCGAGACGCTATTGACCAGTTTGTAGTAACACTTGTGCGTGTATGAATCTGAGACGGGGAGCAGTCATCAGTCGGAAAAGCTTCAATGGTCAACATCCAATCATCAACGTGGAGTGAACGCCAGCCTGTGAACACACACACTCAACTCAACTCAACACACAACTCATTCACTTAAGGGACATCGGAAGAGAGATCTGTACCTTGACCCTGTACTTTGAGACTTTCACTGAATGCCTTGTTAGTGAATAAGGTATTTTATATTCCTCCACAGTAGAGGATGACAGTCCTCTAATATGTCTACTGTCTGGAATATAAAAAGAATTAAGGCTTGAATACAAGCCAAGCTCAGACTACAAGGAGTTTTCCACTGATTTATCCCTGATTCAATCGAAGGAGAAATCTGATCTGGGACCTTGGTCGGTGCTGATGTTCGGCCAACAAAATTCGGTAATGTGACGGGTTTACAGATCCAGTCTTACACATCCTGAACCGCTTGCAGAGTCAACCAGCACCTGATAATTTCATGATCATGTTTGATATTCAGAAGCTAAAGCCTGGTTGACGATTGGTTGAAGTACCTTTTCAAGCAGGACTACAATAGCCATTAGCCAATAGGAGAGACAGCTGACAGTGGTGCCAAGCAAGGGTAAACCCTCTAGCCCTTGAGGCTAACGATAGCTAGCATGCTATTGTTGACAGAGCTTTCGAGGGGAACAGCCGGTCTTGACTGCGTCTCCCCAATCATCCAGACTTGTTTAACCTTCTTCTTTTGTTTTTAACTCACTACAAAGCTTTACTACAGCAAGTTGTTGCACCACGCTAGTCTCCGTTTGTTTACATCTGCTTCCCCATGAGATCTCGTAAGATAGTACATCACTCCCTTCGGCACGATTAATAATGATATCCTGAAGCGTGTGACGCTCCAATATTTTCCACTCTTCTTGTGTGCATGTTTGAGAGTAGAGAGAAGAACATGACGTGATGTTTCTCCTTATGTGTGTGTAATGCAACACATTTCAAAACTGTTTGGGATTTTAAACTTCTGCCTAATGTGATTATTTCTTCTGCTCATAATGGTCTGTAAGAGTATCCGTAATGTGTTTTCTAAGTACTAATGATGGGGAACACAATCCACACTGCCGAGAGCTACAATAAAATGATAATTCCGCAGTCTGACTTAATCAAATCAAGTTTAAATTTCAAACATATCCACTTGATTTGACTAACTCAGACTCAAATAAGCTTCAGACAAGCTTGCAAATACAAGCTGCTTGCAGAGGACTGTGGATTTTGTGCCTTGAAAGCATATGAGCAGGATCCTTTAATGGCCAGTAAGAAGAGGAGGAATGGCTGCAGTCAGCAAAGCCTGGTTCAATGTTCATTCTGTCACCTGACAAAATCCCACCTTTTTTGGACTAACAAGGTCTCCAGTAAAAGTCTGAGTAGCGAGGATTGATGGGTTTAAATGTCTCTTTGTATGTCCCTTTTAAGTCAGTGAGGATTATAACTTTAAGGCTACAAACAACCCATAATGCAACACCCACTTTCTCAAATGTAATCCTTAGAAAAAAACAATCTTGTGATTTATACTCAAGCCCAAAATGTCAGCAGCACCACGTTGGTCCACTGAACCAACATGTGATCCTTTCTGACAACACTGATCAAACCTACAGACCTTCAGACCCAGAAATAACACTCCATAAATCTTGACAGCGCTACGTGGTCGTATCTTATGATCCAATCGCGAACACATTACAATAGAAGTAAATCAGAGTGTTTTACTGCTCGCGCTCGTATTCAACCCGAAACCCCGAAACATGCGGGATCCTACCAGTGGGCGACGCGGCGTCCTCGCTCTACTGTACGCCACTGCTGCTATTGTTCTACATTAGCTCCAGTCTCTAAGGGGAAATGAGAGCGTGTAATAAGGATTGTTCTAATTATTGATCCACCACTTCAAGGGTCCTCACTGAGCGCTACTGCTGGGGGATGGTGTGTGTGTGTGTGTGTGTGTGATGGGATTTCTTTGGGGAGCTTTCGTAACTGGAAACCTGTGTATGTGGGGATTTGTTTGTCCTACTGGGAAAAAAAAAAAATCCATGTCGTCTAGTTGCGGTTGGTGGTCTGGCACATCTTTTTTTCCCTTTTTTGTGCATCAGGTGATTTAAATTGCATTCCACGCGACATTTTTACATCCCTTTTTCCAGTCACACGGTCGCTGGCTAATGTGTGTGTGTGTGTGTGTGTGTGTGTGTGTGTGTGTGCACTGAAGAGTCAGATGGAGAAAAGCGTTGGAATGGAGAGATTGAGGTAGAATGAGAGAGAGGAAGAGATAAGGACTAATAGATGGAGAGGGAGTGTGAAGGGAAGGAGAGAGTGAGCGATAAGAGGAAATGTGGAGAATTAGAGAGGCAGGAAGAGAGAGAGAGAGAGAGAGAGGAGAGAGCATGATCGTAAGCCTAAAGGTCATTTGAAGGTGAGTGGCGTCTTTCTCGCCACTCTTCAAATCCACGTGCGCCCTCCCTCCTCTTCATCCATCTTTCTCCCTCTGATCTGGTGGCACTACTGGATTGGATTCCCTTTAATAACATGTACAAGTTCACATTTCATATACTGCCAGCGCTAATCCTGGCATTTAAACAAGAGAATGCCATACAAGGAAGGATTTCACTGCCTTTACATCTACAAGAACGAAAAGAGAGGAGAGGAGCGTTTAATCCTTTTCTTTTATCTAAAGATGTCAGAATGAGGGGATGCGTGATTTAAACTGGACAGGAACGACATGTGAAACTAATTTTATATGAAACATGATATTTCACATGTCAGAAATGAATCATTTACATGCAAATGTTTCATTTTCATACGTGATGTCTGTCATTTTGCATGAGGAATGTCAGGAAATAGATCCGTACAGTGGCTTTCACATGTGAAATGGCATGTTTCTACATGTGTGCTATTTAGGCATAATTGGCATCCGCTATAGGATCTAGAGTAAAAATAATATGTGGATTAGTGGATCATCAGAAAATCTGCAACTAATTTGAGAATCACTAAATATATATATACTTTTTCTCGTTGAAATATAAACCTCTCCCTTAATCCAGCTTCTCAGTTGTGAGGATTTGCTGTTTTTCTTCGTCCCATGTGATAGTAAACTGAAGATGTTTGAGGTGTTTGAGGTGAAGAACAAGCAGTATGGTGGCATCAGTCACAGTTATCATTAATTGAGGAAAAAATCGGCACAATGTGGAAAATTGACATTGCGATATATAGTTATTTGCCAAATTTTGCTTTAGTATCAAGCAGCAAAAATGTTGTGGTAAGACGTGTTGCCTCACTTAACATTACACACATGTGATGCTGAAACAATATATTGTGCCGCCCCTGTGGCAGATTAATCCGTAATAAGAATAATTGTTAATGTAAAGCAGAAACAATACGCTGTAGCTCGCGGCTATAAGAACAGAGAACATAATATGCATGTAAATACATAAACCAGTGCTTGTTGTGTAATTGTGCTGCTGTACAAATGAGCTGAACATTAATGCAACACAATTCATGTGTTTCATTCATTTTGTAGTAACGGAGGGTGAAAAGTCCTCTCGGCAGCATATGGGAGTGCATTCTTGTAGATGTCCTCACTGGAAATGCAAACTGTACAATCAGACGTCCTCAGAGGGTGCAGGATTATAGTTCAAGTTTCCAGCAGCCAAAAGAGAGCAGATGTTGGAGAGGAGCATCTCCGACGCTCCGCTGCATCGCAAACTGTCGGACGTGGACTCACCTCCATCACTCGTCTCGTTTAAATAGGACCGACTCACCTCTGAAGGGTGAGACAGAGAGGGAGCTGGTGCAGTTCACCGTGAGATTATTCACACATAGTTACAGATACAGTAATGCTGCTTAATGATGTGATTATAGAGCTGAATGGTATGTAAAGGGGGGAGGAGGAGGAGGGGGAGACTAAAGACAGAGGAGAAAGAAAGAGGGGGAGATAAGGGAGCTTGATGAGGCGAGGGCCGAGGGAGAGAAAGAGAGGCCATGGGGGGGAGGAGCAGGTGTGGAGGAGACGCAGAAAGGAAGAGAGGGGAAAAGGTGACATTCTGAAAAAAAAACAAGGAATAAGAGAAAAGAGACGAGAATAGAAAAGTGGACCACGGCTGAGGTTGGGGTTGTGAGAGGCGGCAGAGGAAGACGTCCGAGGAGGAGCAGCTCTCCCTCTCTTTCACCTACTTTTACTATAATGCTTCTTTTCTTTCTGCACAAGTCACAACTCACTGTTCACTGAAGCAGCAGAGTGTGTGTGTGTGTGTGTGTGTGTGTGTGTGTGTGTGTGTGTGTGAGAGAGAGAGAGAGAGTGAGACAACGCCTACACTCATGCTACATCACACTCATTAATCCCCTACTGTGCATCCACGCCAGACCTCTTCCATCAGGCTCTTAAACGCGCCAAATGGTGTGTCACGGACATGTGTGCGTGTGTGTGTGTGTGTACATTTATGCATATATGGCAGGTGCTCCTCACACACTCACAGATAAAGCTTATCCAATTGAAATGGTGCTGTCCTGCTCTCTCTCTCTCTCCATCACGCACACACCAAGCCAGTCCGTTGACCCTTGGGACTCGCGCCTGTACGGCTTGATAATTACTTTCTTTTCGCTCGCCCCCACCTCCACTTCCACCGCCACAATGCCGTCTCCCTGTCCTCCACTTAACCACCTGCCACTCCACCACTGCACGCGGCGATAACTAGAATCACGCGGTCATCAGTTTTGGCGTCGGGCTGGTTTGACGACGGTAAAAAAAAAGCACCCGAATGTGTTTGTTTGAGGAGATATTTGTGTAAAAAAAAAATCTCAGATTTTCTAGCACCTCCGTCAGCAGCTCTGGATCACATTTTTCTCCCCCCCAGAAAAAGCCTCTGTCCCCGGGCAAGGGCAGGAGCGCACGGTCCTGTGGCCTTGTGGAGCTCAGAGGCTCTGGAGCTGAGGAAATGGGCTGTGTTAGGACAGATCGATGGTAATCACACCTCCCCACAGTTGGCTCTCTCTCTCTCTCTCGCATGGGGGGAGGGAGAGGGAAGGACGGAGGGAGGGAGGTTGCAGCAGGGGGTTCGGGTGGGGGGGTTGCATACAGGGCTCCCTGGGGAACAGAAAAACGCCCAGATTCATGATTAGAGAAGATATATTCACCCCACCCCCGCCCACACCCACCAACTCCAAAACGTGGATGCACCCCTCGCTCCAGCCTGACTGTGCAGACTTTATACCTCCGTACCTCCATCCCTTGGTTCTCTGTTATGGTTCCGGTGCGCTGCATTTCTTCTTCTCTGAAATATGTATTATTACCCTCTGAAGCACAATAAACCTCCCGTGATGTCCAGCTAATAGACTCAGCTACAATACCAGCTCCTAATACCACTTTGTCACAACATATAGACTCTATCTTTTGCTTTTGGCCCCCGAGGCAAAGACTCCATTGCACCTTAAAGGAGGTAATTTAGTGTGAAAAGGTTGCAGTCTTTTATTGCGGTGTAATCTTTGCATGGAAATCCTGTGTGTGTGTGCGCTTGTGTGTGGCCTTGGGTGTGCTGTGCGGTATAGTAGGAGGTAAAACAAGCGGTGAAATGATCGCTTTTGTCATCTGCTGGCTGGCAGAGTGCGTCTTTAAAGCAAGCCTTTGCAGAACGCAGTAATCCAGCAAAATGCCGGCTGATGGGGAAAGGTTGGATGTAGCTCCGAGGTTGCCTTGGTATTCTTTTACTCAGCCTGTTATGTGTCAGATCACTGGAAAAATAAAAAAAATAGACCTTTAGACGGTAGAACATGATACACAGACACACACACACACACAAGTACAGTATTTGGCTGCGTTTCCCGTGTTTTTATTAACAGTTGTGCGCGCGGCCAGAATAGAAGCGAGGCATTCTGTCTGCTTAACGTTTGATACTGAATTATTCACTGGCGGCTTTGCCAAACATGTTTGGACTGTGTTATCAGTGAACACTCACAGCATATTGAGGGAGGGAGGTGTATTTTATCGTCCCCATGAAGAACTGTCCTCGCTGAAAGATGACCGAGGCAGAATGACACAACCCGGTTCACCGTGGACTTACTGTACGGTAGATTTAGAGAGGTCAGAGAGGGTTCCGGCCCGGGTTTGACAGAATCGCACTGTCAAATTGGACTATTCAAGGAAGAGGCAGCTGGGGAAAGAGCAAAGTGGTGATTTATATCATGCCTATATATTTTTAAACTCACAGTCTCCCCAAGAGTTTTGGGAATTTCTTTTGTATTTCACTGTCTTTCAGATTTCTTTTGCTTTTGTTCTCTTGCCTTCTTCTTCTCTTCTCTTTTCTTCTTCTCTGTGTTTTTTTTAACAAATTGCAAACCAATTTACGAGGAGCATGCTGCCACCCACTGTGTCGGAGTGTGTAAATGCTGTGCTTGTTAAGTCAATGAAAGCAATTTGGCTTCAGATTATCAGCTATAATTTCACTGATACCAGCAATATCACCTATAACATACATATCCTCAATACCGGGCTGATATATGTCGTATACTTTTTGTCCCAACAGCTACCAGAAGGTAAAAATCAATGACTGCCCTCTGATCCAAACCATCATTTTATTACTGTCATCAATGCTCATTTGTAAATGTATGTCATTGGCATTTAAGTAAAGTAAAAAGTGTTTTTTCTTTTTTTTTAATAGTTATTAAAGGTGTTCTTGTTCTTTTGCTATTTCAGTCAAACACAGGACTTATGTTTGATCCCAGTCAGTTGATGTATACTATAACATTGTGATATAGTACAACCGATGTTGGTGTTAAGGGCACTAATCAGAATTATTACAGACGATTAAGGTCTTATATTCATCTGTGGGGGATCATTTTCTGTGTAATTACACTGTTTTCATAGATTTTTATGTTTTCAAAGGCCCTTTGATAGTTTTTTTTATGTATGCGGGCCTAAAAAAACATTATTTTACAGTAAAGGATTGGTGCCAAGAGGGGTATCGTCTGTACATGTTGTGATATGAGGTTACCCTCAGGGTAGAACAGGTATTCAGGATTGATGCTGTGCTCCGGCTCTATGTGCCCTCGGAGCCCACTGCTCCTGCCAGAAATCCATCACTAATACTGTAAAGCAAGGGCAAAAACACAAGAGGCAAAAACACAGAGAGGAGAGGAGAGGAGAGGAGAGAGAGGAGAGGAGAGGAGAGGAGAGGAGAGAAAGGAGAGGAGAGGAGAGGAGAGGAGAGGAGAGGAGAGGAGAGGAGAGAAAGGAGAGAGAGGAGAGGAGAGGAGAGGAGAGAGAGGAGAGGAGAGGAGAGAAAAGAGAGAAAGGAGAGGAGAGCAAGGAGAGGAGAGGAAAGGAGAGGAGAGAAAGGAGAGGAGAGCAGAGGAGAGGAGAGGAGAGAAAGGAGAGAAAGGAGAGGAGAGGAGAGCAAGGAGAGGAGAGGAAAGGAGAGGAGAGAAAGGAGAGGAGAGGAAAGGAGAGGAGAGGAGAGAAAGGAGAGCAGAGGAGAGGAGAGGAGAGAAGAGAGAGAAAGGAGAGGAGAGCAAGGAGAGGAGAGGAAAGGAGAGGAGAGAAAGGAGAGGAGAGGAGAGGAGAGGAGAGGAGAGAAAGGAGAGGAGAGGAGAGCAAGGAGAGGAGAGGAGAGGAGAGCAAGGAGAGGAGAGGAGAGGAGAGGAGAGGAGAGGAGAGGAGAGGAGAGAAAGGAGAGGAGAGGAGAGGAGAGCAAGGAGAGGAGAGGAGAGAAAGGAGAGGAGAGGAGAGGAGAGGAGAGGAGAGGAGAGGAGAGGAGAGACAACAAACCAGTTCAAAGTAAAAGTTGAAAAGCTCCACTCAAGATGTGGCAGGGATAAGAAAGCTACACTATAATAAGGGAAATAGAGCTGAAACAATTAGTTTATTAACAAATTCATTGATCAGCAGAAGATTTAGCAGCAACTATTTTAGTTATTGATGAGTTTAAGTAATTCTTCTAGTCAAAAATGTCAACAATAACCCAGTGTCAGCTCCTCTACTGTGAGGATTTGCGGCCTAATATCATTTTAAACTGAATATCTTTGGATTTCGGACAACACAAAGGACATTTGAAGACGTCACATTCTTCACTATTTTCTGACATTGACTAGACCCAAGAAAGGATAGATTGGTTGGTTGATTAATCAAGAAAATAATCTGTAAACTCATCAGCAATGAAAACAATTTTTGGGAAATGAGTCTTCCATTTCATGTTCCTGGAATAAAGAGCGATGTGTCACCACTGAAGCGCCGCTAATGTTAAACGTAAGGCAGCGATGATGACTGTTATCGCGCTGATGATGGAGGTGAAACTTAATCTTCGCTCTATCAGCTTTCACCTCACACACTCATTTCATTACCAGCAAACACTCAGACAGAACTGAGTCACGGCAATTTCTCTCGTTCCCCATGTGGTTATTAATTTTTCTACACCGCCACTGGATGGATAGCTGGCGTGTTATGTTCAGTGTTCTTCTTCTTCTGGTGGTTCTTCTGTTTGCTTCGTGCACCCATCCTGGTTGAAAATAGAACAGCCCTACAGCAACTTCCAGTCCGCTCCCTTGATGATGTGTATCGCCATGTTTACAATATCACACTGGGTATTTTGGGTTTTTCCTCTCCGGTCTGTCTCATCTGTGTTTCACCGTAAATCTATAGTAGTAGAGGAATCCCACGCTTCCTACCTGAGGGGAAGTGAGTAATCACACAGGGAGCTGCAGCACCGCTGACAGTGTCTTTGTTGTCACGTCGACTCGTCGCTGTTTTAGATTTTAAATCCTTGAAGGTTTGAGGTTAAACCTGAAGTTCAATTTTATTATATTAAGAGAAAGATGTAGGGCTGCAACTAATAATTATTTTCTTTGTCGATTAATCTGCCAATCATTTTCATGATAATTCGATTAAATGTAATTTAAAAAAGTTGTCCTACACCCCAAAGCGATGTCTTCAAATGGCTCCTTGTGTCAAACCAACAGTCCAGAACTCAAATACTCTTCATTCACTGTCATAAAAGACAAAGAAGAGCAGCTCATCCACACTTTTAAGAAGTTAAAATCAGCAAATATTCGACAGTTTTGCTTAAAAATTGAACAAATCATTTCAGATCATTTATTAAAATAGTTTACAATTAATTTTCATATTGATTTATTGGCCAATCATTTCAGCTGGAGCCTGATGTGACTGATGAAATTAACTGTTTTTGCAGTGAGCTCATTAATTTAGTCACATTGGGCCATGGGTGAATAATATTGTGTATCTTAATTAAGTTCAGCACGGTGAGATTTCAGACTTCAGGTATCAGATTCGGAGAGGAAAAGTCTGAGCGCTGCATCCTGTCTTGGTTTGACAAAACAAGGAATCAGACGACGTCTCCTTGTGTTCCGGGGGAAAAGCGATGAGCATTTCACTTTCTGCTCACAGATGAATCAATAATGAAAGTCATCGCTCGTTTCAGTGTTGTACTGTAGGATTCAGCCCCACAGAGGAAGTGATGTCCGGCAGTATTAAAAGTAGACACTTCGCCGTCCTCTCCGTCCATATGAAGTTCTGTCTAATCGCACACTTTGCTATCTGTCAGCATCGAGGCTTGATCTGATGCGCCGAGACGCAGCAATATGAGTCAGGTTGTTGTAAGTGTTGCTGCTGACTAGGTTGCTGTCACCGTGTGTGTGTGTGTGTGTGTGTGTGTGTGTGTGCTGACTGGTATGTTGTCAGCTGTGTGTCAGCCATCTTGACACCCATAGCGCACTTTTCTGGGACCTTCGCTTCTGACAGCCAAATGGTCGCTCCAGCCGCGAGGAGAAAACATGGACACACACACACACACACACACACAAACACAAGTTGCTGAAGTGACCAATTAGAAGAAGTGTTGGAACTAAGCAGAAATGACACAGAGTCGACAACAACAGAAAAAGCTGTGCTTGTTCTTCCTCCCACGGGGTCATCGTGACTTTTGCACCGTTTAAGTCTTAACCTTTATAATTCATTAATATTTATGATTAACTATTGGTTTAGAATTTAAAGGTCTTGAATAGTCGCTCATATCACGTTCTGATGTGTTGGCACAATTGAGATTTGGCTGTTTAATGCCGATAATGTAATGAGTCAGGCACCAGCTATCCTACATCTGGTTCAGTGAGGCACTGTGGTGCAAACGGCTGATTGAATGGGCGACATGTGTGTGTAGAGATGTGTGTATCCTTTGTCTAAATGTGTGTTTTCCGCATTTTGTGTCTTTGCACTGCAGCTGTACCTTCCTGCTTGTGTGTTAGTGTGTGTGTAGATTACATACATGTTAATGTTACACGCAGGAGACGCTTCAAGGTGAGCTGAGTGTGGGGGCGGAGACTATACGGACGTGACTTGATCATTTGAGTTGTTGTTGACACATCGCAGCTGCAAAGCTTCCTTATAGGACACCTGGCGGCCTTTATGTTGTGAAGCTACGACACACATGCACCAAAAAGTAACCAACAATGTGAGAAATGTGTCATAAAGGTTAGATATACAGAAACTTGTGTGCTGAGAATCTCTGCTGGCCAGAAAAACAGAACACTCAGTACAAAAAGAGAGATAAGATAAGACTGCTGAACAAAAGGAGGTTAAATTAAGAAAAGCGGATCAGAGTCCACCTCAGTAAAGAGAGCAGATACAGAACAATGATGCTGAGCTGCAAAGAGCACCGTACTGTGTGTGTGTGTGTGTGTGTGTGTGTGTGTGTGTGTGTGTGTGTGTGCGTGCTCTCTTGGCTGCTATAGCCAAGCTAACTGACTGTACCCATCAGTCAAGGTTGTGTCTTATTATAGGTCATTAGTCTCTCTGCTCAGCTGCGACCTTGACGCTACCTGCCGGAGCATATATGTACCACAGTAGGCAAAACGAGTGTGTGTGTATGTGTGTGTGTGTATTGCACTGCACAAAATATGTGTTCAGGACTGCTTACTGTGTGTATACGTGTTGTTTTTAAGTGTGTGTGTGAGCACACGTGGCCGCAGCCTTGATGAGCAGTCAGCTCCGGCTGTGTGTGATGGATGGACGGACACGGGGGGTCAGAGAGGGTCGGCCAACACACCCTCCTACAGAGGGGGGCGGGGAAGGCACACGAGGATGTCAGTCACAGGTTTTAGCGCTACAGGACTCACGCTGGTCCGAAGTAAAAGTGCTGCCACCCACGATAAAAAATTGTCTGCCGTGCAGGACAATAGTCCCTACTGCCAGCAGTCGTTTACTGGTTGTTGCCTTTTACCAGCTGTGACAGTTGCACAGTGATGTGCAAACCGCAGTGTATCATCAAGTTCTCACCCAGATATTTGACTTATCGTGTATGTAATGCATTAAAAGGGGCTCGATACTGAGTCGCCCCAGCCAAGAAACAGTCTGGCACATAACCCAGAGTCAGTGTCAGTTCAGTTTTTGTACAGAATTAAACAGCCGAGGTATAAAACGTTTCTGTGTGACTTTAAGAAGTGCTGGCAGGCAGCTGCTGCCTTTGGACTAGAGCTGGGAAGAAAGAAAATGATGGCTGTTTTTCAAGCTAAAATGTCAAATGTTTGCTATTTCCAGCTTTTTAAATGTAGGGATTTGCTGCTTGTCTTTGTCATTTATGATAGTAAATGAAGAGTCTCTGGGTTTAAACTGTTGGTTGGACAGAAGGAAGAATTTGAAGACATCACTTATTGCTCTGAAAAATCTAGATAGGCGTTTTTTACAATTTTATTTGACATTTTAAAAATGTAAACAATGAATTGTATAATCATGAAATAAATTAGATTAATCTATAATGAAATTAATCAGTAGTTGCAGCCGTACTTTTGACAAAGCCCAGTCATTTGTTTCTTCCAGTCTGTTTGCTAAGCTAAGCTAACCCAGTGCTGACGGAGGTGTCATATTTACGTACAGACACGAGAGTAGAATCAATCTGCTTATGAAACACTCAGCAAAGAAAAACAAGAAAGTGCATTTCCCAGAATGTTTCACTCTTCCTTTAAATAACAGTCGGTTTTTCTGCAGCACTTAAACTGGATTACAGTCTTCAAACATGTATTAGTGCACCGAGAGAAACCACAATTAGACGTGTGCAGTAGTTTGTCACTGTAGTGGTTTTTGTGGATAATGTGCAGCTCGTGTAATGGTTTTCCTTCTGGTATAGTAATTTGAGCTGGTGTGCATGATAATGCTAAAGATAGAGTGCGGCTTCAGTGGAGAGTCTTTATTCTTTCTTTTCCTGCCATTTCATTAAATTGAGCACGGTATTATGAAGGAAATAGCACCTCCATTAACGTAATTGTTGCATTGTGCTTTGCGAACTGGACAGCATCAGGCTGAACAACAACTGATGGAGAGCTCGCACAGTCGGAACGAACCATCAGCTGGACCTTCAGCCAGTTGGCAGCTTGTATCTGCTGAATAAACCGCTGTATTTACACCTACGAGTCTGTGCAGTGTAACAGCTGGGAGCCGCCAAATGTTCACTTGTTTGACGGTCAAGCTGTGTTCCAAAATACTCATCCATGTGTTGCGTGATCTACGTGAACCGGAGTGCATCCCGAGCCCCGCCGGCGTAAAGGCGACGTCTGGTGTTACTGTATTACTGTATTTCAGTGGATCAGATTCACGTTGCAGTAACCCAGAAAGGAGGAGAGGGAGGGAGACATTCTGGATCGTCCTGTCCCCCCCTCCCTCCATCGATTTGTCCCGTGCTAAACGCAGCACAATTGGTGGAGAGACTCTGCTCATCAGCGTAGCCTGCATCAGAGTAAGAGCGAGACGGCAGCAGAGAAAGCTTTTTTATTTTCTCTGTTTTCCTTTTTTTTTTCTCCTCCATGGTAGTCACATGATCTGACTTGCGGGGCCATTCCTCCTCATGTGTAGGGACGAGGATTGTTGCACTGACATCTGCTGGTGTTATTAATCTAAATGAGTTGCTCCAAGCAGACGGACTGAACGGCCATTCCCCTGCTCTGTCCCCCCGTAAATATATTGAAATCCTTCTCCAGGCCACGCTTGACCCGGTTGACCCTTTGAACTCTCGTAACTCTCAGGGATTGATGTTGTCGTTCGGTCTCGAGATCATTATCGCAATGAGGAGCCTTGTATGGATGAGCTTTTTGCTCCTTTCCAAAATTGAATGTCAGATTTAAAAATCTGATTTAAAAATGGCGCACTGAAGAAGTCGTGCAGGTGTTCTGGGTTTTCTTTGCGGGGGAATTGAACCATTTCCTCGCAGCAGATCGCAGGTGAATTTCTTCACTCTACACACCCACAGCGCCCGTCTTGTCGCTAACGTTCGGGGAGTGCTGCTATTATGGATTTAGGCCTCCCCTTTCAACAGCCTATTACTTTGTGTTGCCGGAGGGGCAGCTGGCTGTTTCAGCATCTAATAGCCGTCTGTTTGCCAAGCAGAAAAGGCAAGCAGGATCTGAAGGACCATTACTCCAGTATGGTAGGCCATAACGTGTAATAACCTCTGTATTTGTGGAGGAGGGTACACGGATTTTAGAAGTGTAAATGAAAGATCAGCAGGTTTATTGGTGAGCATGTTGGACATGGGGTAAATGGAAATCCCCTTTCACTCCCGTACTTCCACTTTCTTCCTCCTCTGTCAGACGTCCTCCACGTCTGGGTGGAGCATTTGGTTCCGCTTGGCCCGGAGTCAGAGGGCGATCACGGAGGATTAGAGTATTGTCCCCTAATTTTAACGTGTTTACTGAGCCGTCCGTGTGCGTGTGTATGTTTAGTTTAGATCCTTGTGTGCAAGTTTTGCGTCTGCCCGCGTGTGTGTGTGTGTGTGTGTGTACGCGTGCGTGCTGTGTGCAGACTGAGGGGGGTCCGGGGGGGACAGATGGCTCGTGGTCTGCTCTCGTCTGGTGCTCTCCGGCTGCCAAAGATCAGGCGGAAAACAGTTAGAGCGCTCTGCACTTCATTCAGCCCCGCTCGACACGCCAAAACAACAGACCGTTCTGTGTTTTATAGATAGCTTTATGAGCTTTTAAAGTGGTACGGTGGAAGCCGCAGAGGTGACATTTACAGCAGGTTTTGTTTTGCTCCGCTGACAGATTGTATTTGACAACGAATGTCTCGTTTTATTTCTTCGGCTCTTTGCTTTGGGAGATCTTGAGTTGGAAGATTACAACACAGTTTATGACTGGCACAGAGCCGCCTGTGTGTTTACGTGCCGTCTTTCAAACTGCACGTCTCTACTTTAATAATTCATCAGGGGGATGCCTGCAAACTGCTTTTTTTTCGGTTCTCTCAGTTTAAAGGTATCCTGAAAAAGTGTGACACTATTAAACACTTTCCCATTGATTTTGAATCACTGACTGTCTGTGTTCTTGACAGCTGAAGAAGTTCAAGTTGAATGTACGGCTGCAGGATATATTTTTAAAAATGATTGTTTTGACAGATATTACAGTTTTGATATCTGACTGATAGGATAACTGATAAATTCACATTTTTGTATTTTCAAAAGAGGTTTCTAAGCTGTAGTTTATGTACATGAAGGTAAAAACAGTCTTCTTCTTCTTCTTCTTCTTCTTCTTCTTCTTCTTCTTCTTCTTCTTCTTCTTCTTCTTCCTCCTCCTCCTCCTCCTCCTCCTTCCTCCTCCTCCTCCTCCTCCTCCTCCTCCTCCTCTTCTTCTTCTTCTTTGCTGTGTTCATTGGTGGATCTCAAACCAACTTTGAAGGTGCTAGCAGCCACCCACTGTATTGGAGTTTGTAAATGCTGTGCTTGTTTAGGCAATGGAAGCAGTTTTTGCTCAATTTATCGACATTTCAACGTTACAGATAACTAGCAGATAATATAGATTTCCCAATATCTGGCCTATAATTTATCAATATGACATTTGTTGGGCTCTATCAATCAAACATGTTTTCTTACATCTGGAGAATAAGATTTGTAGGCCAGGACATCTCTGCGGCACTACGGTACTTCCTCATGATGCTGTTTTGTCAAACTTTTACCTTTACTATTCTGTGATTTGGATGTTATGCTGATATAATGCCAACAAGACACCAGAATCGTTTTTGTTCCTGTCGATGAAGGGGAGTCAAAGTTCTGCAAGTTCTCCACACAAATGAATGCATGGTCACACCCTCGATGCAGGAGGTGGTTTGCTGGATAAGAGCTCTGTGCTAAATGTGTTTCCCGGACATAGTGGTTTTGTGCGAAGTGATAATGTGGACAAGAAGCTTTTAGACTTGGCTTTTTGCTCTCCATAATGTCTGGAGGAGAGCCTCTCTGTCTGCGGCAGGAGTCTCAGCTGAGAGATAATTATCAGCACACACACACAAATACTGTACACAGTCGCAAACACTCAATACTCCTGAAGATACAGTGCTGAGTGTCTGTGGTAGATCTGTACCCACAAAAATGTATTTTGCTGACTTAAATGACTGGTGCACGGACACAGACGGGGACACCGAGGTCAGCCTGTAGTGTGTTGACAGAAATTGCCAACAAATAGGACACTGGAAAGGTAAAAGGACAGAAAGACTGGCAAAACATCATGGGAGGCACCTTCAAGCTCAATTATAGAACTCTGAAAGTCATCTAGACTCCAATTTAACCATGCCCTGTTGAAGTCAGGAGGCAGACGGACATCTTGTCTCGCACTTACTGTAGCCCAGCTGTGGTGCTAATCCAGTGGAACAGACAGGGACATGTGGAAGGACAGAATAAGCTTAGTAACATGTTGGTGTGTGTTGCTTGGATGGATACTAATGCGTCATCAGGTAGTTTAGACGTGTACACGGCAAAACACTGTCTCTTCCTGTCTGTAAACCGACTGTGATGTCTCCCGCTGGTTTGTCGCTTACTGGTTTGAAGCCCCTAGTTTGGCGTTCATCTACGGCCGACGCCATCTTGATTTTTCTGGACGAGAAGTGATGATATTTGGACGAGATGGTGGAGCTGGGGATGATATCCTGGTGGGATCTGACTGAGAGTCCAAGGAAACACAATGGTAGCGACGAGTCAAACACAAGGAAGCATTCCCTGCTTTGGCATCCAAAAATGGGACCATCATTTACCAAATGAACATCATGTCGTATTGAAGAGGACTTTAAACAGATGATAGAGACCATTAACTCATTAGGAAAATGTTTACAGAGGCAATAAATCAAGTGAGAAGTAGGCTCATTTTTTTATAATCTTACATACAATCTGGTCCCATTATTTAAACCAGTGAAGTCTCCCCCTGCTGGCCATTAGAAGAAATGCATGTTTAAAGCACTTCAGCTTGACTTCTCAGACCTGGAAGCTGTGCACATATTTTACAAAGTCAATATCTGTGTCTGTAACCCATGCAGACCAACACATGGAAAGGTCAAATCAGGCTCAGAAGAGACCTTGATGGGAGAATACACCGGATTTAGACATATTGAATGATGGTGGCGGCGTATGGCAAAGACAAAGGGATGAAAACAGAAAGAAATACATGAAGTATAGATGGATAGAGGCAGTGGAAAGAAGGATGAGAGGTAGAAGAGATGGAGATATTGGTAAGGATTTGATGTCGAGAGAGGTGGAGGAAGGAAATGGTATTCTCACAGCTCTCTTACATCTGCCCCTCCGCTGCAAACCATTTCTTTTCCACCAGAAATTAATCTGAACAAGTTTCAGGGGAGGAGTGGAGTCGTGATCATCAGTAATGGACGTTGGCAGCTGATGGAGTGGTTTAATCATGATCCTTTGCATACTGTTTTGAAAGAGACTTCAAGAGCCATCTTTCTTGTCTACTGCAATACTAACAGCACGGTCACGAGGAGGTAGTGGAGGGAACAGATTACTTCCTTGGAGCGAGCTGGATCTCCGTCCTTCATTGGATCAGCGGTAACCGATACTCTGAAGCTTAAACTGGCATATGCAATCTCGTGATTAGATTAATTATGTCGCATCAGTTCAGGCTGCTCGAGTTTATGTGACACCCCGAGAAACAGAAGAGAGACAAAATTGACAGGAAAGAATTGATTGATGTTCTTGTGCATGTATCCGTGTGTAAAGTGAGTTAATGTGTCCGTAGACGTCGTTTAGGACCGTGTCTACATTACAGAATCAATCCACGTGTGCCGCACAACCAGAGGAGCACGTGGCTGTAATCGTCTTACACAATCTTCTTCTTCGATTTCATATTTACGGCATTAAAAGCCAACTTCATTTGAGTTTTTGTCAGGGACGAGACGGAAGTAGGGGACCGAAGCGATGCCAGCTTTTGTTCTGTAAGCTTTTTGCCTTATTCCTGACCTCCTTCGTTGACACATTTCTCCCCACACGCTCATTGAAATTCATAAATATATGTGTCACATGACGTACTTCTTTCTCTCCTCCGTACAGCCGCACACACACACACTCGCAGCGAAAACTCATCTCAATTTCAGCTCCCACCGCTCTCATGTGCTACCTGCTGTTCACACAAGATTGACTCTTATTATTGGGAATAGTCATTTCAGTCCATCTACTGGTTAGTCATTTGCATTTTTATGTCCCATTACTGTTTCACAAAGAGTGGGAGCTCACTCATAAGAAAAGGGAACTGGCTTTTTGACACAGAAGGTGTTTTAAGATGGTTTATGGACTGCTCTTTAGTCATTGCATTGAGATGGATTCACTTCTCAGCCATGAGAATTAATATTGATCACTGAAGTGATACAAAGGCTAATTGTACCTTGGAGGTCTATTTGGTAAAAACTAGCTCCTAGACTTTGTGATTAGGATCGAATCCGTGTCTTCTACTGATTCCATCGCTGCAACGAAGGACAGAGATTCACAAATCGTTCATTAAGATATTAAGCAACTGTAATCAATATTGTGATGGTTCAAATGACTATATGTAATGTGAAAGGGGTCGCTTGTAGTGTTGAACCCAGTGTTTTATCTACCCAACCCTCCATTTTTCTCCTCAGCTCCTCTAAGCACTTTAGTGTCTTTCAGCTGATTGTTTTGGTTTTCCTGCTTTTCACATAAAATGCTTTCATTCTTATCACCTATAAAGCTTCATTTTCCTCAAATCTTAAGATTGGCCAAAGAATTTGGGTGGTATAAGTTTACAGTTGATTCAACTTGATTGGAGAAAAGTCATTTAAAAGCCTTTTAACAAGCTCTGTTTGGAATTTGTTCAAGTGCTCTATGAATATAAAGAACCAAGTGCAGGTCTCGACTGATGAGCAGAGACTGTTGACACAGTGATGAGACCTCAGGCCATCACCTGATATGAATCTCAGAGCGCAACGACACAAAAAACGCCTCTCTGTGACACTTTTATGTTATGTTTTACATAGTTGTCATGCAGGAGAGTGTCCACCAGAGTCCAGTGTTCCACTGTTGAACAGAGTGTGCTGCAGGTCACACTGAGGCTGGAGGAGGAAGAGCAGAGGGGAGAGGAGGAGGAGGAGGAGGAGGAGGAGGAGGAGGAGGAGGAGGGGTTTGATGTCTCTGACTTTGTGCCAGATTTAGCCAAACTCTGTTATGTTGTTTGGTTTCCTCTGGTCTCTTGTCACTGTCCTGCCCTTCTTTTTTTCTAGCTCAGTCTGTCCCTCTGTTACATCTATATGTCCTCCACTTATGTTCTGTCTCTCCTTGTCTCTCATACGTTTAACCTTCCCGTTGCTATACTCTGAGTTTTTCTGCCACCCACCCTCCTTCTTCTCCTCTGAGCACTACCACCCCCCTCCACTTTTCCTTTTACTTCTCCTCCTCCTCCTCGTCTCACCTTTGCTCTCCTGCAGCCTGTCTTAGGGTGACTTTTTGGCGGGACAGCTATTGATCCAGAACGGAGCACTAGTGTGTAGATTTCACCTTTACAGCTGACAAGTCAGTTGGATGAAATCCAATGCGACATTTAGGTTCTCCACACGTCAGTGTCAGCCTTATTGTCACTGGTCCTCCACAGTCCTGGTCCTGTGTGCAGTAGAGCTGCAGCTGTTAATCGATCAGTTGATTGAATTAAAATTAATCACCAAATATAATGAGATTTTATTAATAGTGTCATTTTTCAAGCAAAACTGTCCAGTATTTGATGGTTCCAGCATCTTAAATGTAAGGGTTTGCTGCTTTTCTTTGTCATTCATGAAGGTAAATGAACAATCTTTGGGTTTTAGACTCTTGGTTTGACAAAGGAAGACATTTCAAGATGTCGGTTTGGGCTCTGGGAAATTATGACGAATGCTTTTTACATTTTGTTCACGTTTTATAGACAAAAATAATTGGCAGATTAATTGATAATAAAATGGTTGTTAGTTGTAGCCCTAGTGTGCATCAGTTGTGGATTAAATATGGTAATAAGGTTGTGATTTTTTTGCATTAACATATATATTAGTATTTATTACCTTTCTAATAAAGTAATATTATTGATTCTGACAAACACAGGTCAGCCAAACTGGTGGTGCATGATGATGTCTGAGGTTTACTCATTCATTCGCAGCTACAGTTCAGTGGTTCACCTATTTTCTTCTTCAAGTTCCCTCCCTCCTCTCCTCCTCTCCTCCTCTCTCTCTATCCTTCCTCCCTCCCTCCCTCCCCCTCTCCCTCCTCCCTGGCGGTTTCATGTCCCAGGTGACAAAGGGGAGCTGTGCCCTTGAGCGTGCTCCCTGCAGCAGGAGCAGTAAATATCCGTCTGCTGGATGTGTGCTGTATGTTCTCCACAAATATTGAGGAGACTCCCCTGAACGAGGCTGGTGGGATATTTTACTGCTCCTCTGAGATGGTTGAGTCACATAGTCTGCGAAAACCAGGAAGGAAAAGCCAGCAGGGACACAAATGGATTAGCCCAGAGCCATTTTTATTCCCTTTGAATATGTCAGCGCATCTGTTTTGTTAGAGTTGGATGTCCCAAGATTTATACAAGCCCGGAGCAAAGAAGGGCTTCTAAGAAATATTATGATTAGTATTCTGTGGTATCACACAGTGCACATTGATCAAAGAAGCTCTTGTTGGGCAATAAATCAATATACTCTAATCCTATGGTCTTAAATTTAGTAACTGTAATATCAAGAATTATCCTCAATGTTGCTTATTTGCAGTAATGTGATTTTCCAGGATTATTCGAGAGCTGTGGCTCAAAAATATCAACCATTAATTGTTGTCATTCCCGTTTTCATATCACAAATTATATGAAAGTGCCTCCTAAAGCACTTATCATAATGACTGTCTACAATGAGTACTGCGATTTGGTCATTTTATCTGTTACTCAGTTGAATTTCCATTAAGTGTCCGACAACATCAGAACTATATGGTGGCATGTTTTTGTCTCCAACTCAATTTACTGAGTTTGTCTGGTTTCAGATCAGATTTTTCATAACTATGAAACAGTTACAAGATAAAAAAAATAAATAAATAAAAGATAAGATAAAGATAAAGATAAAAACAAGATAAAAGCGTGCGGGAAATAGGCACTTTGAACACCTTTGAGAAAAAGAAAGATGTATAGGTGCATGGCTAATATAGAGATATGTCCTTCTACTGCATGTTTATACACAAATATGATAAAAGATTTTATCAGTATCAACCACCTCTCTGTCTTATTGTGATAACGTCTTGCTAGAATCACTAAAAATAGTGTTGTGCACATATAAAAATACATAAAAACAACGTAATATATCTAACAAATGGCACCACAAAAAAGATATTCAGACATAATGTGTGTTGTGAGGAATGACGGAGGTGCTGCATGTGTGTGAAACTGTGTCAGTGGAGATAATTTTCCTGAAGTGGGCTCGACTCCGCTCCTCCTTTGTTGTAACCTCTCCCAGTAACCATGGTAACTGTTAGCTCTGGTAAGTGTTATCGTGAAGGGGGCCCTGCGCTGCAACCAATCACATGTTCAACTCGCCTCTTCTGGTCCAGAGCATCTGTCACTCCCTCTGTCAGCTCTCACGCACACCACGCTCACTTTCTCTGACGCTCGCTCTCCACCTCTCTTTGTCTCTCGTCTGAAAGTTGAGAGCGCTGGAAAATACCCATAATGCTGCGGTGCCATTCCTCTGTAACGGTGACAGAATGTGGAGGCAGTTTCCGAAGGGATGGATGTCTGTCCACTCCGTATGAATGTGTACGTATGTACGTGTGATCCTACAGGCAGCGCTATAAATAACACTTCCTGGTGTGATGCTGATAAACTGAACCATCGTTCCTTATTAAAATACCACAGGCAGAAGGAAAGCGTCTCCATATCCTGAAGGTCAATGACCACAGTTTTTGTGTACACATCTGTTGAGCATGGCTTTTCCCCCGAAAACATGAGTGTTTATTTAGCAGGAATTATGCTTTTGTTGAACAGTTTTGTACAGCAGTAAGTGTGTAGAGGTCACGGTGGTGGACTGTTACCACGCTGTGTCCTTCTTGAGAATATCCTCCCCAGCTCCACTCTCTTGTCCTAATACGGTCCCTTCTCGCTCCAAAAAAACAAGATTGCAGAAATAATGCAAACTCGTTTCTTCAGAAAGGAGTCCACAACCCAATGGGTGACGTCAGGGTGGCTCCATCTAATATTTATCATACAGTCTCGAGATAGAGGTGGATCTACGATGGAAAAATAGCTTTGCTTCCGTTTACGAACGGTAGGCAGTTGTTGGTGGTCTTCAAGATAAGATTATCAGATCACTTCCCACCCACAGGTGTAATAACCCAAGATCAGACATATAGCACGGATACGGTAGTTGTGCCGCATGTTAACCTCGACTGTTTTCCCTCGTGCTCACACAGATAGTGATCAGATCCCGGCATTTTCCAGGAGAGCAGCGAGTATACTTGTCTGGGGAAATCAGTGGGGGTGAGCTTCTCATCCCCGGCTTCCCCTCAGCTGACTGCAGTGGGGCGTGTCTGCTGTGGGGTGAGAGGTAGGAGGACAGAGGGTGTCCCTAATACCAAGGGAAAAGCCCCTAATCCTCTGTTAAAGTGTCCCCATTGACTGTTTGGGGGGGCCCCCACTTGTCCCCTTGCCCCAAAATAGCGTCTGGTGTTATTGTTGTTCCTCTCTGCTCTCGTTGGACTCGTAAAACTCCCCCAATTTATTAGACACACATAGATTTACTACGGCGTGCTTCCCCGTGGTCGATTTCATGCAACCCAGGTAGAGCAAGCTCAGCCCAGACACTCATAACACACACACACCCACGCTGGTTTTTGTTAGGGGGGAGAAAAAAAAAAGGCTGATAAGCAGGATGACAATAAAGAGCAGCGTGCTGGCAGAGACCGGGGGAGGCAGGGAGAGTGATCCAGAGAGAATGAGTGGGAGGGAAAAGAGGGAGAGTGGGTGGGATAACAAGAGAGAAGGGGAGGAGGGGGTTGACATATCCCAGTCGGGTCATTTTAGCTAAAGTATTTGTTTCAGCTGCTATTTTCAGTTTGGCCCCTCTTCCTGCTTGCCTCCCCAACCTTGGATATCAAGATCACATTGTCACCCCTCCCCACACACCACCACCACCACCACCACCTCCGACACACCCCCCTCTGAGAGTAAATGAAGGTGAGGAAGAAAAAGAAGGAGGCGGAGAGGGGAGAGGGAGAAGCCTCGGCTATTATGGTAAGTCAGGGTGCTCTTCCCTGCACCCTCCCCGATCGAAGGTGCTTTCTGGGGCAGGGGCCAGCTTCTGCGAGCCGGCAGGGATTTACCCTCGTTGACACATTTAAAAAAAAATAATACAGAGATCGAGAGGGGACAGGGAGGGCGCGAGGCAGCCGAGGGGATTTGTCGCGTGTCCTTTCTGCAGCGTGAAAGACTGGGAGATGCTCAGCGCTTTGTTTACTCCTCACTGGAGAGTCAGATAGACCCCCTCTATTCTTCTTCACCCCCTCCTTACTCTCTTCTTCTCTTCTTACCTCCCGCCATCCCTCCATGTGATGTGCAGGGCATCGACCAGACAGCGGAAGGAACTGCTGTGCTTTGATTTTTCTTTTTTTTTTTTTCCTTCTCTCTGTCACCTGAGCCGATGGCACCTTGCTCTTTTCCTCTGAGTGGGATGGATGCTTGTGAGGTTAAGATAAGGACAGGGCTAACTGACTGACTGAGTGAGTGGAGGGACTGGTTGGCTGTTTGGCTCGTTGGCCACTCTGAGCTCAGGTTTCACTCCTCTTCACTCAGAGCAGAGAAAGAAAAAAGGGGAAGTAAGTGAACATGGCTGTGGAAGAGGGAGCTGTCTTCCTCTCACAAGTGAGTAGTGCGAACATTTGGATTAATCCGCATATTCTTATTTGTATTTTCTTTATTTTATTTTGAAACGTAGAGCGGTTGTGATTTGATATTACCTTGGAGATCATGTCAGAGAGGTTACTGAATGGCTCAGAGGTTGATGTTGTGATTCCGGTGGTGCAGCAGACCACCATAACAACCTGTCACTGCGTGGAAAGCTGACCTGCTGCCATCGGATGTCGAGTGTGTGTTCGTGCAGGAGTTTTCCAGCACACATCACAAAGTTAAATGCACTTGCATTCCCATGTTGTCTATATACAGTAGAAGTATGTGTAAATTATTCAGATAGTTGGATGCTTTTTCTTTTAAAGGAATAGCTTGGGAAGTTTATGTAACAAGAACTTTTACGACAGAGGCAGGCTTTCCCCTGTTTTCAGTCTTTATGCTAAGCTAAACATCTCCTGGTCCAGCTTCTTATTTAGCATCCAGACATGTAAATGGAATCAGTCAAGACAGTAAATAGCTGTTATCTCCCAAAATGTTGAAGAGTTCCATTAAGACGGAAGAAAAGCATGTAGTTTATAGTGTTTTAAGGGATTGTTCAAGCAGCTTTAATCAACTTTCTAATTGATATATATAATATAATCACCTGCCTGTGTCCATCCACTCGAGTTGTTCTGGAACGTTGTTATAAGTTTCAGCTCAGTGTTTGTTTAGCTCTTGTCTGCTTTGCTTCACTCTCACTGCTCTAATTTAGTCATTTTTGGCCTCAGCAGTCAGCTGTTTTCAGCAAAAACGTTTAAAAAACAACCTGCTGTACAAAGGAACTCACTGATGATCAGAATGAAACATTTGGCAGCTGAAGAGTCAGATATTTTCTGTCTGTTGAGACAAGAAAGGAGAGTGAATATTAGGAATTACATTCATACAGAAACATGAAACCAGATTAATTATAATGTTGCTCTGTAACTGCTGGTAAATAAGCAACTATTTGCTAACAGGTTTGACATATTAGCTTAAAAATGTAGTGTTTACAGCTCGTTTTTACTGCCCCCAAGTGGCCAAAAAGAAAAAGCAACCGAAAACATTCAACTTAAGCACATTTGAAACAATCCGTAATAGAATTTAGGAAGATTCTTTTGAGTATTCAATGGAAAATGCTGTGAGAAACATGTTTTTATTTGAATAATTCCTGTCATAAAACACTCCATTAATAATTCATTCATGTTTTCACCCGTGTCCATTTGTTTTTCTTTTCGGTTGGTTGGTTTGTCAGCAGGATTACACAAAAACCACTTAACAGTTTTCCATGAAACTTGGATGGAGGATGGGTCCTGGCCCAGAATAGACCCTCAAAAGTTTTGGTGTGGATCCAGATAAAGAGAAAGATACAAGATATTTATTTCACTTCCTTCAACATTGTGAGATAAGGTGTTTTCAACTTGGTTTCTCAGGCGTATTTAAGTGGCTGATGTCTCGGAGTGAGTAATATTCGATGCTGGTCTTAGATCTGGTGAGATTAAATGATGGTTTGGTCTGTTTTTTTAATGTTTTTTTTTATATTCATTGGATTAGTCTTGACTGAATTGAAGGGGGGCCTGGGCGGAGGTATGCTCTCAGCTGAGCGCTACATCAGTGCATTGATTCATTCATTTACTCATTCATTCTGTTTCCTTTAAAATCACTTCTCCAAGTGGCCGTTAGGAGGCACGAGACATTGAACCTCTCGTCTCTTCTCTACGGAGCTCTCTCTTGAAATGTGTGGTGCTTTCCCTCAGCAGCACTTCTACAATAGAGGGATATTTCAGAGGGATGTTGATGCTTTAGATTGAAGTGTCTGATATTTACAGTCCTGAGAGCTGTGAAGCAGATGCTGCTGCACTACGTATAAACATCTTGTACGTTCTTGATCTGAGGAGGCTCTGAAACGTGCAGACTCCTGTCATGGATTACCATTCATGCGTTGCCAATATCGTGATGAGCATACACACCTTTTAAAGCCTTATTAATGATTTTCTGGCGTGTCGACATTGAAATAGGGGCATTGATTTACTATATTTAGCCCTGAGAGAAAGACAGAAATTGGATTGGACTAAGCAGGGTGGGGGTTTGGTGGAAGTTTGAGACAAATAGATGTGGCGGCTGGTGGGGTGAGGTTCTTTGGCACTTGCGGGTGTTGTGGCGGCCACTGGATGCTCCTGGCTTTGTGCTGGTGGAACTCTGTGTGTTTTGTGCTGTCAGGAGGGAAGGGGATAAAGTGAAACAATACAGACACTGCCGGCCTGGCTCTCCTCTTCTAAGCTCGCTCGGTTCACCCAGAGCCGGGAGCTATGACATCAACATGTGTGTCTACGTTACATATTTTTTTCTACAGGCATATTTTTGCCTGCACGTATTTTAACAGTAGTGTGCAGACATTTATGTATTCATATATGTCTTCTCGTACATGGGGGCAGTGCAAAATGCTGCACGAGTGTCTGTTTGGTTACACGCTCGGCGCAGTGTGCCAAACTGACATCATCGCCGTCTGGTCGCCCCGGGGATATCAGTCTTTATACATCTAAATATCCTCTATCCATCTAGACTATCACAGTGTTGATGTCATGGAGAGAAGACGTGCCAAGTGCAGATTCAGCAGAAATGAAAACAAATGATCCGGAGCTCCAAAACCTCAAATGAATCTCCACTCAGACTGCCCAGCCTCTGTTTGAGATTGTGACAGACACTGTGAGCTGTTTGTATATGCTGTGTGTTATATTGTATTATGCAGGAAATCAGTATACTTTGTCAATGTATCTTAAGAGGATAAATTTGGGTCTGGCACTGTGTCCGTGACAATTTATTCTAATGTTTTGCAGCTGTGAGTAGTAGTAGAAGTATAGCGTTCATTAATGGCACCCTCAAAAATCAAGTTGTTTGTTATGTCTTTCTATGAGGCACACTATAGGGTTGCAGCAGTATACCTGTCAGTGATACTGTGGTATGAAAATGTATCTGATAATACCTTGTACATATGTCTGTTCACGGTATTGAATTCTATTGTCTTAGTGATAATCTAAAAAATATATATGTATTTCAAGTTTCATGTCTTTCAGGACATACTATTTTGAAGCGGTTACAAATCTCATACTGTTCCAACCCTACTTAAAATGCTTAAAATAAGCATGTAGTTTGGAATTATGACACATCTTTTGCCAGCCCAAAAACAAAATACCAGGAATTCCGCATGAATGGTTCTCATGGCCTCTCCCACCCGCATCCAGGCACCGTCTCACTCCCTTTTCATCTCCTCCCTCCGCCCTCCATTGCAAAACAATCATAGTGGAAACACTGTACTCAGGTGGAACAGGCACCTTTACAAGTGAGCTCACGTAAGAGCTGGATCTTTCAGGCCCGCGGACAGGTGGACCTGGCACTGTAGCATTTTTGATGCCAGAAATAGCCCAATTCAAAACAGTTTCTCTTGTTTGTGGTGCGATAAATGTAAGAGCAGTCAATGAAAATGTTTAGCTGGGCGCAGGTCCAACCAAGAGAGTCGCAAGCCTGGCACCCTGGGATACTTTAAACTTTCAAATATTGATGTTTATTTGCAGTAATGTGGAGATTGAGCTTTAATGGGTTGTTCATTTGTAAAGAGTGAAGAGTTTGAAAAGTCAGGCTCTTAACAATAAAAAGATAAAGGTGTATTAATCTAATGAAACCAACATTTAACAGCCTCTCAACTGTATTTATACTCAGCCTGCCACTGTTGTGTAGTATTTCAGTTCTTCTTGTCCCTTTTAAAGACCAGCTATGACCAGGGGACATTTTTAATTAGAACTGACTGAGAGGGTTAATTGTCATTTTTATAGCGACTTACCCGGAAATTAGCTGCACTTTTTAACTCTGTGAGACTGTAATTGGGAATGAAGTAATTCTCGGCTTTTCCGGTTATCACTCGTGTGTCAGATTTCTCTTTCTCTCTCTCTCTCTCTCTCTCTCTCTCTCTCTCCTCTCCCTTCAATCTAACATTAGATTAATGCTTTCCTTCAGGCTTAACCTAGTCTTTAATGGCCCCATTTTCTTTGAACCTCTGATCTGCGGAGGCTTAATGATATTTCTCTTACTAATCTCTCGCCCCGTCCTGTGTAATGCTTCATTCACAAAGTCTTCAAGATCCCCCCTCACGCTGGACATGGATGGGATGTGGATGTGGAAGGTTGGACATGTTGGTGACTGGTTTACACTGCGGGCATGAGGGGATAAACTGACGAGAGAGCGATGAATAGTGACTTACGGATGAAGACTACTTAATCTGTTGGCACTTAAGCTCGGGCAGATGCGGAAGGAGACGCAGCGAGCGCTGTGTGATATTTTAAAAGATTACTGCAAAATGATTTTGAAAAAACACGCAAACTTTTAAAAACGCTCTCAGACTCTCATGCTTTTAGTGATGTACTGTATCTATTTCTAGAGCGAGAGCATGAATGAGTGTGTAAATATTTCACCGCTGTTTTATGTAATGCCACATCTGCCTTCTGTACAAACCAGCCGGTGTTCTCCTGCTAAATATCTGTATTTAGTAATTAAAAGATCAAGACTACAGCATCACACATCACATAATGTTTTGGAAGTCAAGCATCTGGTGAAACTCAACAAAGCCTGAGAGTCGCGGCTCGCACAGTCATGCTACACACAGCATGGCAGACACAAAGAACACATGTCGGTTATGTAAGAAACAACTGTTGACATGTGTACCAGCAGGCAGACGTGCACACAAACGCACGCACACTCACGCCGCACAGACGTTATGTGGAGTGACTGACTTGAATCATTGATGATGAAGGATGCACTGATGGCGATATTATGAGTTAATTATTGAGATCCAGCCTTGAGGTTGAAGTGTTGCAGAATGTATTTATTCTATTTATTCTGGAGCGTATTTATCTTCTCAGGGCCCAAATGTTCTCCAGTTCAATACTCTGTTCACACTACTGTTGAACGCAACCTTGAGAACTATCAATATCCGATACCTTGACACTGAAACATTGAGCGCATGACATTTTTGGTTTTTACGAAAAGATAAACATAACAAGTCTGTACCAGGGACGCCAGATTTTCTTGGCTCGTAGCAGAGTACAAAAGAACGAGCGCAGTAAAACTATAAACATCCTCCTTTTTGAATTATTCATTTTTATCTCTTGAGATTAGGTGTTTCAAAATAATGTGAGTGTGTCAACTCGCTGGCAGAGAGAACATGTAGCTGGTACTGGAGCATCCATACTACAGACAACGAGTATTAAAACCATTTTAGATATTCAGTATTAATATTTATGTAACACTAGCTAACACACATGGACACTCCTATTGTATTTCTTGAAAACCCTAACCCTAGGACTCTCGGGTTCTTGAAGAGCCTACTGTATGTAGAAATTGGGATCACAGGACCCTGGCAACACAGCAATGACTCCACTGATTCATTCTGCACAATGAAATAAAACAGCAAATATTGACTACAGCGCTCTACTCCAGAGGTTAATAACACAATAAGATGAATACAAGTTAATAATACTGAAGAAATGAATGAACCTTTGTATTGACAGGTAAATATGAAAATATGAAATGCACATAAAAAGGAAATCCAGCATCTCGAACAAACAAATCACATACAAGTACTCTGAAAATCCATGTGAAATGAAAAATAGTCAGTGACTGGACTTGTTTAAGTAGATCTTTATTTTAAGAAGAAGTTTAAAAAGAAAGAGTGTATTTTGTCACATTTTGCAACTATCCTGGTAAACTGTATTAGTAAAAACACCAGCGGAAGAAGATGGAGAGGAAAGGCAAGACAGAGCAGAAAAAAAACTGAAAGAGGTGTAAGAAGTTTCTTTTGGTTTCTCATCGCAAAGACACTGTTTTCATTCCAGCTGTAAATAGTCACTGTAAATCATGCTAATGCCGTACGACGCGTAGCCATAAGGAAGATGTATCATAGCAGGAGTGCAGGGAGTTGACTTCAGAGTCAGAGCTGAGGTGTGACACTGTGATGACAGAGAGCTGCTGGCTGGGTTTACTCTGGGCCCGAGCCAAAGTGTCTCTAACAGGTCGCCTTGAAGGACGCTGAGTCTTGGTGTCCATGACTAACGAGGAGAAGACCTCAGCGTGGTGGAGTTGTTCCTTAAATCAGCCGTTGTGATCTACTCCTGTGTTTTTATATTGTGACTGATTTCGGTTAGTGTTGTTAGTTTGCTGGTTATCGCTGTGGAAATGAAAAATGTTTTCTGCTTATTAAAATTTAGCACCGAAGCAAAGATGCTCCGACACTGAGAAGGGTTTATATTAAGAATATTAACGATTCCAGTCCTAATGATTAATCTTAAGTTTTTTTGATGCCTCTTTCAACTTCCCACATGTTTATCATGTCACGTCTGCATGTGCATCCCTTCATGTTAACGGTTGTCTTTCTTGTTGTAATTGCTCATGACCCACTGCTCATATCTGTGCTGGTTCAGGCTCCGTGCCAGTGACCCAGTCTGTTGTCGGTGACTTTTTCTCAAGGCCACGAGAACAGAATTATCATTAGTGGTTCAGTGCTACCAAGCAGTTCTCAGGGGGGCTCATGGAAAAAAAAGGAAAGATGTTTCTAGATGTTGTCTGACGGGTTACAGAGAGCTGTGAGCTTGTAATCAGGAAATGACTCACTTTCCAGTCAACACTTCTTCATCTGCCATTATTTTGTTTGTGTACACACGAGCGCACGCGGACACAAATATTTTCCTCTCGCAGTTTTGTATCAGTGGAACAATCTGATGCTGTATGCCTTGTTCGCACACATTTTGGCTTTGGGTCACATCCCTCTGTGTTCGTCAGAGTTATTTCTGGAAACTCACAACGGAGGGGGGAGGTGGAGAGCACAATGTTGGATAACCGCTCGTACCGTTTGGCCCCGCTGAGTTTATCCTAAGTGTCTCTGGACGCTGGGGCTAAATTTAGCAGGTCTGGGCTTTTGATAATTCAGGGGAATTTGGTTTTTGAGCCTCTATTACGAGGCGGCATATCACAGCTCCTCTCTCTCCCTCGCTCCGGCTCTCAGTGGCTCCGCTGCTGAGTTTTACAAAATGCTCTTTGCGAGGGAAGGGGGACGCAAAATGTGCAGCGTTTGCTGTGTGTCATTTTATGTCAAACCCGAGTGTCCTGGGAGCTAACATGAACGCAGAGAAGAAGCACAGCCTCCCTCTCCTCCGTCTCCTGCTCTTTTTCTTTGTCCACTCTCATCCTTCTTTCGATCTCTCCCCCCCCCCCCTCCATCCCTCCCTCCCTCCATCCCTCCCTTTCTCCTCCTCTCCCACGCGCGCGCGCGCACACACATGCACATCACATTTGTTATAGGGGCAAAAACATGCTTGCCTCATCATTTTATTTTGGTGTGCAGAGCCCTATTTCTGTAGTGAAATAAAGGACAGCCAAGCAGAATAGAGAATGCTCTGCTCCTTGTAGCAGCGACATATAGACTCACAACTGCTTTTTCTGGTGGATTCAGAGGAGATCTGTATGTAGGGGAGGAGGTCTCTCTCTCTGTGGCAGCTGTTGGGACCACCCGGTCATTGAACTTCCTACCTTTGGGAATCACAGACGTTTGGATTTAACAAAGCTGGAATAACAGTCCGGCGGGATCTGATGGATGACGGAGGATGACGATGATTGTCAGGATGTTGTTCTGTGGCTCTGCTGGCTTTCTCATGGATTTACTCCTGGAGATCTTTGCATTTTAGTGTTGTCCTGTTTTGGACTTTACTCGAACATGGACCTTCTGTGTGTGCGGATGTTGGCTTTGTTTTTTCCCCTGTTAAGACGTTTCTTGTCTGAGAAACTATGACAGAGTTCTACCTGGTACAGTAACATTCTGCCATTTGTATGTGCTTTTGTTCTCCTGTGTTCCTACGTAGATGCAGGCAAACATGTGCTCTGGCTCGACGTACCTCCTCACCTCCTCTCTCTTTCTCTCTCTCCCTCTCTCCAGTCTGACAGTAATGCCAGCTACCTGCGAGCCGCCCGGGCAGGGAACCTCGAAAAGGTTCTCGACTACCTCAAGTCTGGGGTTGAGATCAACATCTGCAATCAGGTACGTTTTCTGAGATGTTTTTTTCCCTGCGTCTGTCCTCGGGGGTTAAAGTAAAGTATCAAGTTGTTTTTTTATTCTACACACATAAACATGCTTGACACCGTACTGCTGCCTCAGCTGAACTTCAAATTGAGGGCTCAAGGGCTCACGTCTGCCTGAACAAGCTGGATCATCCCCCCAGATGGAATGTTTTTTATGATCTCAACACATCCATTAGGCACAATTACACATTTATCTCACAGAATATCCTTGAGCATGATGTACACCAACTCCACTAAATATGTGTCTTTCTCAGAATGGTCTGAACGCTCTCCACCTAGCCTCCAAAGAGGGGCACGTAGAGGTTGTTGCTGAGCTGCTGAAGCTCGAAGCTGCTGTGGATGCGGCCACGAAGGTAAGGCCCACCCCATCACCTGCCGCTCAGCTGATGTTATTGAGGACTATATTTGGATCCGGCACAAAGCGTGGCTGACACTGTGCAGTAGAAAAAAGCATGCAAGTACAGTGTGCCTACTGTAAGTGTGCAGCCCTCGTTAGGGTTTAATATTCAATCAATATTTAATGATCCCTGTGGGGGCTGCTGCTGGTTAAAAGTTAGAGAATTAAGCAAGACAAAGTGAAATAATGAGGCAGAAGGAGTTCAGTAGAATAACAGTGGAATGTATGAATTGGGAAAATGTGTCATTAAAAACGAGGTATGTATTATTTTATGTACTGTGCTGTGATATTATACAGTATGACACATCAGGGGAGAGGACCTCCTCCTTTGAAGAGTCTTCACTCTGAGGCTAACAGGAGTCGAGAGCCGTTGAAAACATTATCCAGATTTGAGCCCGGAAGGCTTTCACTCCCATTTAGTCGTCTGGTTCAGCCTCCTCTGCCACAGGCCACACGCCGAGTGCTGACATAAACACAGGACACAATGAAATATTCAAGATCAAGGAGAAAAACTCCCCAATTAAAGCCCCCCTCTGTTGTGACCCCGAGGATGCTGGGGGATTAGTTTGAGGTCTTGGGAATCCACTGCCTGCGCCCTTAATGCCTATAAATCTTGATTTTATGCAGCCAATGGAGACAATCAGGGAGGCAGTGCTATCGAACACACTTAGATTTAGTAACACCAGTGTTTCATTTCGACTGTGTGGGTGTTTAACGCTGGAGTTAATTGTGTACCCGCCCCCTAATGCTGTGCTGCTCTTGTCGAGGGAGAATTAAATAAGAGGCCTTGTCCTCGGTTCATTAGGCCCTTAGCAGGTCTGTGACGAGTACAACCCTTGTGAAGCTTCCAATCTTGAGACTGTGAGAGAGATGTGGGTTTAACTGTTGTCATTTCCTGGGCTGTAGTTACTGGATTCAGCTTATTCACGCTCATTTTATAGGCTGTAGTGGTGTTTATGCAACACTATCTGTTGAAAATAGCATTTAACGAACGAATGATTTGTCTTGACAAAGACATCTGAGAGGAATGTAAATGCTGCCCCGATTATGTTCAGTGTTTTTCCCTGTTTCCTGGGGTTTTGCATCACATACAAGTAGTATAGTTGTTTTAAGGGTTGGTCTGTGGAACTTTGTGTCCGGTTGTGTTATGTCTCGTGCTTCAAGTCACCTTCCACTTTTTCAACCACTATGCCTTCCCTTAAAGGGGAACTCCACCGATTTAACACATCAAAGTCTGTTTACAGTCGTTGGGGAGCACTACTGCATGTGTGACAGATAAAGCTGTGGCTCCAGAGGGAGGTGCACGAAATCTGATGAACTGCATCAGTGTTGTCACTAAGAGAGAAGAGTCTAAGAAGTGAGTCTCTGAGACATCTGTAGCTCGCTCCTCATCTCTGTTTGAAGCTGGCATCTTCAGCTGCTACCAGCATTAAAACACCTGAATCTCTGACAGAACTGTGGCTGGTTGAGTTGCATTGTGGGTAATGTAGGCAGCAGGTGTTATGTTTTATCACGTCTGCCAGTGAGGTCATGTTTGGTTATTTGGTTGGTTTGTCAGCAAGATTACACAAAAGCTACTGAACAGATTTCCCCTAAACTTGGATGGAGGATGGGTCTTCTTCCAGAAGTGGATCCGGATAAAGAGACAGATTTGAATTTTCAAAATGTTCTGTAATTTCTCAGGGAAGGGATCTTTATCTAAGGTATCTATGAGTGAGTACAATTTGAAAATCTAGCGACTTTCTCATGTTTTATCTGATATTGGACCAGGCTTGATTGAATGAAAGGGGACTGTTGGGCCTTGGTGAAGGTCTGCTGAGTGCCATTCTAGTTTAGAAATGTAATGTCAGTGAAGTAAGTATTAGGCGGATATTAAATTGCAAGAGCAGATATTGTTGGGGGAAAAACTTAAGTTCACAGCGCGAACTTGTTGTCAGTGAGCGCTTACAAATAAAGATAAAAAATAGATAAAAATCAATGTCTTGTCATGGTTGGTGTTCAGTGGTGCAAAAGAGAGCTTCTCTTTTGATATTCTCTCCCTTATTTTGTTCAAAAATCCCATTAAAGTCACTCTCGACAAAAGCTCAACCATGTAAGCTTCAGCACATTAGTACTCACTATAATAGGCTGAGATAAGCACCGTAGGAAAGTAGGCTACAAGTTCATCCTGTGATTGAGATTATAAACTGATAGTAGAGTAACCTTTAGGCTCAGGTCTCCAGCTGCATTATATACCAAACACTCTCCTTACGAATCTGCCTCGTGGCTCAGCAGGCATGCCTATCTGATTTCCGTGCTACAGTATAATGTACATGTGACGGATGATCACTATTGTGCAACGGCGCTGGTAGCAAATAACAGAGCCCAGATATCACGCGGCCAGCAGACAGGCTCGGGGTCGACTCTGCCTTCACAAGGACCCGTACGGCCTCATGAAAAGCCTCCTGTAGTTTTATTTATGGCCGAGGCTCAGCAGGAGGTCATTCGTGTGTGGGACGTGCGGCATCGGAAGTGACACATTGTTGGCAGAGCAGGCAGGGGGATGCCAGAGCTGGAACACCAGCGGTACAAAGGGTGGCCGGCGCGAGGGGGGGTTATTCATGGATATTGACATGGATATATACAGACTGTAGTGACAAACACACAAGCAATACAGTGGGACAGGTGCGACAGAGCTTAACACACATTCCTGTGGTTGTTCCATGTAATCTAGAAAGGAAACACTGCTCTGCACATAGCCTCACTGGCTGGCCAAACGGAAGTCGTCAAAGAGCTGGTCAATAATGGAGCCAATGTCAACGCACAATCACAGGTGGGATATGCTCAACACACACACACACACACACACACACACGGACATGTGCACAATGTCAGAACAACAGCGAGGTCCTGCTGGTCCTACAGCTAATTGAGGAAATGACACTGCTGTGATGCACACGTTTGTTTGAGTGATTCGGTATCATGGAGTCACTGACATTGAGGGAATCACTCAGTGGAAAGATCCTCGCTGACAGAATCTGGCATCGCGCCAACTAGGCCTCAGCCTCTCCGGGATACTGCTGTCCTCGCACTTTACAGTTAACTCTGTCTGATCAAGGTGAGAGGGAAGATTTCTTTCCCTTTGGTCTCATCAAAACCTCAAACGTAACAGCAACTCAAAGGTCTGAAAGACTTTACCTGAACGTTTTGTTCGGTCAGTGAGATCTCTTTGTGTCCTGATCACTCTCAAGATTGTCACTTACACTCATATCATTTGATGATATCAGTAGTGGTGGAGTAAATAAAGTATATTTACTCAAGTACTGTATTTAGATACATTTTTGCTTGACTTATTTCCATTTTTTGTACACGTCCATTCCACAGTATTTCAGAGAGAAATATTGTACTTTCTACTCAACTACATTCATTTGATAACTTTGTAGAAGATTAAACTAGTGGATCTTTTTGGCATTTGACGTCTTTCGTAAAGCAGCATGTAATCACATTGTTCATCGAGTTGTTAAGTTCTCCACCCGGCAACAGGCGTTAAGAATAACTATAAAAATTTTATAAAAATAGCAAATCTTCTCGCTGATGGTCTTGTGTGTTTATGTAGGTCATACAGATGCATCAGTATGAAATTGAGACTGTTTCATAACCAGTCAAAAGTTCCTCATAGTACATTTAAGTAAAGGATCAGAATACATTTACATGCCATGCAGTATATTAGAGGTGATAAGACGAAAAGCGGCAAAGCACAACTTGTTTTGACATGTTTGTAATTGTGTGTTTGTTGTGTGCAGAATGGCTTCACTCCTCTGTACATGGCTGCCCAGGAGAATCACCTCGAGGTGGTGCGGTTCCTCCTGGAGAACAGCGCCAGTCAGAGTATGGCCACTGAGGTACTGAACATATCTCTGTGCTTGTCTTATCTCATGTATGTGTGCTGGTCCTGTGTTCGCCCCTCATACCTTTACAGTATGTCTCTATGTGCTAACCACCTTCATCTCCTCCCCTCCTCTGCCTCCTTCCTCCTTTTATCATCCCGACCCCACTCGCTCCACATCCCCGTCTGTTTCCCTTCTCTCCTCTTTTCCGTCTCACATTCCTCCTCCTCCTCCCGCCTGCCCCCTTTCTCCTCGTCCCCTCCTCCCTCGCGGTCCCCGTCTCTTCATGAGGGACTAGGCAGAGCTTCATTGATTGGTAGTGTATGGTGGGGGGGGGGGGCAGAGTGACCTTGAGTGGGTCGCGGATGAGGTCCGCTGCCTCTCTCTCCACGGCTGCTGCCTCTGTTACTGCCCTGATTTACGTTACTCAGCCTGTGGAGCCCATACGCACACGTACTTACCAGTCACCACACGTAGACAGACACATCAGCACGTGAACATACGGAGATAAATAGCTGATGGGGCTAATGGAATGCCCCGGCGGTTGTACAGTCCGCTGGTTTACATCTATGGGCAGGACATGCATACACATGGAGTTTTGTGGCACCGTTGCACATGCGCGAAACAGATCCCTTACTCGTGTTAACATGATACAGAAATGCACGTACACACACTCAAACTTACAGTGTGCGGAGACGCGCGGATGTGGCAGGGAGCTTTTCAGCTAAATTATGCATCACAAGGGCGTGTGGGCATGTGTGTAGGAGTGAGATTAGACGTGAGCCTTTTCCAGCCCATCCTCTCATTATGTAACTTACATTAGTGTCCTATATGGTGAGGAGGCTTGGAAATGTACAGTAATCTCGACAGCTGTTTGACACGCGGGCTATTAGTTTATGATTTACTATGCTAAATGCTCAAAGCGGGTCCGACTGTCTTAAAGGTTAAACTCCAAAGTTTTCTATTTCAAGTAGCCGTGATGATTTTTTTGTGACATTTTCTTGACATTTATGCATAATCAAATGGAGTTTTATCTATTTCTCAGACTTAAGTACCATTTGTGCACTACAGAGAGGATTTGTCTTTTAAACCAAAAGGGAAAGCCTGAACTCAGCGGCTCAGCGGATCATTAATAACACTTGAATTATACTTCTGTAGGACTCAAGGGTCTCGTACGCCTTCCACAATTCTTGCAGCAAAATAATAATTCAGCAAAGTGTAACACCTGAGCGCCGTCTCTCAATAACCTGCTCATATTCACACCCTCCTCCCCATATGATCACCAGTAATGCATCAGATCCCGACGCAGCCTCACTGACCTCTCTCTCCCCTTCAATTCGCAGGACGGCTTCACCCCTTTGGCGGTGGCCCTCCAGCAGGGCCATGACCAGGTGGTCTCCCTGCTGCTGGAGAACGATACAAAGGGCAAGGTACGTCTGCCTGCCCTGCACATCGCTGCCCGCAAGGACGACACCAAGGCCGCGGCCCTGCTCCTGCAGAACGACCACAACGCGGACGTTGAGTCCAAGGTGAGCGACGGCGGCGACGACTTGTGGGTGGATCTTCAGTCGGTTGCTTTGTATTTTTCATCTCTTTAATTCTTTGATTGTTTAATTGTTTCTTTGATTATTGATGCCTTTCCTTTTCTTTGTCAGTCTTTGTTTCTCGCTGGCTTTTTTCTCTCCTTTCTCTCTCGGTTGAATTTACTTTTGATGCTCTTTTCGGCAGAAAGGGGAAAGGAGCAGAAGTACATTATTTATTTTTGTGCACGCTTCTATGTCGTACCTCTATCTAAAAGTCTTAGATAACACCGCTGACTTTATTATGTTGTACTGAGATCCTTTCCCCCTCTCTCTGCTCCTCCACTTCATGTCAGTGGAAGCTTTCTTCTGTTTTTTGCTCACTAACTGCCCATTCTCTCCTCTCTTGGCTGACTCTGTAGATGATGGTGAATAGAACAACAGAGGTACACCTCTACTCTGTACATTACGTAGTCTCTCCATCGCAGCCCATAAAAACTCAGAAAAAAAAACTAATACAACAACAAACACCTCAGTGCCCCTGACTTGATGCAGTAGTGTTTCTGCAGCCCTTTGTCACTCCCCTTTTCCCATTTTAACTCAAGCTCATCTTCCTCTCCATCGCTTCATTCATGTAGTGGATATCTCTAGTCATAGAGACAGTCAGAGTAATAGCGCATGTTTCACTAATACTGATTTAGTGAAATCCTGAGGCTGGTAGGCTCGGGTATCAGGGTTTTCCTTGATTCTAATGGTTTCATGGTGTTCAAAGCTCAAGCTCCGGCTGGTATTCTTTGGCAAATTCTTTATGAAACCGGACAAAATGTTGTCCCACTGTTGTCCTGACAAAGTCCTCCCATGAAACTGATTAACATGATAACCCGTATTAGCATGAAAATTGGTTATCATTCATCAAAACTCAGCGGTTTGTCCATAAACCTGCATGGCAACCAAACCCCCCATCGAGCTGTAAAGGAACCCAGCCGTCCAGCGGCAGTTCATTTAGTTAAGTTAGTTAATGGTTTCAGTACTTCTAATCCTCAACCTTTGCACCTAAAGCATTCTGCATGGGACCAAAGCAACAAACTACCTCAACACTGCTTCTATGGTAACAACAAAGGCCGCCTTCGTCACACCAAAGCCAGGCGGCCACCTTCTGCGTGTGCCCGTGTCAGCTGGCCTCGTCTCTGGCTTTGGCAGGCTGACCAGTTATCTGGTGTGATTCATCCAAAAATGGCTTTGTTGATCTGATGCTGCAATCCGTTGCAACTGTCGGAGGTCAACAGTTCTGACTTGATGTTGCCGACTTCCAATCTGCTCAGGAAAACACGGACGCTCGCAGCAAACCGACGTTTGTATGGCGAGTCTCTGAACTTCACAAGCTTCAGGGACTAATATCAACACTACAGCAGCTGATTTAACAGATTAGCACAATTCAACAGGCTGAGCACATATCCTGTGTGAGCGGCCCATGAATAACAATTGATAAAAAAGTTAATTCTGCTTGTCGGCTGTGTGCGCCGCCATAATGCTGTTACCTCAGGTGTGTTTATGTTGGCAAACTCAGGCTAGACGGATCTGAGGCCTGAGTCCCAGACCTGGAATTCTGACTTTCACTGCACTTTTCCATTTTGGAGTACAATGGATTGCAGCATTAAGCTCCTGCATTGTGAAAAAATACATTTGCACGGTACTCTAAAGGAAGATGGAGGAAGGTTATTGCAGTTCTCATAAACAGCACATGATAGATTTTTGGTTACTTTTCGAATATGATTTCGAGTGTGAAAATACAGGTGTTCTGTTTTTTGGTTGGGATTTTAGGGTGCGTCCAAATGTCCGTACTCCCTCGCTCTTACAGACTCACGGACTTTGCGTGCGCTCACAGGAAGTGTGCGAGTGCTGAGGGGCTGTCCAAACCCACATTTTAGTGGACACAGTTCAGTTCAAATAGGCCCTGACTGTGGACTTTCTGCAGATTTCCAGAGAGAGTCCGCTTGAGACTTGACCGATTGAATTCACATGACGTTGTAGACCTTATTATGAATGTGTAAAACAATAACTTTATTAAAACGTTACTGTGATTCACGTTAGGCAGAAATAACTTTCAGCCACATCCTGACACAGAAATATGTAAAAGTATAGGCTGTAGATGTAACAGCCTATATCTTCCCTCGCAGACTTGACATGATGGCAGTGAACACATCCCAGTCCATGAGTCCAGAGGGGTGGACATTTGGATTCAGCCTTTAAGACACCAGATATCAGCAGAGTGGATACACATGTCTGGAACACCTGCTCTCCTCTGTGTTATTAGTTATTTGAAACTGGGATTCGGACGATTAGATTAGCTTAACGTGAGATTCATCCACTTATTGGACAAATTGTTTCCAGTGTCCCTCTGTTGCTTTGACAGCTGTTGCTCTGTAAGCCAGGGGTTTTGCCAGGAAATTACTTTCACTCAAGATGTTAACAAATGGACATTAGGCTCATTTGCGGGGACAATTGTTGCACTCTAAAAGAGTCCGCATGTTGTAAATGAAATTACGCAGATTAAAAGTAATCATCTCTACTTAACATCTGTCACACTGGAGCTGTATATTAACACTTAACGCCTATGTAGCTAACCTTTAATTTGCCCTGTGTGATAGAGCACTGAAAGCACATAGAAGCCTATTTGGTATTCTGAATCTAAACCCTGTAGTTGTCAGCATACCGTTGGCCCCATGTTTGATGCTTCAATACAAGGACTTTCTCCGCCCCTGTGAGGAAAGTCAGGTGTTACTGTAACAGTGTCTGGTAGAGTCTGTGCCTGTCTGATGGACTGTGACTGTTCGTTGACTGTAGCCCCCTCCCCCGTGTAGACTGATGGAGAGCTCAGTGTCTGCTCTGAATTGCACACGAGGCTCATTTCACAGTTTGTAACGTAACGTGTGTGCTTGTCTGTTTCGTGTGTGTGTGTCGTGCGGCTCTCTCCGACCCCCAGAGTGGTTTCACCCCCCTCCACATCGCCGCTCACTATGGCAACATTAATGTGGCCACACTCCTGCTGAACAGAGGGGCCGCCGTCGACTTCATGGCTCGGGTGAGTTTATTCTGCCCTCTGCTGGTTGGGAGGGGTATTACCAACAAGCAAGGTAAAAGGAAAAAAAGAGAGAGAAGGTTTAAATAGTGTTGAAGCAATAATACTACACAGCTGTGAGGCAGCAGGGTGAGTTTAGCTTTCATGAATTATTGAACAATCCCCAGAGGCCATTTTCCCAAAAGATATTTAGCCATCATTATTTTTGATTTTCCTACTTTGACATGTCAAAATATCCCCTGTGAAAAAGGTCTTTTGTATTCATTGCACTTCATAAATGTCTCATTGCAAACAAAGAACATTTATGAATGTTCACCTGTTATGCAGTTTGGATATATTATTAGCGCCTCAGGGTTAGAGCACCGACTGATGACACAAATGTTAACTGTGGGATGTGTGCAGAACAATCATTATGAGTAGACTTGGCCAGGTGAAGGCTCATACTGCTGCTGCTGCTACAAGAGACAAAGGCAAATCAAAAACACCCACACACCATCTCTTCTCCAGTTCCCTATCCGCTGTAAAAGTGACTATTCAGTTGCAGCACATTTCTAAATAAATAAATGTAATCAATAATAGATAAATAATCAAGTCTCTTCCCTTTAAATGTTTTTACAGAGCACCTCAAAAATTAATACTTTGGCACCCCTCATTTGTATTCAAATCCTGGTTCAAATTTCATACCTGTTTCAACTGATTGTATTTGTATCCTGTATTTTGTTTATGACCTGTTTTAATTGTTTTCTTTTCTTCACTCGACATCATTGTAAAAGATTTTGCACCGCGCTGTGTTCATTCTCCACGTTACAGACTGAAAACAACCAGCCAGGGGCATCATTATCATGTATTTTAAGCAGGCCTTGGGAAACAAATTCCCTACCGTCCTTTAAATTAAGTATACAGCAGCAGACGTGTTACATTAGCTGATCAGCCCCTCAGTGTTCCTATTAGGTGCATCCCTTTACAAGGCTTTGATATAATAAGCAGAGTAGGATTACTATTTATTTACTGTGACATAATAGACATTAGGCCAGAGTCTGTAATGGCCTGTAATTACATCTTCAGTGTGTGTTTGTGCTGCTTTTTGACACTAATTGCAGGTTATTTCCAAAGATTCATGATAAACACTGCAGCTGTTTTGCAACTGTTTGCTTGATAATGAAAGACCCTCAATAAGGACAGTTTATGTTGGTGCCGACCAACAACAAATTAAAAAGCATTCAAATCTATCTAACTAACGTGTTTTATATCTAATGAATTAAATCCATGTTGATGTAAATAATAAAACCATTACATCTAACATCCGGTTTTTCCTTCTTCTTTTCTGTTTAGAACGACATCACGCCGCTTCATGTGGCATCAAAAAGAGGCAACAGCAACATGGTCAAGTTGTTGCTGGACAGAGGGTCCAAAATTGATGCAAAGACCAAGGTGAGATACAATTCTTCTCGGAAAACATGAAGACATTCAGAAGTAAAGCACGTGAGGATGAATGATGTGGTCTTTTTGGATGCAGATATGTCTCATTTTTCACTCTGCTTGCACTGGATTTTGTAAAAATGAAACAGTCAGTTTATCAAGCTTTCTTTTCTTTTTTTCCCAGGATGGGCTGACACCTCTTCACTGTGGGGCGAGGAGCGGGCACGAGCAGGTGGTAGAAATACTACTAGACCGAGGAGCTCCTTTCCTGTCCAAGACCAAGGTAGCTACTGGGACGATCAATTCAGGAGACGCTGCTTAGCTCAGAATAGGAAAGGTCACAAACACCTGGCACATGTCTGTTTTAAAATACGTTAGAATAGATCACATTTCACTTGAAACAGGGCACATAATGCTAACAACATTGTAATAGAGTTGTAAAAACGAGCTTTCCTAACCACATGTATCTATTTAAATCAGATAGCAGGCCTGTTGTTGTTGCTGTA
Source organism: Lagodon rhomboides (assembly GCA_039737535.1). NCBI lineage: Eukaryota > Metazoa > Chordata > Actinopteri > Spariformes > Sparidae > Lagodon > Lagodon rhomboides. The sequence goes on along the minus strand of CM077796.1, from coordinate 22,447,223 downwards.
GTGTTGTCGCATTGTCTCCATAACGTGTGTGCGACCTCTCCAGAACAGCCTGTCTCCGCTGCGTAGCCCTACAGTTTGACCGCGCAGGACGACCAGTGTAACAACATAGACATTGTTGTAATGACCTCGTTATAACAATGCTTCTGTAACCTTCTCAGCAACTTCCTTCACAGTCTTTCTGTGCAGCGCCTCGGCCACGCCCTAACTTCCTGTGTCTGTCTGTCCATTTGTCTACGTGTCCGTCTGCGTGTGTTTGTCTCTCTCTCTTTGTCTCGCCTCTCTTTCTCTCTCTCTCCCCCGTCTCTCTGTCTCTCTTTCTTTCCCTAACTCCCCCATCCCCCACACCCCCACCCACAACTATAGAACGGTCTGTCGCCGCTGCACATGGCCACTCAGGGGGACCACCTGAACTGCGTCCAGCTCCTGCTCCAGCACGACGTGCCGGTGGACGACGTCACCAACGACTACCTGACGGCGCTGCACGTCGCCGCCCACTGTGGCCACTACAAGGTGGCCAAGCTCATCGTGGACAAGAAGGCCAACCCGAACGCCAAGGCTCTGGTAGGGATGAAGGGGTGGAGTATGGGAGGGACACGGTCACACTGTAGACTTGCAATGTTAAAGAAAGTGAAAACAAAAGTCCTGGATCAGTCTCTTTTTTCCGATCCTGTAACTGCAGTGTCCTGGCCAATATAACAGCAGCTCAGAGAACACAAACAGGGGTTACGAAAAAGACCTTAATAAACCAAAAATTAACATTAGAATAGAGTTTCAAACAGATCTGATCAGAAGGATGATATTTCAAAGTTTTTAGATTTTATTGATTTCCTGGATCCACTTTCAGGATCTATAAAATCTGCCAGGGATGGGAATCAAAAGCCTGAACCGTTGAGAGCCAGTTCCATATTGTCCAATCCATCTGAATCAAACGCCTCTTTTTCTGACGAGGACGTCAGACTCATGGGTGTTCACTGCTGCAAGCTTCAACAAGAAGGAATCATGGTGGAGAGGAGGAAACCATCCAAAGCATAACTTCAAACACAAGCGAAACGCTGAAACATCTTTCTGCACAACGTGGACTTAACTTCCATGAACGCAGTGTGTTTGAAACTCTGCCCCCTCATCCAAGCAGAGCCTCCATCTCTGAGGCGAAACACTGTATGTTATCAAAATACTAGCGCCACACATTTCATCCATTTTAGATGGCGACAGACAGACTGTTGCTACAGCCAGCTCAACAAAAATGGATGAGGAATCAATAAGACTCTGACCGATAAGCAGAATCAGTAATGGCATTGATATAAATAAAATCCTATCAGTTCCTATCCACATTCAGTGTCAGAATTGTCTCTTCGTGAAGAAGAATGAAATAATGAACTCAATTGATAGAGAAAATACTAACTCACCGCTGCAGTGTGTGGCCTTTGGTTGTGTAGGAGCTTGTTTCATATATAGGTGGTACAAAGTGAGTCATCCGATAAGATGTGTAGGTTTGAAAGGAGAGTGAGAAGAGATGGATGTGGCAGAAGAGAAGAAAAAACTGAGATCTGGGGAGAAATGAAAGAAGAGGTGGAACAAATGTGGAATCCTGCAGTGTAGATTTAAAACTGACACACGGGGCTAAAAACGCACTTTCCAAGAATCAGGCTTTGAGAAGGAGGAGAAGAATCGAAAGATAAAAAAAGAGCTTTCTCCGTCACCCTTGTGGTTTGCAGCTGACAGTTTTCTGCACCACCCATTCATTTCCTGGCAGATCATTTGCTTCCCCTTATCATCCTAATAAAAGCAGCCGCACAGTCGCAGATGTTTTTGTGACGGCGGCGGCGAGTTGCTCGAGTGCAGACTTCACACTGACAGATTTCTCTCTTTCTTTCTTTTCTTTCCGTGCGCAGAATGGTTTCACTCCGCTTCACATCGCCTGCAAGAAGAACAGAGTGAAAGTGATGGAGCTGCTGCTTAAACATGGAGCGTCTATCCAGGCTGTCACCGAGGTACTGCACCCGACCGGACCTCATTTACTCTTTTCTGCTCGACTCTGCCGTTCAGCACCAGAAGTGGTTTCTTTAGACTGTAATGACTTTTAACGACTCCGAGCTGTTCCGTTTTATACACTGTGACTCGCCTTCGGACTTAATTTCACATCCTGACAGCTTCACTAAGCTTTGATATTTACTGTAGTGTTCAATAGTATGCCAATACCGATACATGCACATATATCTTTCCTCCTAATTGCAGATACAGTGTAGTGAATTGTGTACGTGTAATTAAAGCGTCATCTTAGCGGCCTGTCGTATCAGCAGAAATATTAACTGCTGACTGACGCCGCTGTATCATTTTAAAGCCTTTACCTGCCGATACCGATGCCATTATTGCTGTTCATCCCTCATAACGATCTTATTTGTTTCTCTACAGTCTGGCCTGACGCCCATCCATGTGGCGGCCTTCATGGGCCACGAGAACATTGTCCACGCGCTCACACACCACGGAGCATCGCCCAACACGACCAACGTAGTAAGTGGATCGCTTCTGTTCAAAGTACCTTTTTTTATGCCTCATAAAAAAGAGGTCTGTGAGTCGGGTTTTAGGAGGCAGAGCGGGTCGTCTATTGATCGGAGCGTTGGCAGTTCAATCCCTGCCTCCTCCTGTCTGCACATTAAAGGCAAGACACAGAACTAGGGCTGCATGATATTAGGGAAAAATGACGATATTTTGGTTTTCTTCTATAAATATTGCAATATGATAAAGGACAGGAATTTCTTTCAGATGACTTTAAAAGCTTAATTTAAACTGATCATTGTAGAATGATTGGGATGGTTTTGTTACGAGTCCATTCTATCAAACAACACACAAATTGGGTCCCGATTTGTTTGATTAATTGATCGCTCACAAGCAACAAACTCCAACTCCAAGAAACCTTCAATCAGACTAAATGATCTGATATCACACAGACGTCTCTCGCAGATTAGTTGTGGGAAAATGAGAGCTTTTATCAAACAGGAAACAGCTGTGGCAAGTGCCGTTGCACAGCCTGCAATGTGACTATTGTGACGTCAGTGTTAAAAGATATTGTGCATCCCTACGCTGAATTCGGGTTTCTCCCTAGCCACAAGGGATGCACAAGCCAGTACAATCCTAATTGCCAGTCCCAAGCACGGATAAATGGGGAGGATTGCATCAGTAAGCGCAAGTAAAGCTGATGCTAAATCAAATACGTGGATCATAGAAATCAGATTTCCGTGCCGGGCAGGGTGGGGCACAGTTTTCCAGTGAGATGGAAAACCAGATAATCTGCTCTGGCGACCCCTGAAGGGGAGCAGCAGAAAGATTAATTAGACTTTTTTATGAGTTCAAATCCCACATCATTGCGTATGAAAAGCTCCCACTGATAACTTTTTCTCTTTCTGTGTCTTCCAGAGAGGCGAGACAGCTCTCCACATGGCAGCGAGGGCAGGCCAGGCAGACGTAGTCCGATACCTGCTCAAGAACGGAGCCAAGGTGGAGACCAAGTCCAAGGTGAGAACACCGAGGCCCGTGATCAATCACCGAGCCGGGGACAAAAAACAAACAACGGTGAAATACCGAGCCAAAAGAGTGACTTTCTCCTCCTTCCTTCTCCGCAGGATGACCAGACAGCGCTGCACATCTCCAGTCGGCTGGGGAAAGTCGACATCGTCCAGCAGCTGCTGCAGTGCGGCGCCTCCGCCAACGCTGCCACCACCTCAGGCTACACCCCCCTTCACCTGGCTGCCCGCGAAGGACACCAGGATGTCGCTGCCATGCTGCTGGAGAACGGAGCCTCGCTGTCCTCCTCCACTAAGGTGGGTCAGGTGGAGGAACTCATTACATGCACGAAGAGCTGGACGTTTGTTTTCCTTTCACTCAGACACAGAAACACACATCTGAAGAACAGAACATTTTCATTATTTCAGTGCCGTGAATCGCCACTAGTGGGCACCAGCCTCTGCTGTCAACAGCCTCCGTGGTGCTTGTCTCACCATGTTTGTTGCTTTCATTCACATAAAAACCTGCCTATAAACTCTTCCGTCACGTAGTGGAGTCACCTCAATTTTACATCGTTCACCTTCAGGTCAGCGGTAGTATTCATGTTGGCCCAGTAATTTAAGACACTTATTTTCAACTCAGGAGGGGTTTCAGTCGACCATGAAGGGATAATGTGAATTTTTTAGTGGTGGCGGCTTCGCATGTGACTAATTGTGCAGATCAAGGTCGAAAAGAGACGTGGCGTCGCCTTTATGGAATTAGTTTGTGCATGTGTGTGATAATGTTGCTCGGAGGGGGGGGGGCGTGTGAAGGTGACCTCCGTCAGAGGAACAGATTAATGAAGGGTAAACCCCATGGTGCCGGTGCTCTCTCTCTCTCTCTCTCTCACTCTCTCTCACTCACATGCCGCATCTTTTGGGACGTCACCTGAGTCAGCTGTTCACGGAAATGATGTCACACCAATCTGGGAACACTTTCGTTGACCCATTTATGATGTTTATGAAACAAAGTTATCATTAAACTGCCTACGTTTTTTTAAAGCAAGCGTTTAAATCTAATGTCTCTCTCTCTCTGAACAATCTTCTCTAAAGTGACCCTTTGTAAAATTGCACTGACTGTAATCAATCACACAAATGAGGTCGTGTGTTTCAGAGCGTGGAATGGGAATCTGCGGGAGTCCCACATTCCTCTGGAAAATATGACCTAATGTCTTTAAATATCCTCACATACACACAGGAAGGAAGCCGAGATTAACGTGATCACATTATACAGCTGCCATTTATAGATCTGGAATACATGAGGAAATAAGGGCCTTTGGATGAGTCTCTCAGGGTATCACATACTTTAAAACAATCTGAAGTTCAAAGGTCATTGGAAGTAATTTAGCGCACGCACAAAATGTTCATTAATATCATCATATGTTTTATTGTTATAGTGGGTTAATGTTTCAGTTGAGCTGCTACTGGCGCGATATCTGTACAAATCCTTTATTTTCTAAGGTTTTCATTCATAGTGGATAGTGTGTCTTTACTGTGTCTGTGTCCGTCCATTCAGATGATTTCTTTACAACCATGTGAGAAACTATGCTGTTATGAGGAGGGGCTCGACCCCAGGCCAGAACGACTGACCTAAAACAGCGCAAATATTTACTTCCTGTTTGAATACCCGTCTCTACTGTTCCTTTCTACATCAGGCCTTTTCAGAGGGGCCAGATTTAAAACCTGACCTGTAAAGCTATTAATCTTAATGTGTTTAAACAAACACCTTTTTTTCAAGGATAAAAAGCAATGCACCCTTTAAATCTTAGAACTTGCACCCCCTGCTTAAAAAGCCTTTGTTTAAACTTTTTAATGTAATAAGAGGGTTTTTTTTTATTTTGTTTTTTGCTTAGCGACAGTCAAAACTAAAAAATGGGCTTATTAGCCTACTATAACACGTCGCCATGTTGAACAGGTCTGCTCTACATCCTCTCCATCTTCCCACTGTCTTTCATTCTGATGACGTGTCTTACTTTGTGTTCAACAGAAAGGGTTCAGTCCCCTTCATGTGGCAGCAAAGTACGGCAAGATGGAGGTGGCCAGTCTCCTCCTACAGAAGAGAGCTGCGCCGGATGCCGCTGGGAAGGTGAGATGTCTTTAAGAACCGAGGAGACGCCTGGTGACGCAACACACTTTAGGGAGTCAGTCTTTATCTCGAACATTTAAAGGTGTTTTCAGATGCGTTGCTGCTGGAAAACATGATCTGTCTGAGGAAGGAGGGGTTCGGCACAGAAAGGACTCTACATATTAGGCAGGAGATGACACTCCTACGCGGAGCAGAGTGAAAAAAGGAGGCAGGAGTTTTCACATCATCATTAAAAGCAACCCAGAATGAGGCGTGTCAGGATCAGAGTTTCAAAATAATCCTTAGAGATTCTTGTGAATAGCTGATGGGATTATTAGCATCTGAATGTAGAAGATAACGTTATACAAGAAAGTAAGAAGAAATTAAACATATGCAGCTGTTGAGTTGTCCTGACGTTTGTTAATCCTGAGTTTTCTGGGGAGAGCAAGTCAAGAAATGGCCAAAATCAGGAAGTCATTCAGATACTGTGACCATGAATCATTCTGCACGTCTCTCTGCCGCCTGCCCTTATCCGACCTGTCTCCGAGAGAGTCAACAGAACCTTTCTGGAGTTGCATTTTTCCGCGCTGGTTGTGTGGAGGAGTGTCCGGGTTCAGAAGTGATCCCGGGACAACGCAGCCAACAGATGCTTGTCCTGTTGCAAAAAAAAACCTTCTGGGTACATTTGCTTTTATTCCCCTGATGACACGCACTCGTTCCACCTCCACATGCGCCCTCGCGCAAACGCATTTGTATACACATGCACACACACATATTGACACACTTACTGACTTAGCACAGACCTACTGGCACTGATTATGGTGTGTGTGTGTGTGTGTGTGTGTGTGCGCGTGCCACCATCTGAGAGCGTTTAACATAATGGCAGTCAGGTATGATAATGAAGCTTCCACACAGCCTGGTGGTGTCGCGTTAAAATCAGTCCCATTGTAACACCGAGTCTGAGCACAAAGCAAAATCAGGCCTTTATTGCTGTTTAATTACGCTGATTTTCTTTCGAAGTTGATTTCATCGCATTTTGTCCAGGACAGTTTCGACAACACGTCGCAGCAGCTCATGAGAGCGTCAGGACGGACTCTGCACACTTTTTTTCTGAGTAAACTCGAGGTTTTTGTTAAAATACGAGGGACATTCCTGTGACTCAGTGAGCATCCTGGTGACTCAGGCCTGCAGCCTGCTGAGTCAGGAGGGGAGTTTTAATCCAAGACAATAACAACAACATGCTGCCACTGCTGCTGCTGCTGCTAACACTCTGCTACTACTGCTAAACACAACACTAACCGTCACATCATCATCGCTATCGTCCAATCAAAACCGTCCATCTACGACTCTCGCGCCTGCATTTTTTCGGATAGAATAAAGGATTAAAGGGGAACTTCACCAAAGTACTTTTATAGTTCAAGGGTAGTGCTGCTCCATACGTGGAAAAAAGGCTGATGCAGGCCTCTTGTGGATGATTCATGCATCAAGTGATGTCAGTAGGTGGAGGCTCAAAAGAGTGAAGATGAACTAAATTTTGAACTTTATCAGTGTCTGTAGCATCATTGGCAGATGTGATGTCAGAGTACGTGTACTGATATTGGAGTGTTTGAGTTTGTACGTTGACAGAATGGATATTATATTGTTTAACGTTATATTTAGAAAGGCATAAATGGACAGTGATAATTGTGTTGTATGGACTGATTATTTCTGAAACAGTGCCAAAATGCTTATTATTATTGAGATATTTTTTTAAAACCCTGTTGCCAAAAATCCAAAAATCCTAGGGAATCCTGTGGACCAGGCATTCAGTTGCATTGTGGGTAATATAGGTGCTACATTTTGACAAGGGAGAAGAATGCGTAGAGCTACAAAGATAATATTTCTGGTTCTGCTGCACTGATTTGCTCTTTCTTTGTCCACTGTGAGTCCGACACTTGACGATGCTGTCAGACTGCTGAATCATTAGTGTGCTCTTTTAAATGTTCACTGAGGGATTGAACAAAAATGATCTAAATTAACCGTTTAAAAAGCAATTGGAGCAAAGTTGTCATATTGAAAAATACATTTCACAGGCCAGCGAAGACATAATCATCTGCCCCTGTTGATGATATCATCCTAACTTCTTCTTGATTACAGCATGAAGTCGCTGCTCCGACCGTCTCCTGTGCTGTCTGTCTGTCTGTGTGTCCATCTCGCTTCATGTCTTTGGGTTCTGTCGGTGTGGTTCTTCATCATTTTACTTATCGGTGTGTGTGCTGGTGTGTGTTCAGCGATCTTCTAACCTGGTGTTCTGCTGCATGCTTGTGTGTGTGTGTGTGTGTGTGTGTGTGTGTGTGGGTGTGGGTGTTTTAGAGCGGGCTAACTCCACTGCATGTAGCTGCTCACTACGATAATCAGAGAGTGGCACTGCTGCTGCTGGATCAGGGAGCTTCCCCACATGCTGCCGCCAAGGTATCCACACAAACACACATTAACACTCATTCTACAACAAACCCACCTTCCTTACGCCTCCTACATCTCCGACCATTAACAATGTATGTGATGTCTGTCTGTGTGTACGAGGATCTGACGCTCTCATTCCATCTGGTGAAGTCTTTGACATCGTCACTCAACCAGACAGAATTTAGCTCGTAGTTTCAGCATATTGGGTTCAGTGGTTGACTGGATGCTGCATTTTCATATTTCTCATAAAATAAAACTGGAGCACACATGTGAGCGGACTGCTTATGTGTTCTACATGTTATAAATTACTCCAGAGCCAGTCACTACTTCAAAACCACCCACTTGTGTGAAGTCTGTTCCAGGGCTGTAAATTTTGTGTGTTTCCCAATAAAAAGCGCTTCAGTTACACACAAGCACACACGGTCAGTGACATACGGTCAAGCTGTGGCTCGTCTCCTTGCTAGGCTTTGGTAGTCTGTCAAAACCACAGAAGAAGTATGAGCAGGATCGCAGAAACAACCAAAATATGGCAGGAAAGGTTTTCTGGCTGGACAGACATCCTGCGAGGGGAGACCGAAGCTTGTAAAGCTCATTTATCCTTGCTCGCCGTCTTCCCTGCAAGCTCTCTCTCTCTCTCTCTCAGTTAATCTGTATCAGTCTCTATTTATTCCTCTACTTCTGCTGCCTCCCTCCCACACTCTTAGTCATTCCTCCCTGCCTCCCTTTCTCTCAGTTTCTCCCACTATAAATTGTTTTTCATTTGGCTGGGTACTAAAGTCGGAGTGCTTGGTCTAATTTAAGTGCTTTTTGGAAAGGGATGAATCTTTGTGTACCAGAGGAGTTGCCTAGAAGTGTTTGCACACACAAATGCGAGCACTGATGATCACAGAGTAAAACATTGTGTCATATCGATTGTAAATTGTGATTCTGACTTGCGAGATAAGTCTCGCAGTGAACAATAAAAGAGATGTGTGACGTCAGTATAGTTTTGAGATTCAGAGCTCGGTTTCACCAAATAGAGTGACAGCAGAGACATATACGTGACTCTTTTACAAACTCCTTTTACAACCTCGATTCCAAAAAAGTTTGGACACTAGTTAAAAAAATACAACAAAATGTGGAAATGTGTTGATTTTTTGACATTTCGCAATTATTACAAAGACAATATATTTGATGTTTTTCCCATCAACTTCATAGATTTTGTAAATATGCTTATTATGAATTTGATGCCACCAACACGTTTCAGACGAGTTGGGACAGGAGCAACAAATGACTGGGAAAGCTGGGAAATGCTCCAAAAAAACACCAACAGGTAAACTGTTAACAGGTGATAGTATCGTGATTCAGTATGAGAGGGGCATCCTCTCAAGGCTCAGCTGTTCACAGGCGAGGTTTGGAAATATAAAACCGTTGTCCGTAGACATAGTTTGAGCGATGATTGCGCCCTGTTTGCGCAGCGTCCCAGTTTTTTGGAATCGTGATTGTAGATTAAGTCAGCCCACCTCCTCTGTGGACCTCAGGGAGCTGAATGAGGCCCACCTACAGCTTACAGCACCACCAGTGGGATCCAGCAGGGAAAATGTATTTAAAGGCCGTCTTTAGTTTGATGCCTTTTCACAGATCCTCTCCATGGTGACCAACATGAGGAATGTCAGAGTGGTCACAGCTGCTCCTCTGTCTGTTCGCTCCGTTCATTCAGACGCTGAAGCCAACGGTCAATAGATAAATGTAAACTGATGAGACTTGAGACAAAATGTCTCCTGCGCCTCAGCATTGTTATTGTCTTATGTGGGTTAATCCACTAAGACTGTTCTGTTAAATACAGTTACATGACTGTAGATTTGTTGTGGATTATATGTCTAGACACAAAAATAAGGTTACATTTGGTCAAATCTCTGCATCGTGACTTCTCTCTGTTGATGCCGGCGCTTTATTACCAAATATTAGTTCTGTTGTTGAAATGTTGAACTAACTATTGCTGGACAACTGAAACCTTCCGTAACCTATAGTCTTGATTCAGGATGGGTTCTTTCCCGTGCAGAAAATATTGTTATTACATCAAATGTATTGTATATAATGAAAAACGACAGGCTGGTGCAACTGTAGTGTTACAGTGATGGTCACCTGACAACCCCGTTAGTCTATAAAATTAGTATGAACGGAATAAAAACCCATAATAAAGGAAGAGACCCCAAAAATTTAAAATCCTAACTAGGGAGTTCTTGTACGATGGAATAGATGACATAAAATCCAGAAGAAGCTGGAGGAAGAAGAAGAGCTCACCCCCGCCTCCTAACTCCCTGCATCTCTTCCGCCTGCTTCAGAATGGCTACACGCCGCTCCACATCGCTGCCAAAAAGAACCAAATGGACATTGGGACCACACTGCTGGAGTACGGCGCCGACACCAACGCGGTGACGCGGCAAGGCATCGGCCCCATTCACCTGGCAGCGCAGGAGGGCAGCGTGGACCTGGTGTCGCTGCTGCTGGCCAAGAACGCCAACGTCAACGTGTGCAATAAGGTGAGGAAGAAAAACACAAACACTGATTTCCAGCATCCTGTGTGCTGAGGCTTGTTGTGGTCTCCCTCCACAACCAATGTATTTGTGTGTTGACGCGTGTTTGTGTGCGTCCTCTCCGTACATACAGAGCGGACTTACACCACTCCACCTAGCAGCTCAGGAAGACAAGGTCAACGTTGCAGAAGTCCTTCTCAACCACGGGGCCGATGTCAACCCACCAACAAAGGTAAAGCTTTCACAGACGATACACACACACACACTGTGAATACACACACAGATAAAGGTCTTTAAATCTCTTTTAGTAGGTTTGATGCATCAGCTTTTATCCACACGCATCATTTGACTTTGCAGCACATGCTTGCGTTTCTGATTTTCTCTATTTAAAACTGGATGTTCCTGAATAGTTTCGGAGCACTGATGGCATCGGAAAAATACTCACACACACACACACACACACGTGGGCACACACACACACACGCACACATTCGTCCAGAATCATCTCAGGTGCTACATAAATAAAGGATTGATACCTGAGTGGAAGGTGTTCATGTCTTTATCGATGCGCCACACGCTGCCGCAAACGCACGAGCGCGCACACGCTCTAATATTCGGTCACACTCTGTCAATTACATCCAGTTACGCACATACGGGCCTCGTAACAGGCTGCTCACGTAGCTGAAGGTTGGACTAACACAAGGTTATCGTGTGTGTGTGTGTGTTTGTGTATTTGTGCTGACAGGACAGTTGTTTACAGTGAATAGGTTATTCACTCACTGATCTCCTCCGTTGCCACCGTGCAATGTGCTCATAATTCAGCGTGGCCGTGAAATATGACGCTGTATTGAAGTTATATTTAGAATTAGAGATGGCGTGCTAGGAAGCGGAGGCAAGTCAAATTTTGGTTTCACAATCATTTCTAAATTCTCGGAGACTGTGATGTAACGAGACGAGGCCTCCAGTCGGTGTACGTGACTGTGTTTTCCTCCTCCCTCCGTCTCCTCACCCCTCCATCTCTGTGTCTCCTCCTCCTCCTCCACTCTCCTTCACGCAGATGGGTTACACGCCGCTGCACGTGGCCTGCCACTATGGCAACGCAAAGATGGCAAACTTCCTGCTGCAGAACCACGCCAGAGTCAACGGCAAAACCAAGGTAGAAAAACACATGCTCACCCACCTACGCACACACTGTTTTTGAGCCCTTTTTCCACCTTACTCACAACAATATATCATCGTGTGTCCTCTCTCTCCCTGACTGTTTGTGCGTCTCGATCTAGAACGGGTACACTCCTCTACACCAGGCGGCTCAGCAGGGCCACACCCACATCATCAACCTGCTGCTTCAGCACGGGGCCTCGGCCAACGAGCTCACCGTGGTCAGTGCACAAACACACTGGCGACTGCACACAAACACGTACACACACAAACAGAGATGAATCTCGGTTAATTAAACTGAATGCTCTTTGTGTTTTTCTGTGAATAACTTCCTGCTGGTCTGTCACTGGTCAGAACGGGAACACTGCCCTATCCATCGCCTGTCGCCTTGGGTACATCTCCGTGGTGGACACTCTGCGGCCCATGACGGACGAAAACCTCACCACCATGGTGAGACACTCGAATGCACACAATCTCTGTCACATCACCAATAAGTTCCAGACGGATTTAAAGGGGCTCTGTGGAACGTCTGCGCTGTGCTGGAAGTCGGTCGTTAGTTTATGTTAGCGGACTCCATTTCTAAACTAACATTAGCTGCTGCTCTCTGTTAGCGGAGCGGAGAGAGGCACTTAGACGAGGCACTCGAGAACGTGCATTAAGTCTCATCCTTTGGAGCGTCACAGTCCGATCAGAGCCCTTCACAAAGAAATCCACAGTCCAGCAGCGTTTAACAACTCAAACAAATCATCCACGTGCTCGTCCAGGAAACAGAGAGAGACGGAGAAGGTCTAATTTCTCACGTCACGTTACAATCCGCTCACATATGGCCAATAAAAAAGTGATTAATACATGTGAATTGCCACAAATTGTTACATAAAGCCCCTTTAAGTCTCATGAATACTTTCTCTAACTTGGCAATAGGTTGAATATGAGAGCAGGGGCAGAATTATAAATGAACCTGAAAATGAGGACATTATCACGCTTCATGCTGCATTACTGAAAAGCTGTTAATAATTTTTTTTGCACCCAGACAATATGAGAAATTAAAACATTTTGAAAGTAAGAATTTGATATTCTCAGTTTAAATAATTACACTAATAGTTCTGCATGCTTCAGGACATGAACAAATCTCGTATACGTTGTATTATGTGCTCAGTTAAGAATTATTAAAGCAGTTAAATTAATTTCCTACTTTCCAAGCAGCCGTTGATATTTATGTATTTTTTATTGTTTTGTCACTCTGGGATATTTTTCACATTTTTCACAATTGCAGGCACAGTTTATGATTTCGTTAGTGGTGCTTTCAAGGATTTTGGAGTTGCAAAAAGCATTGAAATCAGCAGCTGCAAGCCCAGTAATGACTATAGATGTGGACAATGTGAGATGAATAGTTTTAAGAGTGTTGCCGTTCACTAAAAACGTGAAATATGCTTCAGAGAACTATCTGCAGTGATGTAAAGAATCTGTCTCTTCTGGACTGAAGCATGTAAAATGATTGAGCGGTTGTGTTGAACTGTGTAGAGCGACCGACCCGATCTGAAACCTGGCCAATCACCAGCGCCGTACTGTGAGTGGAGTCAGTGTGTGAATCCTGCAAATCAGTCAGCGAGTCCCGCTGTGTCACATGTGTGAAGTTATCCTGATTAGGAGACAGAGAAAGGGCTTAGATCGGAGCTTAAGGTTTCTCCTCAAATAGCCCAGGCCACAAACAGCGATCCCATACACGCACATGTCCCGGGAGAAAAAACGGGGGGGAAGGAGAAGGAAGTGAGAGCGGGAAAAACATAGAGGTGGCGGGATGATGAATGGATGAGGGGGACGGAGAGCGAAGAGACGGACAGAGAGGACACCGAGGATCCTGCACAATCAGCAGCAAAGTGTTTTAGTCGTGAATGAAATAACTTAAAGATCAAGGTCGTTCCTCTCTCAACACCTCTGTGTGACTGATCTATTATTCACCGTGCGGAGGCCTCTGCTGTTGTTTTACGTCTCTGTTGAAGCTACATCTGCAGGCCGGTCAGTTACGTGTGGCCTTCAAACATACAGTAGCATTGCTTCTTACGCTGACAGAGGCCACGGCGAAGAATCAGGTTCATGTCCCTGTTAGGAAATATATGTGAAGGTCACACTTGAGTATTCAGTAATGTGTAAATATGCAGCAAACAGGCAGGACACTGCATCCGTCAGGTGGAACATAACATTTGGAGGATTTTGACTTTGAGGTTAAAAAGTGAGTGTGAGCGAGGCTGCGACACCCAATGACGAAAGGACACACCGTGCTGTTGCTTGCTAGCTATGTAACAAATCGTAGCTCTCTGCCTAATAAAAACTGAAGACTGATTGATGGTTGGATGTCAGGATATTATTGGTTTAAAGTGGTTCCAGCCTGCGTAAGCACACGTCATATTTAGTTTCTTTTTTGTGGCATATATTGTTAAATAGGTGCACAATATGAATGCTGATATTATTTGGAAGGGTTAAAAAAAGCCTTTTTTTGGCAAAACTGGATTGTTCAGCTGTCCGTCGTCTTCTCACATTTACAGAGTGCATCAGAAAAACACAAAATCAACGTCCCGGAGACCATGAACGAGTACCTCGACATGTCGGACGATGAAGGTATGTAAAGAAAGATCACATTTTCTCTTCATTCACATTATTTTATGGCACAATCAAATGAATTCATATTTAAACTGTTGTTGTGACTTGATTGTTAATACAATATAAAGTAATATAAATACACTGCATGATTTCCGTACACTTGTGACTTTGTGCTGTTGTGATGTCATTTTCATTAACATGTGCATGTTCCACTGTGTGTGTGTCCACATCACACAGTCCGGGCCAATGTGCCAGAGATTCTAGATGAGGAGTCTTTTTCAGATGGTGATGAAGGTATTTGTCACATGTTTGCTTCCAGCGCTCTGTTGTTTGTTTGTTTGTTTGTCTGTCTGTTTGTTTCCTTTAACACGACGCAACAGAACTCACCTGCTTTGTTGAAGAGCTAACAGTCAGGGCTTTGCTGTACTACTACTTGTGCTTTGCTGCTGATCAACACACACACACACACACTTTCCACTTATATAGGCACCACCATATATGCTTTTGACGACATGTTGGTCATGTGAGAATGTGGGAGCGATGTGGACGCCACAAAGAAGTTGTCTTGCAGTTTTATCGCTCAGAGCGTTTAACAACACGTTGACAGCTGTTTCCAGCATTTGAGTGACAAGGGAGAGCAGAGGAAACGATACAGTGACTATACATCACATGGCTTTGGTAAAACTGTCTTACCATCAACCCGATTGTTCACTTCCGTCCACCATGTTTCAGCATCGTGTGACGTCAGCTCGGCAACTTGTGTAGTAAGATTTCCTCTGACTTTACTCATCAGAAAAACGCTTTTCCCAATGATTCTGACATCACCTGAACGCGGTTATTCTCATCCCAAGAGCCAATAATAGGGTCAGACGGAGGAGATATTCTATTCCTGTGAGGTTTTTTGTTTTATTTACTTTAATTATTTGCCTTCTGTCATCAGACAGAGAATAAAGTCTCAGCTTTCCATCAGCGATCATTAAATTATTGAACTGTTTCAGCCTTGAAACAGGTCTGAGTGTCCTGTTTCTGTTCACAAACTGACACCGCTGATGCTATTTTCACTTCGACTTGAAAACACATTTGTTATTTTTAACC
Source organism: Lagodon rhomboides (assembly GCA_039737535.1). Lineage (NCBI taxonomy): Eukaryota > Metazoa > Chordata > Actinopteri > Spariformes > Sparidae > Lagodon > Lagodon rhomboides. Next base: position 22,431,810 of record CM077796.1, on the reverse strand, counting down.
GCTCACACATCGTAAGCCTCGTCCTGCATGATAATCCTCATCTTGTGATGTGTCATCCTAACTTCAGCGCTGCGAGAACGTGAAAACAAGGCCAGTGTGACTCGCTGTGAAGAGACCTGCATACATTCAATGAAATCATCTTGTTTGACTGTATGTGAACCGCAGTAAATTACAGTAATGATATCATAGTGAGCAGCAGAGCGGCCGCTGCAGCTCCGCAGAGCCAAACCAGCTCTGCCAAGTTTATGGTACGAGTCACATTGTTTCAGGCTGCCCACTTCAGCCTGCCGTCCTTTGTTTTGGAGCCACAGAGCCAACAGGCCTGCAAAATTGATGAGCTTGTTCACGGGTTGTTGCTTAGGGGACAGTCAGGGGAGGAGTTTGTGTGTCAGGTGATACAGCCAGACTCAACAAGTTACATACACACACATATCAGGTGATTATGGGTGAGTTTAAACCGAAGATCCCCCTCATATCTCTGATCCAGTGTGTTATCACGACCAAAGCGGAGTATCCATGGCCTTGTATACTCCACATAAACTGTTTATACTGTGTGCATAATTCATCAGCGTTGTATTTGAGCAGCGCGGCCTCGACGTTCACCCACCGGCCCGGCGTCAGTTAGCTGTGAGTGTGTGTGAGTGTGAAAAGGAGGACGTAAAGAGTTTTCACATCGCTCCTTAATCCTATATGAGGGAAGCCAATCCTATTAAGCTGTAGGTTGGAGTTAGTGTGACAGGTCACTCGTGGTCTCCCGCTGTTGTGTGTGTGTGTGTGTGTGTGTGTGCGTGCGTGTGCGTGTGTGTGTGTGTGTGCGTGGCCTGCTTGTGCGATTCAGCTCTCTATGGACTACGATGGCCACTAATTGTTCCATTTTTAGAGAACGACGTAATCCTTGTTTTGCTCTGTTGTCAGAGTATCTCCATAATCCCAGTGATGGAATGATGAACATAAATACTGTACTTAAGTACAATATTGAGGTACTCGAGTATTTACATTTCCCGCTACTTTCTACTTCCACTTCAGTCAAAGATTTCACTTTTACTCCACTACAAACTTTAGTTACTGGAGACTAGTTGTCAGAGCCAAAGTGAATCAAGTAGCTCTCTCTCCCTTTTATCAAGAACTCTGTTTATAAACCAGTAAAAAAGTTGCATGATGCACCTTTAAGACTCTCACTAAAGTTGTATGATACCACAGTAATATCTTTACATTCACAATACTTGTAACATCCCTGCAGCAGAGGAGGGTGCTGTTAGTACAGCTGGTCTTTTGCATAATTGTCCTAAATTCACCGATTCTTGTGCAAGTTCGCCTCATTGTGTGCAACATGTAGGCATGGAGGGTTGCTCAAGATCTTTTTTTGTGGCAAAGTGAAGAGCGGTTATTTCATCATTATCGTGCAGCCCCACTCCCAGTTTGACACGAGGCCAGAGACTCCCTCGGTGTCTTCCACCGCCGAGGAAGAGGAAGGCAGGAGGAGTGTTCGGTCCGGTGAGGGTTTTCTTCTGCACTCAGTCACTGTCTCCTCTTTCCTCTCCTCTCCTGTCCTCTCCTCTCGTCTCCTCTCCTCTCCTCTCCTCTTGTCTCCTCTCCTGTCCTCTCCTCTCCTCTCCTGTCCTCTCCTCTCCTCTCCTGCCCTCTCCTCTCCTCTCCTCTCCTCTCCTCTCCTCTCCTCTTTCCTCTCCTCTCCTCTCCTCTCCTCTCCTCTATTCTCGTCTCCTCTCCTCTCCTCTCCTCTCGTCTCCTCTCCTGTCCTCTCCTCTCCTCTCCTCGCTCAGACGGCCTGCCTGTCAGCTGACTGTGCCCTCTCTCTCTCTCCACGGAGCGGTAAACACTTCCAGCGCGGCCCCTGTTGACTCTGCTCGGGTTGTGTGTTGGATGCTGTTGATCCAGAGACGCACCGAGACTTTTCTCCCCTTTTAAATCCAATGAGATGAGCCCTTTTGAGCCGCTCGCAGGAGAATTAACCCCGGCTTCGACTTGTAGTGCTCTCTCTGCAGCGTTGAGTGCCGTTTTGCAGCGACGAGACGCAAAAGTTTTGTGAGCGCGAGTTTTTCTGTACGGAGATGTGCGCACCAGCTGGAAAAAACGCGGAGTAAAGTGCGCGGGGGTGAGAGGAGAGGGCAGCGTTTTCCATCAGCACCAGGAGCTCTGAATGGACCACTTGATAGTCTTCACCTCGCATCGGATTTACTTTTCAGCCTGGGAACGTTCTGTGGAGCTGTAGAGAAAAAAAACCCATAAACTCAGGGAATAAAACACGAGTTGTGATCAATATGGCTGCGTCGGACAAAGGTAAGTCGTGAGGGCGCCGGAGAGGGTTTGTGTGGTCCGTGTTTGGAGGTTAGGAGGCTGTTATGTAAAAAGAAAAGTGGTGTCATGGTGTTTCTTTTTTAGTGTTTTTAGTTTTGAACCTGTGGATGGAAGAGATGGAGGGGAACTCACCTAGAGTTTTGGTTTCTGTGGACTTGTATTTATTTTATTTCATTTTATTCTATTCTATTTTTAGGGAGAGACTGTTTAATGTGGTAACTTTGCAACCCAAAAGCTGTTTCAGGCTCTCAATATGCATTAGGAGGACGTGTGTGTGTGTGTGTGTGTGTGTGTGTGTGTGTGCGTGCGTGCGTGCGTGCGTGCGTGTGTGTGTGTGTGTGTGTCATCTGAGCTTGAATGGGACGGTGATGGTTACATTATCACAGCAGTAGGTAGCCCGATTGTTTTCCAGTTTTGTCAAGTCAGACAGACACGGCTAGAAAAACACAGGAAGTGAGGTAATCGGTTCTCCCGTCAGAATAAAAGCATCATAAATGCCCCAGGAAATATATATTTATATATATATATATTTTAAATACAGCTCTGCAGTCTGCCTTGAATCCTAGATCTGTAATATTATGTGTTATGTTTCTTGCTTCTTGCCTGGATAACTAATGTTTTGGAAGTTGTTGGCAAAAGTGGTAACGCATTGTGTGTCGTTCTGTGTCATTGTTTTAGAACAAAGCATGGAAAGCTCCAGACTCGACACTCTGCTGTGACATCCACCACTGTTACTGGGGAAAAACACACTATATGTGCGGTTGTGCGGCAACTGATGCCACAATATTTACTCATAAGTAGAAATGTACTGCATTTATCATCGCTCTCTTAACTTGGCCTGATAAACATGAAATGTCCACAGCATTCTCTTCAGATGGGAGGGATTTGGGGATGAATATATTGATCATTAAAATGATATTTCAAGCCTGGATTAATGTTGGAGTATTACTAAAGCATATTACTCTCTGTAGGCCTGTCCCTGCTGCGACAGTCGGTCATTTATGTCGTAAGACTGCATGATGTAAATTATAGTAAAGAAAAACCCAATGGAAGATAACTACATTTAAAGTTTAAAGGTGCACTGTGTAGTCTTGGGGGAGAAATTTTAAACAGAAGAGAAAGCTGCCTAAACAAACTAAACTCCTGTTTTTAGGACCCTGCCACCTTTCTAGCCTCAAACAGCACTCTGGGGACCTAATTTTCCTCTGAGAACAGCTGGTTTATTCAGTTACGGCTATATTTGTAGCACAAAAGGAAAGGAAACAAGTCCCCATGAAGAGCGGCAGGCTTAGAAGCCAGTTTTCGTAGTGGCCGAACCGTGTAATAGTAATTAAATCTCAAGTTTTAATTGTGCTTTGACAGAAGATAGTGAGCAATACAAAACCATAAACATCCGGAGGCAAGTTGACAACAGCAACCAAAATCATTATTACAGGTTGACCGATATGGTTTCTTCAGGGTTGATACCGATACTGATTATCAGTAAACAAGGAGACCGACAACCGATTATTGGAAACTATATGTATTGATCAGAGACATTTTGGCTTCATCTCCATGGATGTGTCCAGATCTTAATGTCACAGCCTTGAAAGGAGAACACAGTATTTTTTTCCAGTAACAGATTACTTTTATGAAAAAACTAACTAAATAACGGATTACTATGTAACAAGTTACCCCAGCACTGCTCGTTGGATAACATTGAAGAATAGTTTGAATTTATTTTCCAAAACTACACAGTGCTCCTTTAAAGTGAATATTTTTGCTTTTTTGCTCACGTGGTTTTATGAATGTCGAACAGTAGACTATATGTTGTTGCTTTCATATCGTCACATTTGGCCGTCGAGAACTTAAAACCCTGTCGCCGGCGGGGTTTTATTTTGAAATCTAACACCGGAAACGCCCACCTTTAACGCCGGCCGACTTGACACTTGGTGCTGGTGTGTGATCGGAGTGCGGCAGTATTGAAGGTAGGGGGAGGGGCTGCGGTGAAGGAGCAGAGTGTTGCAGGCAGGACAGAGCCCGGACATGAGGGAGAAGGGGAAACACGGTAGCCGCTCCGCCGGCTTCGTTGACCGGCGTGTCATCGTCCACCGGTCCGCCGATCGAGGTGCGGTGCGGTGCGGTTCCTCCACTTTTTTTTTTTTTTTTCTCCACTGCTCATTCTCTGCTTTATTGCCGCTGAGGCTTTGGTGGCTGCTGAACACCTCCGCTGCGCTCCGTCTGTTGAGTGTTGTGAAAGGAGCTGCGTTTGGTTTTACAGGAGAGCTCCAGATTTACCGCAAAGTGGCTTCTGCTGCTGCTGCTGCCGCCTCTGATGGCATCTGCCTTGTCTCTTCAGATGATCACTGTCCCATAACCTCTAGAAAACAGCCAGGAGTCATCGGTGCTGCAGCTTCATGTTGTTGTTGTTGTTGTTGATGATGATGATGATGATGTGCCACAGTCAGATGAATAGACAAAAGGAGGAAAAAGTTGCAGGGGGGCTATGCAGTTGCTGGTGAGGTATGTTGGGGTTTGGTAGATGCATCCGAGGCCTCCTGTAAGAGCCGTAATCAAATAAGTGAGACTGATGTCAGCAGCGAGGGCTTGATTTTCCTCCTGTGGTGTCGCATCGCATCTCTCTTTTTCTCTTTTCTTTTTAATCCGGGGGAAGTTATCAGGAGGATTTTGTGATTTCACCCCCTCCTCCTCCTCCCTCCAGGTGAGGATGCGATGACCGGGGACACGGACAAATACCTGCGGCCTCAGGACCTCAAGGAGCTGGGGGACGACTCGCTCCCTCAGGAGGGCTACATGGGCTTCAGCATAGGGGCCCGCTCAGCCAGGTAGGCACCTGTCATTTTAATTTTTTCTATCATGATGACCACTGATGGGCTGTGGTGCAGTGCTGTCAGCTGTTTGCTCCCTCGCTGTGGCCAGGTTATGTTGTTATCTTGCTATCAATGCTGTTTATCACAGAGATCTGACATGAGACGCAGCTTTTTCTAGATTGTAAATCAGATTTTCTAATGTACAGCCTCTCTGACACACACACACACACACACAAACAGAAAAAATGGAAATCACCAGAGAAAGCAGCTGGAAAGTTGCCATCTCAATGATTCAACCTGACATAATGATTCAGCGTTTTGCGTGGCCTCATTCAAACCTGGGCGAAGATCACAGATGGCCCCGTGGAATGACGCGAGCGATGGAGGCCGCGTCTTTGAAACTTTGGTGTCTTTCTCAGTGGGCAGCTGCACATCACAGGCCTGAGCACAGTCCCCATATAGTGGACAACAAAAGAAGAAGTGTGTCGTGGAAAACTGGCAGGCTCCAGTGAAAACACATCAGTGCCGTGCAGCTCTGGAGTGTATTGTAGCCACGCTAACAGATGGCAGATGCGCCGCGATGGTTGGATTGATAAACACAACGAACACTAGCTGTGACAGGAAGCTGCTTACATCAGCGGGCCACGGCAAACACGGGAAACAGCGAATTAGATGGAGCGATTCCATGTCAACAAGTTTGTTTGGTGAGCCTCATGGGCTGATGGTGGAAAGAGTTTGACAGACAGGATTATGGGAATTGTTGTTGAGCAGTTTAAGATATTGAAACGGTTGAGGTTGGTGACCAAATTTCAGCTATTCGCTCATTTAATGCGGTTTATTTGTATTCCCAGACCAAAAAGAGTATTACAGATACAGTTATAATCACTGTTACGATATCGACGATGAAAAATTTTGCAGATTGCGATAGAAAACAGTCTCAATAAGTGGATTGTGGTGAATTTACATTGTTGGGACATCGTCATGTTGTGTAAGGAGATAATTGTGAATATCCTCACAAGAAGGACTTGAAAAAGCTGTCTGGCTCGCTGATGTACAGTCCTACATTGGTTTCCGAGGTCACAGCCTGTCACCATGGCTGAAGGCTCGGCTTTCACATTGTAGCCCACAAAAACAAGTAAAATCTGATGTGTGTAAATGCTACGGATTAAAGGATACCACCATTTACTTATTCGTGGTTTGTGCAGGACGACCTTATGATGTATGATTATTGAAGATTCTTTGATGAAGATGTGTATTAGTTTCTCATCAAAGTGTGAGGTCAAAGTGAGTCCAGTCTGTTTAATGCGATCTAAGTTGTTATTTTAAAGTTTATAGAATATTCTGCTCGGGATAACGTTGTGAATCGCGAATATGTTGGACAAGATAATCGTGATGTTACATTTTCATATCGTCCCGTGCCGAGAGAGCAGTCTGAAATATTGAAATAATATGAAAATGTAAGAGTTTGGTGACCACATTTGAGGGTTTTGAATGTTCAGATATTTCCTTGTTTATTACTGTGAACAGTTGAATAGTCTGCCAAGAACAAGAAGAGCACTACAGATGTTTTTGCAGAAATTGTTAAGATAATCATCAAGTTACAGACACTGACATCATCCTTTTATACTGCTGTGTTTCTGTTCTTGCATATAAAGTAGAACGGCCCTGAGAAGCCTCTTTGCAGGAAATGTGAACGTTATGCTCTGAAATACTGTGTTTTATTGATCAGTGATCGTATGATGCTGAGCCAGTTCTTTCCTTTTCCTTACCTTTCTGTTTATGACATCGACATTGCATGGTTTGCTTTTTGACTCGGCTGCACACACACACTTGCAAAAGAAAAAAAAAACCTAGAAACACTTGCGCCTAGTCGTCGCAGGCAGCGTACAACCATGCAAAACCACAGCATCAATGTCATATAACTGGGGGGAAAAAGAAAAAGCCACATCATGCTGGAATGTCTTCAAAATGCTTTGCTTTTCACTTCTTCTGTTTTGTTCTTTTTCCTTGTTTTCCTGCACCCTGTCCCTCATTCTAGCCCTAGAATCAGGTAAGAAAAAGAGTAGTAGTTGTAGTAGTGGTAGTAAGCACCATTAGCTGTGAATGGCGTCCCTCCCTTGTGTCCCCTTGAACTGCTGTTTAACCCCCTACACCCATCAAACCGCTAATCCAAACCATGAGTCATCCATCGTGCGTTGGTGTCATCCAGTGTTGCTGTTACTCTGTTTGTGCTCGCTTTGTTGCTGTTGTGGTTCCGAGATCCATTTTAGCCGATCACCCTTCGCTTAGTTTCTCATCCTTCTAAGAAAATCATCTGCAAAAAATGAGATTGTGTGTTTTTTTTATGTAAATGTGTGAGAAAAGAGGCGGCCTCGCTGGAAATGAGAAACTCAAAGCCACAGCTGTGTTTTATTTGCAGACTTTCCTTCAGTCTGAGTTGTGTGGACTTATCCCTTAACTTTTTGATGTAGCTTTTTTTAATCTATTTTATTTTTTTATGTGCCACTGAGTGTAACTTCCAGGGATCAAACACATCCGTTTACTCTCGATCCATCCCTTTTAAACTCCCCAAATTAGATGTTATTAATTGGATATATCCCGGCACTAATCTGGATGATTCTGGATGTTGAATCATGGTTTGCAGAGATGGAAACTTAACTCCGGAATTTAGAAATCCCCCCACATACATCAAGGGACACTCTGCCGCACATACACAGCGCTCACATGGACACACGATGACTCAAACAACTGTCCGCTTGAGTCCACACAGATGCCTCCTTAAAAAAGGGCCGTTGTATACATGAGGATGCGTGACAGAAAAGAACAAGTCGTTTGGACAATGCAGGGTTCTGCAGGTCCTTGTAAAAAATCTTAAAGGAGACATACATTACGCACATTTTCAGGTTCATTATTTTAATTTTAGGTTACAACTAGAATAGATTTACATTCTTTCATGTACGGTCTAATCTGTTGTCATACCTCCTTCTGAAACGCTCTGTTTTAGCTCCTGTCCTTTTAAGGCCCCCTCTCCCAAATACCCAGTCTCTTCTGATTGGTCAGCCCAAACATGCCTGAGCCAGCACCGCTAACAACAGCAGAGCAGCTGCGCTAAATCAAATTGTACGTGCCGAACTAGCCATTAGGCATAAGTTATACAAATGTGTGACTTGGTGACGTAGTGTGATGTCAAAAAGTTACTGAATTAAAGGCGGGACTACTGATGAGGCGTTTTAGGAGCAGTGTTCTCTGTGGGAGAGAAGAGCTTCTGTTGGTCCTGACTTTAACTTCCAAGACCTTTTACATAAACAAACAAAAAAAGGCATGATAGGTCTCCTTTAAAATATCATAAAATTCCCTTATATAATTATTAAGCCTTAAAAGTTATTGAATAGTCTTAATTTTCTGTAGATTAACTATCCACTCAAATAGTGATATCCCTGCAAAAAAACCTTTCTCTGCACAGCACCAAATATATACACCTCATACCTTTTATACTTACCTGCTGTGCTAGAATAAGAAAGAGGCGTTTGTCCAAAAGTCAGTCTTGAATTTCTGTCTGTCTGATACGTGTAGACACCCTGTCGTGAGAAGTGTAGTTCACAGCAAGGCAGACTTGATTGATCAACAATACGATGAATGGAGTCGTGTGGAAAGAGGAAGGAAAGTGACAGAGACGGACGGTGGGTAGGAGGAAAGCAGCAAGGTAGAGAAAAAGTGAGAAAAGGGGCTCCGACTGAGTGAATTAAAGGGCGGCACAGCGGAGTCGCAGCAGCACGATGAAAAAGTGGAGACGGGCATTATGGAGAAGACTGCCTGTGAGTGCCGTGACACGCAGAAAATACATAAAGGAAATGGAGCAAAGATGTCCAGGGTGGAGAGGAGGACGGACAGAATGAGAAAGAGGAGGAAGCTGCGAAGAACAAACAGAGTCCGGCTGAGAGCAGAGGGGGGTGGAGGGTGGAGGGTGGGGTGGAGGGAGGCCGTAGCGCGGCGCTGCCATGCCAGCGAGTCCATTCAGGCCCGCTCAGAGTTGCTTGGTAACTTCGATGGTGTGGCAGGCAGGCTGTGCTGAATAAAGGGCTTCTCTCTGTGCTGAATAGTGTGCCCACTCAAACACGCTGAGCTCTGCATTTTCTCCCCCTCTCGCTCTCACCCGTTCTCCCCCCCCCCCACGCCTCTCTGCACTCACACACAGGACACACATACAGTAAAACACTCGGGACAAAACGAGGCACAGAGTTGTCTGCTTTGTCGCCGGGATCGTATCTTTTTTAATTTTTTTGCGAGCCCCTCCTGGTGCACAAACATCATCATACGCGTTTATTTAAAGCACAAGAGCATTTTGGCTCCTCTCCGCTGATCACATCGCCGTAGCAATAACAGCACAAGGCAGGAAAAAAAAAAAGAAACGCTGAAAGGAATCTACAGCGCTGCGTCGAGTCTGAGTGGCTGCAAAAATAGGCACACGTCACGCAGACTGCAGCAAGACAGATAGAAAAGACCAGCTTCCCTTTTGTGTTCGGCTGCTCTGAAACAGGTCTGGGTCAGCTGCTAATCTTAGAATAGAGCGGTGTCGCTCTTTGAGCTCGAGTCGGATTTAACAGCTTGAAACACTTTTTGAGTTAATCTTATTTCTGTTACTGTCAAACAAAGATCTGCGCAGAGACTTCTGCCTGCCAGGTGCGAATACGCACGGTCCACTCGTCTGTCACATTTCATCATTTTAGACGCAACGTAGTCACATCCGTACCAACCACACCTTCATATAGAAGCAGTCTGTCGGTCTCGTCCTCTTCGCCTCTATCTCTCAATGCAAACAAACTGACCTCACTCTCATTTCCATCTCTGAATAACTTCCTGCAGTATCTGATCCCTGTTCAACTGCAGCCTCTTTCCGCTTCTCTCTATTTTCCACTCCTGGACTCTCTCTGTCCAGTAGAAAAACGTGGTTCCCTGGAGGTTGCATGTAGTAATGGATTCCTTGCTTTTTGTTTTATGTCGTGTGCCCCTGCCCGTCACTTGTTGTTGCCCGCGGCGCTGGGTTGCGTGGTAACATGTAGCCTCCGCTCCTTCAGTTCGGATAGGTCCAACACGCTCAACCGGAGCTCCTTCGCACGAGACAGTATGATGATCGAGGAGATTCTGGCACCCACGAAGGACACGGTAAGATCATGTTTCTTTCCTTTGTTTTTTGTTCCTTGACCTGGTTCTCTTTCTCTCAGACTCTGATCACCTTTTTCCTTCCCCGGTATATTTAGCCGTCTTTCTGTCAGCGGCCTGGTGAAAACACAGGCTGGGTAGAATCAAAGTAGGGAACAATGTAGCTTTACTTGTCTCGCACAAAGGTCATAACAGAAGCAGTGCTGATGCCATGCTTGCTTTTTTGCCAAAGTGCTGAGGGTGAGTGTATGGCACCTTGACGAAGAGTTTATTCAAACTTAAGGGCTTTTTTTCGAGGCCTCCCTTCTGCTTCCTCATGGAATAAAAGCCCCTCAGCGCTCCTCTCGTGTCTCGTTTTTAGTCGTCAGAAACGAAAAACAGAACTGTAACCTCTAACAATATAAACAGTGTTTGTAATATAACCTACAAGTTCAGTGACAACATCGGCTAAAGCTTAAAATGTCACTCGAGTTTTTCTGTTCTCGCCCTCAAAAAAGGGGAATTATGGTAGATTATATTATTATGGAAGTAGCAGCGAGTTAAGAGTCGGGCTTTTAGTGGAATGTAAATCAACGGCAACGAAGCAGCAAAAGGAGCATTGCACCAAAACAGCGTCTCATCCCTTTAATGGCATAAAACCTGCACAAGAGATGCTCTCAATGTACAGCTTTCATCTTTACTTACTTCTGTTTCTATTGCCAGTAATTGTTTGTGTTTTTTCTTCTGGGGTTTTTCTTGAGACACTAATCCTGCCATCAAAAGCTGTAATCTTTGCATCCCTAAACTTTAAATCACCAAAATATGCACTTCACCTCAAAACACACAAATGTTTTGGACTTATGATATCTAACTGAATATATACATGAAGTCAAATAATTTTTTTCTCTTTGGCTTTCAACTCCATCGTACTATAATTTGTAACATATGATATTTGAAGTTTCAGTTACATCCGCTACGATCTACGGTGGGATTGTATAGATTTAGGTGCCTCAATCGTAGGACTGGCTCCAGATCATGTTTTCCTTTGGTGGAAATTGAATCATTAGTGAAACAAAGCACCGTCATTTCCCTCGTCTGGACGACACAGTGGCCTCAGTGTGACTTCTGAACTGTCTCTTTTCTCCCCCAAAAGCTTCAGAGTGTCTGTAAAGACATTTCCTACTTGGTTGACCCCCTCAATAAGGTATAAAGTGTTCGTGGATGTCCAGCTCATTCGTCAGTTTTGTTATTTTTTTCAGTCACAGCGGTTCAGCTCCCATTTCTCATTGAGTTTCGCTCGTTGTGTATTTGTTTGTTTTGGGTCTTTGCCATTCTCATCATCTCATTCATTACTGCTGTGTTTAGTGAATGGGTCGTTCCCATGCTACTTTATGTCATTTCCAGTTTTTTCATCGTTGCACATTTCAGTGTACTGCCACCGGCGAGTTGTAATAGCGCGTTTATGGCGCTGTTTGTTGTGTGTTGTTGTCCCGATTGTGGCGAGACTGCAGACAATGGTGACAAATTTAGCTGAATTATGAGTCAGGAAGCTTTAAATGTTATCAGCTCATCGCTCCATACCATGCATGACTCGAGGGTTAAAGAACAGACGTGTGTCACTGCCTGTGAAATGATTCACAATTAGCTCAGTCTTTCCTTGTATTCACTTTTTTTCTGGTTTCTTTCCTCTAATACGTTTTGCTCAATCATTCATCTGCTGTCGATCTCTCTCATCTCCTCCATCGTCATCCTCTCTTGTCGTTCTCATCCCTCCCTCACATTCAATCTCCCACTTAAATCTCCTTTTTCTCTCTTTTCACTTGTGCCTTTCCGATCCTCTCCTTGCAGCACCTGGCTGTGACCAGAGACTACAGCTCGGAGTGTATGCGGCGCTACAGCTGGACTCCGGACACCATGGACCACAGCCACAACACTGTGTCCAGCCCCATTCACTCTGGGTAAGAGCAGCTGCACCGCCTCCTCTGATCTATGTCCTACAGAAACAGACACCACATAGACGCCCAGCTCAGTGCGTGCATGCAGACACACAAACTGCTCACACATTCAGATACCTACTGCAGGAATCACACATTTTAAATGCTTACTGCACACAACTGTTGTATTGTCCTTTTGTTCTCCCCCTAAAGAGTCAATATTCAGCAAACCCTGCAGCACTGATGCAGACGAGGTGCAGGGCTGTGGGATTTCTGCAGTGCTGCTGCTGCACACACGACATTACAGCAACAAAAACGCCGCCCGCTAAAGCGCTCATGTCATACCATAAGTCTAGAGACACGGCCCCAAAAGTCACCCACCCCCACCATGTTCACCGACATCCTCACGGAAAACAAAGTACCGACTCATGTTTCATTTGGCTAGACTGATAAGATTCTGCCCTCATGTCGTTCACATCATTTGAATATATGACGTGATGACATAATACCAGCGCTGTCTCCGCACAGAAGTTAACGGATCCTCTCTTTGGTGTTCTGCTCAGAAATGAAATACAGGGATCTGTCATGTGCAGTTTTGGTTCCCTTTTTCCTATTTTTGACTCATTTTTAAGCCTTTCTGTGTCTATTTTTATATTTCGTTCGTTGTCATTTTGTCCTCGGCGTCTTGTGTTCTCTCTTTCCCCTTGATTTTCCGCCCCTGTAGTTTTGAATCTTTCATCTCAGTAGCTATTGCAGATCCCGACAGTGTTTGTGAAAACTGTGATACTAAAACTAGGTTCTGGGGGTTTGCCTCCTGCATTGCCTCCGTGTGTTTATTTTGCAGCTTGTCCTCCCCGCTCCCTCAGTATGACTCCAGGTGATGACTGAGTTCGCTGCCTTCACCCATGATGCCGCAGTGATGTCACTCACTCCTCCATCTCTTAGTCTCCCCCACTCTCATTTTGCCACTCCTCTTCTTCTTCTTCTTCCTCTTAGCCTTCCTCTCCTCCTCATCTCACCCGTGTGGTCTGGTGTTTCATTTGCATTGCCTAGATATTAGAAGTGTGTGTAGTCAACGTGTTTGGAAGCCTTTCATTGATGTGCCACGTCCTCCCTCTCTCTTTCTCTCTCTCCCTTCCTCACAGTGCACATTAAACCTTCCTCACAACCTTACAGGCATTCTGCTATTTGCAACACACAGTGCAGAAAAAGAAACTTAGCCTCATTTGGCTTTAGGCATCAGGGCTGCTCATAAAAAGTGCATAAACAGAGTCTTTCTGTGCCTACACCCTCCTCCATCCTCACTCTCTCCTTGTGTCAATAGTTATATTAATGGGATGCCAAAATGTGCTCATAATTCGAAGAATGGGACACATCACATATAAATCACATTAACCCTACCTTGGTGAAACATCTGTGCAGGTGTTTAATATTTGATCACTGAATGCTGCTTTAGAGCAACTGAAACCATGGCAACGGTCTCACCTTCAGCCTCATGACTGGAAACTAAACTTCCTGCAGCATCATTAGCACCCTGTTTAGTTTCAGACAGTGTTTAATGCTCTAAATCGAGGCAGATGAAGGTGAGAAGTGCCTGCTTTCAGAACTCAGAGCATCCTTTCTTTTCTTCTTTCGATCGTGCTGTCTCCTGCTCTTTCTCTATTTTTATTATTTTCTCTCTTTTCCTTACTTTGTTTGGGTGTACGGTGATCACAGCATGGGAATCGTCCTCCTCACGTGTGTCCGTCGTATGGCTTCTGTCCATCGTTCTCTCTGTATGTTGTTTTTCCTCCTCTGACATTGCTCTTGTTCAATCTCGCAGGTTCCTGGTGAGCTTCATGGTGGACGCCCGCGGCGGTTCCATGAGAGGCAGCCGCCACAACGGCATGCGCATCATCATCCCGCCCAGGAAGTGCACGGCGCCCACACGCATCACCTGCCGTCTGGCCAAAAGGCACAAGCTGGCCTACCCCCCACCCATGGTGGAGGGAGAGGGGCTGGTCAGCCGGCTGGTGGAGGTCGGACCGGCTGGGGCTCAGTTCCTCGGGTAGGACGCTCGGGACTTTCCTGTGTTGATGTTTTTCAGTTGTCAGCATCAGGGAACAAATCAAATGAGATATTTGCTGAAAATATCCTGAATCAGATAATCGTTAATTGCAGATAATTTACCAGAAATTATCATCAAACCAAAGTGAGCTTCCCAGCTGCCCTGATGTTTATGGTTGACATTTCCTCAGGCTGCAATTTCTCTTTCAGTCCCGTCATTGTGGAGATTCCTCATTTTGGTTCCATGCGGGGGAAAGAAAGGGAGCTGATTGTGTTGAGGAGTGACAACGGTGACACGTGGAAGGAGCATCAGCCTGACGCCAGACCAGAAGACCTCACTGATCTGCTGACTGGAATGGATGAAGGTAAGGAAAAGGTCATTAAGGGAGGTCCAACAGTGATAGCTTTGTTGTCTGCAATGCAAGAGAAGGATGGGTGAAGGTGAACTGCACCACATCGTAAAACCTGTACTACATCACCCGGGGCAATGTGTCAGATGGTGACCTAGAAAATCAACTCCAGAAGGATGTTTTCAGTTTTATTCAGTCTGTTTAGCCTATTTATTGTCCCCCTTTTTCCTCTTTGACCGAAATGTCACACCTCAATATCACATCAACATTTAAATGCTTTTATAAAGTCAGAATTTGTTTTTAGAGACAACAACCACTGAATGTTGCTTGAACTACAAGAACAGGTGACATTTTGAGATTTTGGGGTATAATTAGCTTACATGACATGTTTTGTTTCAGACTTGTGAAAATGTGTCCAAAATTCACATTAAGGTTTTTGTTTTTAGTTCAGATTTATGTTGTTGACCCTTTTGCAAAGGAGTGCATATTTAATTGCATATATCCCAAATTCCCTCTTTTAAAAACCTCAGACTCTAATATATCAGCAAAATGAAACACAAATTTTGAAACTTGCTTTATCCAATGTTTGGATTTCTGTTCTGGAAGTGTGAACAACATCTAATATCCATATTTAATCATTACAATTCAAGAAACGATCCCTAAGATCCCTATTCACTGTCACATCTCCCTGTAAAGCAACATTATGCAGAAATTCACCTTTTTGTGCGATTTGGCGCCCCCCACAGTCTCTGAGTGCAACACCACTGCTGTAAATACAAATCCCAGGTCTGTTACAGTTTGTCAGAGTGCTAGGTGTAGGTGCTAACTACAAACAAAATTCATTATGTCATAACAATTTTATATGTTGAAAACTATCTTGAAATAAACGTGTATGCAACGCTGTGATCCGACCCTCTCACTGAAGTTACATAGTGCAGAAACAAGTGATAGGAGGGTGGAGTGGCTGAGACAGAGACACCATTCACCCTGTTACAAGACACTGTACCATCAACATGATTTTGAAGCTGATATTTTAAGGTAAAAAAATAAAGTTACATAATGTCGCTTTAAATCATATTTACGAGAGAAATATTTCCTGTCACAGAGCTGGACAGTCCTGCCGAGTTGGAGAAGAAGCGCATTTGCCGCATCGTCACCAGAGATTTCCCGCAGTACTTTGCTGTGGTGTCACGGATCAAGCAGGAGTCCAACCACATGGGTCCCGACGGAGGCATGCTGTCCAGCAGCACTGTGCCCATGGTCCAGGCCTCGTTCCCACAGGGGGCGCTCACCAAGAGGATCCGCGTTGGCCTGCAGGTACAGCAGGACTCCTTGGATCAGCTGAATCTGTTTCATGACTTGGCTCTTTTTCTTGAAAGGGCTGTTCACCGACTTATTATTTATTTATACCTGACCTATTTTTAGTTGAAGATTAGATTCCGCCTCACATGCCTGGACCCTTTAATTTCATCAAAAAGTTCAGCAAAAGTTTGACAGGACATTTCTCAAAATGCAATCAACAAACAAACATTGGGTCTCTTTCTCCGTCTTCCTGTGTGTGTGTTTAGGCCCAGCCTGTGCCAGATGACATGGTGAGAGCGGTCCTTGGGAACAGAGCCACCTTCAGCCCCATCGTCACTGTGGAGCCCAGGAGGAGGAAGTTTCACAAGCCGATCACCATGACGATCCCCGTTCCACCGAGATCGGCAGAAGGCCATCCCAGCGGCCACCGGGGCGACTCTGCCCCCTGCCTGCGTCTGCTCTGCAGCATCACAGGCGAGTAAACTGCAGATAACTAGAGCATGATGACGCTGCTGCAATGCCTCTGTCAAAATTGCTTCTGTAGGACTGGCTTTGAGTTTCAACGTAATTATTTATTATTTACAGTTTGTCAGTCATTTTATCCTTAGATGCTAGTAAACAATTTTTTTTATGTGACCTCACACATAGTTCTTCCTTCATTTATTAGGCATGAAACAGGGTAAATAACTCAGAGACAGCATTAATTAAATAGCCACGGGCACATCAGGCCAGCTTTGATGTCAAAAGCTACAGGTCGATAGAGAGAAGATGAAGAACTGAGAAGATAAAAGGATGAGGATTACGAGGGCTAGAACAAAGCTTGGCCGGAAAGGCAGTGAGCTCATCTTGTTTTTTTTTTTATACAGGAGGGACGTCTCCTGCCCAGTGGGAGGACATCACCGGGACCACACCGCTGTCCTTTGTAACTGATTGTGTCTCCTTCACCACAAATGTGTCGGCCAGGTGAGACACACAAACACGCACTGTACACACACAACAGAGCACAGTTGACGATAAGAAACACAGAGAAGAAGAATGTTTTGATTGTGATCAAAAGAATATGAATCTGCCAGTTTTAATAATGAATAATGTCAATTTTTCAAGCAAAAAACTCCAAACATTTAATGATTCCAGGTCTTAATTGATGCTGCTGTCTGACATTTTTATGTCCCAATGATTAAACGAGAAAATAGATGACGGATTGATCAATAATGACAATAGGGCGGAAGATACAACAAATAAATCCCAGACATCTTAATCTCTGCCAGCAGGTGTCAAAATGGTGATAGTGCAGAACCATGAGACGATTATCAGTTAGCAGTGAATCCTAAAATCAATCACAAGAGAAAAACTCAGATTACTGTCAGTTGGCAATCGAAACGACTTCTAGACGACTTCTAGACTGAAATGCGTTTGTTTTTCTTACCTCAACATCTCCTTTTTATCCAAGTCTTTTCTCTTTCTCTACACATCAGGGGAGTTCCCTTCATGTCTGGCTTTGCAGGTCGTTGGCTGACTTTAAACTGCGTATTTAATTAATTAAATGACTTGATAGTAGTTTTTTTTTCTCCGCCTAACTTTCTATAATTAAACAGACATTCTTCTCTGTGGCCTTGAATGTAATACTTTATTTAAAACACACAAGAAAGTCACATCAGCCGTACGTTGTTAGGAGCTCCCTGCTACGGTGACCTGAGCGAGTGAACTTGGTTACATTACGTAATGTCATGAATTTTCTTTTAACACGGGATTGGAATCATGTGGCGAGTGTGCAGCCTGACATTAAGTGAGCACCCTTTGCTGCTCTGTAATTAGATTACTTCACCGCTGTCATGTGTTCACCCACGGAGAAACAACCCAGAATGTTTGATTTTAGGTTGACTTGTACTATGAAATGTGTGATACAAACACAGCTCAGATGTGCAGTGCAGATTTAAGCTGTTGTCAGCCATCCTTAAATAAGGCAATTGTTAAGTTGGCTGACTTCCAGACTTACATTTCCCCTTTCCCCTCTTTTCTCTGATTTCTCCTCCACAGGTTCTGGCTCGCAGACTGTCACCAGATTCCTGAGACGGTGAGTCTAGCGTCTCAGTTATACCGGGAGCTGATCTGCGTGCCGTACCTGGCCAAGTTTGTGGTGTTCGCCAAGAGTAACGACGCCGTCGAGGCTCGGCTGCGCTGCTTCTGCATGACGGACGACAAGGTGGACAAGACCCTCGAGCAGCAGGAGAACTTTGAGGAAGTGGCCCGGAGCAAAGACATCGAGGTGGGGCTGTGTGTCTATGTGGACTTACTGCTGCACTGCAGTGAGAGTGCTGAATAAAGAAGAGAATGACAAACAAATAAATCCCTTATGTTTTATTTGGACTTCTTAAGGTTCTCGAAGGCAAGCCTATCCATGTGGACTGCTACGGCAACCTGTCCCCTCTCACCAAAAGCGGGCAGCAGTTGGTTTTTAACTTCTACTCCTTCAAGGAAAACAGACTTCCTTTCAACGTGAAGGTATAAAATGTGTTTCTCATATCGCTCTCCTCTCTCTGCTAGCATTCGCTGTCTGTCGTCATCACTCTAGTCTCTTTTGTAAATTTGCCCTGCTGATGAAAACTATGTGATAATCTTCTCGTAATTAGCTGACATTCATAGCAACAACAATACACTTTTGTCTGTAGCCAAGGAAAATGAATATGTCAGTGTCCTACTGTAGAATAAACTGGATGTCTGGAGTCTCACAGGTCAGAGCTACACAATGTAACTCAATTTGGTCGCTAATGAAATACATCCATACATCTACATTCAGTTCAGTTCAATCAAAAGGGGCTTTATTGACATCTTCTATTATAGAATAGAAATATATGTGTATATACAGATAGAAAAATAACTTGAAATGAAATAGAAATGTGGGGAAAAAAGTAGATTGAGGTAGAAGAAATACAGAAATGTTTACTCCTGTAATAAGGAAGAGAAGCTTTTACTTAACTTTGCAGGCTTGTTCTTGTGAGTACTTTGTTACGATCACCTCGTGATGCCGTGTTGTTGCCATCTTTTGCAGATCAGAGATATGGGCCAGGAGCCGTGTGGCCGCCTCTCCTTCCTGAGAGAGCCCAAAACCACGAAAGGCCTTCCCCAGACTGCCATATGCAATTTGAATATCACACTGCCAACCCACAAGAAGGTAGGGTCACCACGTTTGAACAGTTCATCCTGTTAGGCCACGTCATATCATCCACATGTAAATGAAACCGAAATACAGGAAAGTGTCCTGACATCGAGAGCAGCCATTGAAGTTCATTTGGTCCAGAAAACGACTGCCTGCTGCTTGTGTCTTTTATTAGTGTTAAAGCCTGTGCCAGTCGTAAGACCCCACAACGTACACATGCAGCCACACATGCACACCGTGCTTTGTTCTATTGCCTGGCTCACTGTGGGTACATACGTCATATGCAACGAAAAAAAAAAAAGAAAATCAACACTTCTCATTTGTTTGTTGTGGTGTTGATTGATCACAAGAAACTGAAATGACTTTGCTTTTGCTTTTGTTGTTTTGCTGTTTACTTTTTTTTTTTTTATTAATCCCAAAGATTTTTTCTGATGCCTTTTGTTGTTTTTGCTGCTCCATTTTCATCCCCTGAATTTTGTTTCCACATCCCCGCTCACTATAACGCCCCTGCTCTCCATTGTGTCATCTCTCTCCTCTCCTGCAATGCATCTTGGAATACCACAGGATATGGAGTCTGATCCTGATGATGAGGTAAAACAGATTCTTCATCATCACATGGAACTGCTTCTTCTTTGTCGTCCTTTCTGTTGGCTTTACTGCAGATGCTGTTGTAAATATTTTGTCTCTGTACAGTACCTTGGTGTGACGGATGCTGCACGTTTTTTCTTTTACACAGCTCTGACCCCCTTTGTAGTGCATGAGTGGAAATTGCAGCTGTTTTTATCAGCAAGGATTTATTTATTGTTCATCCCAAGTCCAGTGGAGCCAGTTGCTGTGCCACGCCTCAGCTTGTTTTTCATTTCTATCTTCCTTTCCATACATGTTCAACAGGATGTCACCATGTCTCCATCCTTACTATTAACGCATAGGAAGTCTCACACAGGATTACGGTATCTTTTGTCAGCTGAAGATGAAACCCTAACTCTTATCATTTGTCTACTTAGTCATTGTTTTGTTGTATTTGGGGTTCCCCTTCTACACTCTTGTCCTTGGCTTGTGTTTAACAGAAGAATACTAACTCTCTCAGCTGCATGCCACAACAAACTTCAATCAAAGGGAGATTAGGCTGTTTTTATGTTTGTGTATTTACATTATACCTAGTGACCATGTCTGTTATGTTTCTTCTACGTTAATATATCAACCCACTCGCTAGACCGAATGTTGATATTGGACAATCAGGAGCTAGATTTTTGTTCACTGATTGTTGAACGTTCAGTGCCAACATATCCATCTTATGCCTTGCCCCAAAAAGTGCATCAATTTTTATGATAATTTGTTACTTGCTCAAGTTCTGCCGAGCACCGGAAGTATAACCGTTGTCATGTTTTACAAACGGTTTAACCTGAGCCCAGCCATCATCAGTTTACCATCCGATCAGTACTCTGTATCAGAAGATATGCAAGTTCAGGTATCGGGAAAGGAAACACCTCTAACTGGCACCAAAGATAGACCAACATTCATCCTTTACTTTTCACCTTGTTACATGAAGGGCGCACTATTAACTGCATTGGCACTGAATGATGGCATATACTGTAAATCTTGTAATGCAGAGTTGTCCAATATGAATTTAATTCCTCTAGACTGGGCTCAATATGAACTGTCCTAATATCAAAACTGACACAGTTACTTCTATTTAAAAATGTGTACCATGCCCCACATTTGATGATAATCTGAGGAAGTCATCTTCATGATAAAAGGACATTTGTTCAACATACCGTACCTATCTGGAAGTTGGATTTTGTCCGTGCTTACATCTTAATGGATTAGGTCAGAGAGTCGAATCACTTCCTGTAGTGATTTCAATCCACCGACACTGAGAACAGCAGTGAGTGAAGAGATGCAGGAAAACAGTCCATTACTCCCCAGAGTAGACGCTACACAGTGCACCTGCAGTGCCTCCTTGTACCAGTACTAACAGCATGTACTGATTCACTAAAAACAGGGCTGTATTCATGCACTGCAGTATCAAAGTTAACAAGTTAACGTCATTATTCAGACCTAATCCTGATAGAATAGAGTAGAATTTTATCATATTTTTATGTTAAAGCGTCTTTTGTTCTTTTTTGTTTGTTTCAGACTGAAAAGCCAGAGCGACGTCATACCTTTGCCTCCTTAGCTTTGCGTAAGCGCTACAGCTATTTGACCGACCCAGCAGCGAGTGAGTTTGACATTTTTACTTACATGAAGTTTTCAACTGATTTCAAATATTTGTGATTTTAATCAGTTTCAAAGGTCCCTTTATAAAGTGTACATATTTTTCATATACCTTTAGCATAGAAAGAGATCTACCAGACAAAACATGTTCATCAGTCATTTATTCTATTCACACATACTCTTTGATCACCTGCCACTCATCAAACATTTGCATGGTTTACTGTGTGTTACGCTTCGCTTACCCACCCCATGTTGACAAGTAGTCTCCCTGTTTCAACTGTTACGTTATTTTACATTTGTGGAAACACTGGGAATCAATGTCTGTCTGTTCATTTTTCATTTGAACAAAAAATGTTTTAATTCATGTTGAATAAAATATTCTTTTGAATTGTTCTCATTCTTTTAGTGGCCATTTCACTCTTATTGGCTTTATGATTGTGTGCGGCTGTGTATAATAATGTGGTTACAGGTTGCACTTTACATTTACTTGATTTCCGTACAGTGAGATTATGTTAGAGAAAACATTTTAAAACAATATAACATTTTTGCCGTTTTCAAAGGATTGGCAATCATTTCCATGCATCTATTTGGGGCCAGATTTTGACACAAACTTTTATGAATTTTAAAGATGCTGTTGGATGTTATGTTTTAATATTGCTGCCTAGTCCAGTCCTTTGTGAAAAAAAAAAGAAGTTAACACTGATTTGATAATAATATATTCATACATAGGGGTTAAAATGTTGATTAAACTGAAATCAGAGACCATCCAAATATGACAGGCCTGAATGCCTAATTTACCTCTACTTTCTTGTAAAGTGCAACCTCATATTTTATTTTAAGTCATGACCAAACAAGTACAGTGACACTACTAATGATTTACACTTGTGGGGTCGTCTCTGGCATTGGAAATGAACCAAATGAATGGATAAAGACATGTCAATCAAACATGTACAGTAAAAGGCACTGTTGCAAGGAGGCATATAGATTAAGCACATCAAAAGTCAATGAAATTGTATTATTTTGGTTATCATGTCATTTTCTGTCAACTCTACCATGTCAAGCATCTTTGTTCCTATACATGCACTATTCTTTATTTGGTGTATTTTGTCATTAGCCACTGATTTTGGACCATCATTTGTCATACCATCCTGTTTTTTTAAATAAGGGCCTTTCTCAAATTTCATGTGTAAAATTTTATCTTTCTGCTGTTAATGATCCTGTTTCTGACTGACTCAAATTTCTCTTTCTGGTTTTTATGTTTTATTTCAAATTATTTTCGTTCTATTTTATGTTCACTTCCTTATTGCTTTTGGTTTAAATTATTGTTGAAGAAACAACTGATCGAAGCTCGCCGAGAACACAGCCTACTAGCTACCCTCACAAACCTGTCTTTTCAACGAAGTCTTATCAGGCGTGGTCGCCTGTTCCTGTCGCCATCCCTGGCCAAGCCAAGTCTGGGTTTGGCTCCCTCTCCAGTTCATCATCCAACACGCCCTCTGCCTCTCCATTAAAGTCTGTTTGGTCCATCAACTCTGCCTCCCCCATCAAGACCAACATCCCTGGATCACCTGCCTCCTCTGTTAAATCAGTTAGTGACATGGCCTCTCCCATCCGATCTTACAGAACCATCTCCTCTCCTATAAAAACTGTAGTCCAGCAATCCCCATACCAAGCCCAGGTCACCCCCAGTCCCCTGGCGTCACCAGGTAAAAGTGCCCCAGATCCTATGTCAATGAAAGGACTGGCAGCATTGTCTGCTAGGACCTCCCCTATCACTGTGTCTGGAGGAGGAAGCCCTCTTCTTGAGAGAGCATCCATAAGCATGACACCACCAACTTCTCCAAAATCGTCTCTGAGTATGTTCAGTTCACCTCTGCCATACAAGACTGTAATGGCAGGCTCTGGTGGCACAGCAACTTCCTCCTCACCTATAAAAACAGTCCCTGGTCTTTCCTCTGTGCGGTCCTTTGCCTCAGATGCCATTGGCCCTGCAAGGAACCTGTTCTCCTCTCTTTCGTCACCACTTAAATCCAACAACCCCCCAAGTGCTGCAGCTCTGATCAATGGAACTGTGTCGCCTACACAGTACCGCTCTTCATCCCCTACATCTCTTCTCGCAAGTAGTCTGCAAGAGAGAATACAAGCAACCACCAATGCTGCAACTACAAGTGTCAATGCAGCCTTTGATGAGGTTGAAAAAACATTCAATTCTTGTTCGGCAGGCTATGGCACCTTGAAGTCCATGTCCTCTTCTGCATCCTCCTCATATCAGTCCATTAGATCATCAGCTTCGAATTCCCTTTACGCCTCTCTAAGATCTCCTCCTAATGCCACCACTGCTGTAACATCAAGCACAATGACTGTTCCAGTCTACTCTGTCATTAATGTGCTACCAGAGCCCCAGTTCAAAAAGTTACCTGAGGTGTCCAAGTCAGCTGCTGCGCTTTTGTCCCCACGGAAGAGTGTGCCCCCTGAGGTGAATGCTCAGTTGCAGTCTTCCTTTGTTAGAACTCTTTCCCCTATTAAAGCCCCTCATTTTTCTGCTGGCCTGAAATCAAACACCACATCACCAATGTCATCCAGTCAAGAGATTCTGAAGGATGTAGCCGAAATGAAAGAGGACTTGATACGAATGTCAGCCATTCTGCAGACAGACCCAAATTCCACAGCCAACAAAGGATTTCAGTCTGATTCTCCGAAAGAGGCTCGGATGGAGGACGAGGAACCATATAGGATTGTGGAGAAAGTAAAACAAGATTTGGTGAAAGTGAGTGAAATCCTTACTAAGGATTCTGTGAAGGATGGAAGGGTTTCCCTGGCAAGGGGTTCTTTGGATGACATACACTTCTCCAAAGTACAAGTTGAACAACCACCAAGCAATTGGAGCTATCCACCAAGATATGAGACTGTGGTTCCTCAAGCCAAATCAAAAACAATACCAGATAGAGATTTCAATCTCTCCAAAGTGGTTGACTACCTGGTCAATGACGTTGGTAGCAGCTCTTTCTCAAAAATGCATGAAACAAGGCATAAAGCAGATGAGGGCAAGAGAGAAGGAGAGGGCAAGGAGAAGCAGAAACGTGTCCTAAAACCCACCATAGCAGTTCAGGAGCACAAACTTAAAATGCCTCCAACAAGCATGCGCTCATCAGCTTCAGACAAAGAGATAAGTAAAGTAGCAGATGCACTTTTTGGAGCAGACACTGTGCTAGAATCCCCTGATGATATCTCACATGAACAGGATAAAAGCCCCCTCTCAGACAGCGGCTTTGAGACCAGGAGTGAAAGGACACCCTCTGCCCCTCAGAGTGCAGAAGGCATGGGCCCCAAGGCCCTTTTTCAGGATATTCCAGTTCCCCCAGTGATAACTGAAACTAGAACTGAGGTTGTCCATGTCATCAGGAGCTATGAGCCTCCAGAGGACAGCAAACAACCTGCAATGGAAGATGCACATCCTGTCAGATATATTGATTCAGATTCTAAAGGGCACCTAAATCAAGTTCCATCAATGCCAGAACAGAATAAATGCTATTCAATAAAAGTCAGCCCTGATGAGGATCCAATGGGAAAAGGGATGAGGGTAAAGGAGGAGACTCACATCACTACCACCACCAGGATGGTTTACCACAAACCAACTGGCAAAGAAGCAGCATCAGAGAGGTGTGAGGAAACTATGTCTGTGCATGACATAATGAAGGCTTTTCAGTCAGGCAAGGACCCTTCAAGAGAGCTGGTTGGACTGTTTGAACATAAGTCTGGCAATGAGGAAACGTCACAAAGAGTCCTCGAGGATATTAACTCCAAACCTAAGGTTGAAAGAATAATTGAGGTTCACATTGAAAAAGGCAGTAAAGCAGAACCAACAGAGGTGATCATCAGAGAGACAAAAAACCATGCAGAGAAGGAAATGTATTACTACCCAGGGAATAGACTGGAAGAGGAGGAGCCTGAGGAATCGCTTCCAGTGTACCTTGACTCTCCCAGAGTGAACACACCAATGTCACAAGAGGAAGACAGTCGCCCTAGTTCAGCCCAGCTTATGGCAGACGACTCTTACAAAACACTAAAGCTACTTAGTCAGCAATCGGTAGAATACAATGAGGATGAATCATCAGAACTTAGGGGTGAATCTTATAATTTTGCAGAGAAAATGCTACTCTCTGATAAATTTGACCAGTCTCATTCTGACACAGAGGAATATCTGAGAGATAGGTCTCGCTTCCACTCACCAGACAGAAGCAGTCACAGTGAGGGTAGATCAGTCGGGCCAAGGACAGAGTATGTCTTCAGATCATCGAGAAATGTGTTTGACAAGTCTGGAAGAATGGCTAATGTTGATGATAGCTTTGACAAACTGACACTTTTGCAGTATTCTTCTGAGCCTGGTAGCCCAAAGCAATCTGTTTGGATGCGTGTGCCAGATGACTCCCAGAGTAAGGACAGAGAGCAGCTTATGTATGAGGATAGAGTTGACAGGACTGTTAAGGAGGCAGAGGAAAAACTAAGTGAGGTATCTCAATTCTTTCGTGACAAAACAGAACAGCTCAATGATGAGCTCTCATCTCCAGAGAAGAAATCGCGCAGACCAGACTTTAGAGAATCACGATCAGGGCCTAGCTCTACACACAGCAGTCCAGAGAGGTCACCCTATAGGAATGGGGGTAGTGGGGAAGAGTGGAGCAGAGAAAGGCTTAGAGACAGGTTCAGCTCCAGTGACAGGAAATGTGCTAGCTTACCCAGCAGTCCAGAAAGGAGAGTATTGCTGCAGTACAGTGATTCAGACTCAAGGAGACAAGGAGATGGTAAATCACAGGGAAACACAGGTGAAAGCTCTAAACCTTTTCAAATGTCCTCCTCCAAAGTCAGTGCAGTGAGGCTAAAGTTTGAGCAAGAGGCTCAAAGGCAAGATAGGAGTTCTCAGGGTAGCCAGAATTCAAATCCTCCTATTAGGAAACTCCAGGAAAGTAAGCTACCTGTGTACCAGGTGTTTGCTGGTCCAAACATTCCAAAAACACCTGATAGTCCAGGAAACCAGAGGAGATGTTCAGATAACGAATCAAATAAATTCTCACCCAAGCATGAGAGCAGTGGAAAAGATCAGGAAGAGAAAAAGTTCTTCAAAACTTGGGAGAGCCAAGAGTATGGGAACTATAAGCCCCAATCTCCCAAACCACCTCGTTCTTTAATACAAGA
This sequence comes from Lagodon rhomboides, assembly GCA_039737535.1. Lineage (NCBI taxonomy): Eukaryota > Metazoa > Chordata > Actinopteri > Spariformes > Sparidae > Lagodon > Lagodon rhomboides. The sequence continues at coordinate 22,405,349 of CM077796.1, read as the reverse complement.
TTCTATGAAAGATGGCAATAATAGTGATTCCCAAAGACAAGAAACCACCAAGAAAATAATCTACACAGAATTCGTTGTCCGAGAAAGTCCAAACAGTAATGATAGTCTAAAAAAAAACTCGGAATCACAAATTCCTGTAAGAAAGCCATCTAATTTCTCAGAAAATCATAAATCCACCACTTTAAAATTAGATGCCTCTGTTGATGAGAGGGGAGGGTCTCATATACCTACATTAGCTAGAAATCGGTTACACAGTAGTTCTGACTCCAACAAGTCTACTCGTGGATCATCATTAGGAAAATCCACGGACTCATCAGACAGTAGCCAATCAAATGTAGTGTGTAATGGTGTTGATAGTGACCAAGTAGAGTATTTGGATCAAGTAACTCCTGTAGTTGTCACAGAGGGTTTCAAAGATATTAAACCCTTACCTGTGTACGTTAGTATCCAAGTAGGAAAGCAATATGAGAAAGAAACAGCCTCAGGACAGTTGGGAACGTACAAAAAGATAGTAAGCCATGAGAGTAGGACAGTGCATGAGACTAGGGGTGCATTTTACACTGTAAAGCAAAAGCAGTCTCCATCTCCTCAAGGAAGTCCAGAAGATGACACTCTTGAACAAGTGACATTTATGGACAGCTCTGGGAAAAGTCCTGTTACCCCTGAGACCCCCAGCTCAGAGGAAATGAGTCTGCCCTCAAGAACACCAGACTCTGTGATAGGCTTTATGCCTGGCATGCCAAGCCCAATCCCTGAGGAGTCTGAGGATGAAGAAGCGAAGACCTTCATCTACAAGGAGCCTTCAAAGGAAAAGCCTAAGCCAGCTTCCTCAGAGAGTCACAGTAAAAAACAGGATGCAGAGAGACAGAAGTCAAAGGAGAAAAGAGTGGCTTACATAGAGTTTCCACCTCCTCCACCTTTAGAGGCAGAGCAGTCGGACCCTGAGAAAAAGGGGTCATGTGCTTCTTCCGAGGCAGAAACAGAGATGATGGAGGTGAACCTCCAAGAGGAGCATGATAGGCACCTCTTAGCCGAGCCAATCATCAGGGTCCAGCCACCATCCCCTATTCCCCCTGGAGCTGATAACAGTGACTCTAGTGATGATGAGTCCGTCTTCCATCCCATCCCTATCAAAAAGTATACATTCAAAATGAAAGAGGAGGGAGACAACCGTCCAAAACCAAAAAAATCAGAGAAAAATGGAAACAAAGAATCTGGGCTCAATGGTGTTGTAAAAGGCGAGGATGATGACTTTGAACAAAATGGCAATGACCAGTCAATCACGGACTGCTCCATAGCAACCACTGCTGAGTTCTCCCATGACACAGATGCAACTGAAGTAGACTCTTTAGATGGGTATGACCTTCAGGATGAAGATGACGGACTGAGCGAGGACCCCAAAACATCTAGTCTGTCCAATGATGGAAAAACAACTGATCGCTCATTTAGTCAGTCGAAGCTTGAAGTGATAGAGGAAGAAAAATGTGAGGAAGGGGGGGATAATGGAAAGACTAAAACCAGCACATCTTCAGCAAAAAGCAGTGGAGATGAAAAAGATTATACCCTCGAAGGAAGGCATCCAGAAAGGCAGGGCTTTGCTGATAACTATTTTGGTTACCAACTTGAGGAGGAGCTGAATTCAACTTTTAAAACTGTTGCCACCAAAGGCCTGGACTTTGACCCCTGGTCCACCAAAGGGGGCGATAGTGATGTTTTTGACTCCAAAACAAAAGAGGAGGACCCCAAGCCCTTTGGTTTATCGGTGGAGGACAAGTCACAGGCTACAACACCTGACACAACCCCCGCTCGAACACCGACTGACGAGAGCACACCGACTAGTGAGCCTAACCCCTTCCCTTTCCACGAAGGGAAGATGTTTGAGATGACCCGCAGTGGTGCTATTGACATGAGCAAGCGGGACTTTGTTGAAGAGAGGCTTCAGTTTTTCCAGATTGGTGAGCATTCCTCTGACCCTAAAACAGGGGAAAAGGGGAGAGGGGGCAAGATCCTGGGGGTAATTACCTCTCAGTCAAAAACAGGGGAGAGGGCCACAGTAGATGGGATGGTGAAAGTTATAGATACTACCACAGACAGCAGCACTACACCAACAACACCAGCAGCAACAACAACAAAATGCAGCCCTGCACAGCCTGGCGGTGACACTGGCTATACCGGTACTGATGCCCCCACCTGTGAAGCCATAGCTGAGACCGCCTCCTCATGCACAATCACAGCCTCTAAGGTTGATCCCAAATTACGCACTCCTATTAAGATGGGCATAGCTGCCTCGATAACTGTGAAAAAAGACTCAGGGGATCTCACCGAATGTAAAGCGGAGATGTCAGAGGGTCAGATGGTGCCAGAATACATCAGTATAGAGGGTCAGTGTACAGAGAGCCAGTCTAGTAGACACACCGAACCCAAATTAGAGAGAAGAGATTACCCTTCTGAAAACTGCAACAACAACAATAACCTCGAGTCCTCCAGTGTTCAGGCAAACTACATTCAGTGTGGTAGTGTGGTGTTTAATTTGCAGTCCTCCTCTGAGCCCACTCTCCAGAAAGCTAGCAGGATAGAAACACTGTGCTGTAGGGAAATAGAGGAGAGGGTGGAGGTACACAGCAGCAATCCAGTGCAAGAGCAGAAAAGTGAAACAGTTAAAGAAAGTGAAGTGAAGCAGCCCAAGTCGAGGCTTCCAGTTAAAGCATCAGGGTGGTCATTTCACACGCAGGGAACAGCCATAGGCAAACAGAAGCCCAAGCAGGCGGTGACCGTTGAGGTCAGGAAAAGAGGAGAGCCAGCCATAGCCAAAGTAGAGCCCAGGTCTAGAATACCAATCAAGGATGTTAAAAAGAGTAGCCCTGCTGCAGCAGCTAGCTCACTTGTTTCAGTTCGGGTTTCCTCACAGCCAACAAGGGCACTGGACACAGACAGAGCAGCCATACAGTTGCCCTCGAGGCTACCACTGAAGGATAGGCACCAGGTCAGCAATGTCACAACAGAGGGAGCATGTAGACAGGGCAGAAAGGAGAACCCTAGTGAGGTTTGTAAGCGCACCATCGAATACTTTAAAGGCATTAGCGGGGAGACGCTAAAGTTGGTGGACCGACTGTCAGACGAGGAGAAAAAGACGCAGACAGAGCAGTCGGAGGAAGACAGCACCTCCCGGAGCACCTCTCTGTCGGACGCCTCCCAGCCTTCCCAGCCCTCCCAGCCCTCCCGCTCATCCAGGTCTGGTAGAGGTTCGAGGGCTGAGGCCGGGGCCGCGTCCGTAAGGGCAAAGGTGGCGACGACGGACAGGGCCTCCGGCAGTGAGAGAAGCAGGAGGAGTAGGCGGACTGGTGGGAAGGAGGGCAGTCAGGGACTCACAGGGTCTCGAACGCCTCCCATCGCGGAGATCAAGCCTAGTTTGTAAAACTTTCACACTATGTTTAAAATACATCTATATATTTATATACTTCACTTTTAGTTGCATGACATCGTTGTGATCGTTTAATGGATTGACTGGAATGCCTGTGGCGTGTTTACATATTCTCTTCAGAACAGTAGCTGTCATTTAAATTTCTTTTTTGTCATTGATGTACTGTGTACTGTATTGTCCTTGTTGCAAGATTCTCTTTCCTCTGTTCCCCTCCTTCAACCCTTTTTAACCTCCGTATAGTAGACTGAGCATGCCAGTAGTAGTGACTGGTCCACTGGCACAACCAGTCCCTTTTTGACAACTCCCTGGTCTGTCTGTCTGTCTGTCTGTCTGTGCAGGGTGGCTACCAAGTTGTAGTTTGTTCTTACAGAATTTTTCGTGCTATCAATTGTCTTTTAAACTAACTAGTGTTGGCAAAGAACACACAAAAGCGTCTTTTCGCATGTTGACATTTTAGATTCTAACATAGACCTTTCCACCCTAGATTTGTAAAACGACGAGTCTGTTGTTGAGAGTCATGTTATGCTTTGTTTTGTGTGGTTCTCATGACAGTTACTGCCTGCCTAGAGGATACATACCACAAACAGTCACAGAGCACCACTTACTCTATGAACCTATTTAAGTTGCCCATAATGTCTCTAATGTGAAATATCCTTTTCTTGCCATCCTGGGGAAATAATTAAACTTATATTACAGCCATATTACATTAACACACTAACTGCAATGTTAATACTTAACACTATCTTAATTAATTTCATTAAGCCTGACAAATGAGTGGCCAGAAAAGGAAAATTATGTACATGTTCATTTTTCTCTTACATTGGTGTATGGGGGAGAAGAGTGTGAATTTTATTGATGAGTTATTGTCTTCTTTGTTGCCAGGTCCCCAAAGTCCTTGTGAGCGAACGGATCTGCGCATGGCTATTGTTGCAGATCACCTGGGACTCAGTTGGACAGGTCAGATACACTCTCTATATCCCTGTCTGACAAAAACCCTCTATTCCAGTCTTAAACCCTGTTGTTTACTGCCATCTTCAGGTTAACATGATAACCTACAAAGAATCTGTGATGGGACAAAATAAAATAAAGCAACAGAAAAGCATTGCGAGTTCAATGTAATGAAGAGAAAACTGAAGTTATAAGCTGTTTTATCAATTACAGAAATTGAATCATGTTTAAATACAAATATATGTATTGTATATAACCCTTTGCAGTCTGTGTGTTTTGCACTGCAAATAACTTTGAAAGATTGTACATAAAGTTTTAATATTTTTGTCTGACTTGCTGTCTGTATCCCATGACAGAGCTGGCTCGGGAGATGAACTTCACAGTGGATGAGATCAACCACATCAGACTAGAGAACCCCAACTCTCTGACAGCACAGAGTTTCATGCTACTTAAGAAATGGGTCAGTCGGGAAGGGAAAAACGCCACAAGTAAGACTATATTTATATCTGAAAATGTACTTTTCGGCCTCTGTTTCTTCTCTCCTTGTGTGTCTTTTGTTCCTATTCTCACTGTTTTTAGTCTTTCTGCTCTTGTTGTAAGACTTAAAAGTTCATCATCCCGAAAAGATGAACTTCTGATGCTAGCTTACTAAAATTAGGGTTTTTCTCACAAGCATCTGTGTAGTTAATTTCTCTGTTTGTCTTCCTGTCCTCTCTACCTTACTGTCATCAATCCCACTTGTTCAGATATCTTCCAATCACCAATATGGAAACTGGGAGATGTTTAAATTTGAGGGTAGCTTCATTGTGTTTGTAGAAACTTTAAGGAACAAAAGGAACAATTTTGCTTTAAAATCCTCATACACGTTCTTCTCTTTGGTATAACATTGGAATAAGCAGTTTTTCAATCATGAGACAACATATTTATTTGTCTTTTTTTCCCCCCCCCACAGCGGATGCCTTAACTGCAGTGCTGACCAAAGTCAATCGGATGGATATTGTGACTTTGCTGGAGGGCCCAATATTTGACTATGGTAACATTTCAGGCACGAGATGTTTTGCCGATGATAACGCTGTTTTCCGGGATCAGGCTGATGGTAAAGTTTAGCTCTGTCTAGCTGACCTCTTACCTCTCCCTGCTACCTTTTGTTGTGCCAATGCATGGATCACATACGTTAAGTCCTAATGCAAATCTCTAGAGGAGTTATTCAGTAGTCAGATTTGGATTTTGTTTGGACAACTGGCTCCTGCTGTTTTTTCAAATGGAATCCTGATTTCCATTATTTACAGTTCATGTGCCATTGAAATAATTATGTTTCTTTACTTTAGACTTCAGTCTTTTAACACTTGCTCTGATTTGAATTGGCTTCTGTTAAATTAACCACCCTTTGTATTCAAGTAAGGTGATGCTCACCAAACCACAATAGTGTATCCAGTTGTCACAAATAAGCAATATCCACTGTTAATATCCCATTCTTAGTGCATGATGCATACTACAAACTGCTTTAATGTGTTTTCAATTATGTCTCAGTTGAGTAGAAATGATTTAACCCTGTAGAGTCTGCTTTCCTCTTGATTTAGTTTAGTTCTCCTAGTTCTCCTCCAGTTCCTCTGAGCCTTCCTTGGATAGATGAGAGAATTTCTTCCTCTGTGAAACCAGACTGCCTCCTCCTCCTCCTCCGCCTCCTCCTCTTCCTGTTCCCCCTGCCTCCCATCACCTCCCCGCAGCAGGAAACCCTGCTGATAACAGCACATAACAGCTCTTAACAACTTAAGAGTCATGTGTTGCCCTCATCCATCCCTCACGTGCCTCCTCCTCCACACATCCCTCAGTCGTGTTATTCATTCATTGTCTTTTTGTCCAAGCATGTTTCACATAAAACATTTTGTTGTCTCTTTTTGTGTCTTTGTGTCTCTCCTGCATATTTCTTGCCTCATTCCTTTCCCATAGTTTGCATAATTATCCCTCTAACTCCCGGAAGCACTGAAGGTGCCTTCATCGTGCAGACACCCAGCCCCTTCTGTCCACCGCCCACTCCCCTCACGACCACGGCTGCACGTCACTGCCGTCCGCTTTCCTTCCGCCGCTCTTCAAGTTATGAGTCCTCCATCTCACTCAAAGATTTGGCACCTCCAGCGGCGTTTGACCAGTCACAGTTCAACTTCCTTGTTCCTCCTTCCCCATGCGCCATCCATCAGTGCCCTCCTGCTGACCCTCGTCTGTCCCCCACCTTCCCATTCTCGCCCCACCCATCCTCCCCGATCCCCCTCATCACCTCACCTTTACCTTCCTCCCCGCCACCCTTTCCGTCTTCAACCTCCCCCACCCACCACGCTAACTCCAAACCCTCCGCAAGCAGAACCAAACACCTCCTCTCACACATCATCGGGTCATACCTCTGACTTGTCTTGTAATACTTCCGCACCCTCCGAAACCACAACCAGACCCACCAGCCTCACCCTTGCTCCCTCCTCTGTTAGCTCTAACCAGTCTGAATCCATCACCGTACCTGCTTCGCCCATCCCCTCCTCACCCTCAGGCAGAGCCTCGCCTTCTCTCACCGCCTCTCAAAGCAAAGAGTCTGCAGTGACCCAGCTGGCCTCCTGTTCCCGCCCTGTCTCCCCTCTCTCCATGTCTAATCTCCCTCCCGTCTCTCCCTCTGGGTCCCGTTGTCCTAGCCCCACTCCTTCCTCCCCTCCTCTCCGCTCACTGTCTCCCTGTCCTGCCTGCCAGTGTACGTTTGCGGCCGACGTCCCTCCATGTCCCAATAAAGCCCGCATTGACCCTTCAACAATGGAAATGTTAATATAGTGTGCTCTGTCCTTTATCCCATCCCTTCTCCTCCCCTGTTCTTTCTCACATCTCTCATCTGTCAACTGTCTCATGTGAGCATGTAACAGAACACCCAGGCAAACATTAATATCTCAATAACTCATCACATCACACGCTATATGATCAATATGGCCTTCACTAATGTGTCCCACTTTCAATCTGTTTCGTCACAACTTTTGAATTAACACTCACTGAAAATCAGACAACTACTGATGAACATGGCATTTCTTTTATGATTACTTTCAATTTGAGCGTCCATCTTTATATCTTTTTTTTATTTACGTTGAATATGGTATTGTCAAACATATACAGTACAACGGATTGTTGCTGACTTTGGAAACATCACATATTTATTTAATTTTAAAGATAACTTGCATTTTAACTGATTTCCTTGAACCTTAAATTTAATTCAAGTGAAAACAAATGTTAAAAAATGTCTTAATAATAAGAATATATAGTAAGTAATAGTAATAGTTTTATTTTGGATATAAAATGTGAGAAAGGATTGCTGAATTGTGACTCGCTCGTCCTTTTTGGCTGCTCCAAGCACCGGTATCATAATAGCACTAATAGATGTGCATCAAAATTCATCTTGTTTCCACAAACGATGGCTCACTGAACAGAGTGAGCTAAACTAAACATACCAGTGCGTAGCTTAGAGTGAGTTTTGGCTTTTCAGGAGGGGCACGAGACACAAGAACATATTTGCGAAACCAAATGCAGCACAATAATAATTTTATCTTTCTTTCTTAATCATTGGAAGCCAAAATCATAATTAAAAATGAAATGTGTTCAATCCCCTAGTCCCTTTTATTGCATATGTTTGACACTGGCTTGTCATTCTGCCAGTCATAGCTGACCTTTGCACCATCTCAGCTGGTGGTGTTCCGGCTACATGCTTTACACTTCAGCTTCTGTGACGTTGTCCACTTCATATGGTGTATTTTTCAGGGTGTGTGTGTGTGTGTCTGTGGTGTGTTTTATTGTTTTGTGGCATGCTTCGGTGCGTGTATGTCTCTACATTTGTCATCCTGTCACCTACAGATTATCAGAGCATTCTAGCGGAGCTGCAGTCCCCCCGCCGCACTGCACTCCGACCCCCACTTCCTGGAGCCCGAACTCCCCGTCACCCCCAACCCTTCCCTTGCCACCCACCAACACCACCATTACCCAGAACCAGACACCCCTTTGCTGGCCGACTCCCAGCCTCAGCCCCTGCCCTGGAGCCCGGAGATAGAGCCCGGTAGCGGGGAGCCAGACAGCCCCCCTAGGAGCCCCCCCAGACCCTGCGAGCTCGCCCTGTCCGTTCCAGTCTTTGAACTCCCCGATCCTGTTCCCCCCAAGGTCACAAAGCCCCACATCGCTCTGAACGACGAGCTGCTTCTGAGCGAGGAGGAGGACAGGCCTTTCCAAGAACTGGAGCTGAGCCACAGGCACAAGTCTCACTCCGTACCCGCTGCGATGTGCGAGTTAGACATTGACATGGCTTACTCCACATCGTCCCCTACACTCTCATCAGTATCATCCATAACCCCATCATCGCCTGACAGAGCGCACGTGGGCGATGGAGGATCGCAGATCATAGCCCCCAATGGGGTACAGGAGGATATAGGCTTGAGAGGAAGTGAAAGGGAAGTGACAGAAGAAATACAGAAGGTTGTTGAGATGGTTGCAGCAGAGTTAGCAGAGGGAAATGGATTAGTGGAGAAGTGGGTAGAGCAGGACTTGATTAGAAACGTGGAAAGAAAATGCGAGATGATAATAAAAGACAGATCCGAGTTGGCAGAGGAAAATAGTATTATGTTGGAACAGGAGGGATCTGCAGAGGAAGAGAGAGATGTGACAATTGAGCAGCTCGTCCTTATTGAGGATGGGGACAAGGGGGCAGCGTGTGAGGTGGAGGAGGTAAAAGAGGTGCAGAATCTGTCAGAAGAACAGCATAATCTGACTGAAATTGGTGATGAAGTGGAAAAAGATGATAGAATAGAAGCAGAAACGGTAAAAGAGTGTATTCATGAAACACCTGAGGCTCAAAAAGTCGATGGGAAGAGCGAGAAAACAGTCCACCAGGGTGACGGAATGGATGTCACAGATGGAGAACTGCAGTTTAAGGATGAAAAAGGAGAAATTTGCAGGACATCAGAATTGGACGAGGAGGCCGAGGAGGACCAGCCTGTAGCTCGGCTCTCCCCTCAAGCCTGGGTTGAGGCACTCGAGGAACGTCAGCCCAGCGATTCTGGGTCCAATGAGGAAGAGGAGGAGGGACACGGAGATGGAGACAAAGAAGAGGCATTAGGGTCTCTGTTGGAAGACGAGAAGACAGACGAAGGCTCAGAGGAGAAGGAGGAGGACGAAGAGATTCCCCAAGCCAGAGATGAGGCGATTCTTGATCATGTTGAACAGGCAGAAAAAGACGTGTGTTCACTTTCAGGTTGGCACAGTGATTCCTCCAGCGTCAATGTGGAGCCACCGACGCCAGGCCGCAGTGTCAGCTCGGACCTGCTCGACAGGCGGGAAAGGTAAAAGTACTATACAACTAAAGTCCCTTAAAAAATGTCTCCCAGAATCTTAACTAGAATTTGAAATCTACCGTTTCCCTGTTGCATCTGTTTTTCAGCTCTTAACGTCATCCGACAACTTCCGTCCTAACTCTGTGTTTTCTAACCTAACAGCCAAGAGAACTCTAGTGACTCCATCACTTCCTCGTCTCGGGGAGAATCAGGGAGGTCCCGGCAGAACGGCGACAACTCAAAGCACTCACCTCAGGATGCCTCATCGGAATCATCGAACGGCAGAAAGGAAGAGGGAGCCCTGGTGTCGGAGAAAAAAGTCCAGGTAACAAAAAGACAATTTTTTATTTTCTGTAGCAACTACAAAAGCTATATTGAATTGAACACCTTAAAACTAAAAACCTACGAAATAATTTGTGTTAAAGAAACATAAACTGCAGTCTTTTATTCCAGGTTTCTCTTTTTTTCTGATACAGCCAACCATGGAGTTGAAGTACATTAACCAGTGTTTTTCTCGCTCTGACTCCCTCCTTGTGTTTGTGTTATAACTTTATAATACCCTCCTCAGCAGCGGGTTAGTGTAGATTCTGGTTCAGAGGAAGAGCAGACCGTAACCACCAGAATCTTCAGACGCCGTCTCATTTTAAAGGTACCCTGAAAGCTTGGATTAGAAGCTGGGCAGAGGCTTGGTCTGGTCTGGTCTGGTTTGGTTTGGTTTAGTTTAGTCTGGTGTGCATTGTAGTGGTATTGCTTGGTGTACTGACAGCTCTACTCTCCTTGTAGATATGTTTGTATCTCATGGTAGCTCAAACTATGGTGTTTGTTGAAGACTAACCTAATTCAGCGCTCTTTCTGACATGGAGATTCTCTCTCGGGGTGTTGTGTTTCCGTGTGGTGATGGTTTCATCATGTATGAGTCGGCCATTTCTGAGCGTTTATTGACGTGCTAACCACAACCACTTGCAGGGTGAACAAGCAAAGAATATCCCCGGCGAGACGATGACAGAGGAACACTACTTGGACGCAGATGGTAACCTCATCAGTAGAAAAGTAATGTATAACTTCATGTCCCTTTCAGCTGTGAAATAAAACCCATCACAAGGAGAGTGACTTAATGGTTTTATAACAACAAAAAGATCTTTTCCTCCTCTGTCGCCATCCTTCTGCCTCGAGCAGGTGATCAGGAAGGTAATTCGGCGGGTGTCTACTCCAACGCCAGACAACCAAAGAGGTGACAGATGGCACCGAGACCTTCAGCAGAGTCCCATTCTGCAGGAAGACTGGTCAGAGGTTGGCATGAGGATCCCCTTTAACTGTGTTCTAGGAGGACATGGGTGGGAGGTTAACTGCTAATGCAAGATGTAGGCTTAAAGCTGCACTGGGCAGGACTTAATGTTAAAAAACACCTATTTTATTGGACTCAATCACAAACTGGGACTTTAACAAAAAAGAGCTTAAGATCGGAAATATTTCATGATTTACGAACCTACAGATTATTTCCATTTATGTTGCGGTGTAGCCATTAGAACTACATGTAAATGCCATTGTTATGCATGTAAATACAATTCCTTCTCTAACTCTAAAGCCTATTTAGGAGGGATGAAAAGCTAAATCATGGTTAAAGAGGAAAAGAAGGAGATACTGTCTCTAAAATGTCACAGTTTACTGATAACTAGGGATGCACTGAAGTCATTCAGCCCTTCATTATACTCTATTTGAAAAAGCACAAATTTGATTACAAAAATTTGTGAAACAACCTTTAAAAGTATGGAAGTCAGTTCTAGAGAACAATAGTTGAATGTTGAGTCTCATTCCCAGGTCATCAAATCTGATTCTAACCCGAGGCGACCTGGGAATGAGACTCACTTTCAACTTCCTCCAGAATTGCCTACAACCTTTTATCACCTTAAAAAGAATCTTCTTTGTTGAAAAGTACCTGCCTCAAAAGCCTTTTATCCTGTAATACAGCTCCCAGTCATTGTGTATAATCTTTCAGTACTAACATAGCCTGATGGCGGGGATGTCATGAGCCAGCAGCTCATGAATGTGCCAGCACAAAACTGATGTGACACATCAGATAAACATCGGCCACTGCCAACGGTGAATGTCATCCGATTTGCCAGTAGGCTCGTAGCAGTCAACAAGGCGAATATTGGCTGATATTTATGTTCAGCCAGTATATCGGTGCATATTTCCAGGTATTGGGAGTTACATCTTTCTGGTGTTTCAGTGCAGCTTTAAGTCAAAAAGTGGACCAGTAAGATTTGGTCATGTGTTCCAGCGGTGAAGGTGAACCTTTGATTAACTCTGGATTAACTGGTTTGGGATAGCTGCCCCTCATTGTCTCTCTTCTGGACAAAAATACAAAAATACAAACATAGCAGCCATCTGAGGTGCTTGTGCTTGTGTTTGGACTGTGTGGTGTCTATTGTGTTTGCATAACAAAGGTGATGCTGACGATGCTCCTGACTGTGTGGTTTTAATGGTCTTTTAAAGTGTTTAACGGATTAGTGAACGGTATGACTAATGAGTGCCGTGAGTCTGCTGTGAAAATACAATCTGCCTCTTTTGTTTACTAACTCTTTACAGAAAAAAAACGTTTCTTTTGCTCCTCCAGGTGCCTGGTTGGTGTGTGGTGTGGGCCCTCATATTCCTAACAATTAAGCTACAACTAACAATTGCTAGTTTCCGATATTCTCTTCCTACAGTGTGTGGACTTCTGCTTTATCCTTTGTCTCAGCTTGCTTTTTCAGGTTTGTGTGTCGGGTTGCGACTCTCTTCTGCCTATGAGAAGTTAAGAATACCACTTCTCACCTGTACTTCTGTGTGTGTTTGTGTTTTTCAGCAAGGAGAAGGTTCAAGAAACAGCAGGCGAAAGGACGACAGACGGTCAGGGGATAAAAAGCTCCACTCATAGGGATGGTTGTGCTCCACCAGGTACAGTAGCTTGCCGTCCTTTGTCTTCGTTGTCCATGTGTATGTATCAGTGTGCAGTATGTATCTGTGCATTATTGTCCTCTTCATCTCTTTAGGCTGCTTTCTTTTCAGTATGATAACATTCACGGCTCAGGTCCACTTTCTAATACACTGTACAGCTGCACTGGAATCACTTGTGAACTGTTCTTTCTACTTTGATTTAGTTGTACTTTATGTTTATACTCAACGTACTTACACTGCACTCGACAGCTCTGTACTCTCTCCTTAAAAGGAACAACTCAGCATTTTGGCAAATAAGTTGATTTGCTTTCTTGAATCCCTCCAAAGTTCACAAACACGCCTACCAGCGCCGCCAGTTAACTCATGACACCAGGCAACCAGCAGACGTGCTGCGCAGAAGCGCTGGGCAGCAGGATAAACCGTTCTCTGGCAAGAAACTGACAGAGCACATAACTCCGCCAAAAACTACACAGAGTACTTTAATTTATGTATTCATGTGTATTTATTAGCCAAACAAGATTTAATGTGTCCATTAGTAAGTGGAAAGTCTTATTCGCACAGGACTAGTATTACCTGTCGACATCTAGTCATTTGAAGTAATTGTGGAGGTAGTTGGAGTCTGCCATGGTAAAGTCAAATTTCCACCACATCTTATTGATTTCATATGATGTTACATGGAGCCTTGACGTCATATCCAGGAGTTCATGTCAGTAAGTAAGAGTAAAACCAATCCAATGCCAAAGCGCCACACAGGTGCTGGTAGTTGTATTGTCTTTAGCTCTGCACAGAGCCAGACTTGCTGCCTCCCAGTGCTGCCAGTCTTGATGTTAAGCTAATGGCCTCCTGGCTCCAGATCTGTACTTAAGGCGCACCGTAACAGTGGTATCGACCTCCTTGTCTAACTCTCAGCAAGAAAGCAAGCAAGGGTTTTATTAGGATGCCTTTGATTTGGCCGTCTCCAGATAGCTGCTCCGTCACACTGACTATGTTTACATGCACGCTGATATTCCAGTAATATTCTTAATACGTATGAGAATATTCCAAATTTGATACAGGTCATGAAAACAGAGTATTCCAGTGGGATATTCTGGACTAGGCTTTATTCTGAAAGCAGTATTTGTTGATTAAGACATATAAAAAATGTATTAGCCATGTAAACAGCTTTAGTTTTTTGTGCATGTAAACATCGTCAGTGACTCAAAAGTGCAAAAGGCTGACTGATGTCTGAGCCTGGTTATCCTCTGGCAACATTTCTGCCCTGAGTGTGTGTGTGTGTGTGTGTGTGTGTGTGTGTGTGTGTGTGTGTGTGTGTGTGTGTGTGTGTGGGGCACAGGGCTGATGGACGGTACACACCTCAGCATTATAATGCCCCGCTGATACCCTCCATTGCCTGTTATTGTCCATTTAATCCCCAACTCACAATAGCATTGTAGCTTCCAAAGAGAGTTTGTTATCCCACCGGCCAGACTGTTAATCCCTGCTGCTGTTCACCCTGATACTGTGTTTGCAGTGAATCATTTCACGTCATAGAAAAAATGATCTTTTTTTGAGAGAAACATTTTAAATTGAATCTAATATGGAAAGTAGGAATATTCCCTTTAAAGATAATGTGCATTTGTAGATGCACAGATGCAAAGATAGTGGTACAGAGATCAACAAGGGGTCCTTAGTTATATCAATATCAAACTCGATAGCCCTGTATCGCTCTAAAATTTAAACCACCCTCATTTAAGACTTTTGTAACATGTTCAGCTGCTGAGTGAAGTCTAGTTTACTCGCCCTACAGATCTGCATCAGCACCAAAATCTCTCCTATCCATTGGATTTACTTCTAACACCACATTGGTGTTAGTTGCAGGTTTCTATCCCAATATGTTACCGTATAGACTACCCTCGATGAAAACATATTTAAATCTACTAGATCTGGATTTTTTATCATGATCTGCATCAAATAGTACTCACTAGTAGATACCAGCCATATAAATACACCTGATCTTTTTCATCAAGGGCCGAGAAATTAACGAAAATGTAAAAAAAACTGTGAAGAAAGTGAGAGAAATCTCTGGAATGGGGTCTACTCTGGGCTGAGTCAATCAATCAGTTCAGTAGTTTTTGTGTAATCCTGTTGACAAACCAACCGACAGACGGACACGGTTTAAAAGCAAATCTCCTCAGTGGAGATATATATACTCAAAGAGGATTCCTTAAGACAAAACCCTCTCAGACTGGGGCTCTGTGGTCTGATCAGCATCTATGTTTGGGGTCCTTGACATGAAAAAATGTGGGCGTTACATTAAATGTACTGTTTTGTGTCTTGCAGAAACAAGCTAGATGTTTCCTTGGAATAAGTGTTCAGAGGGCTGCAGAGTTCCTGTGTGAGGACTTCAGGCAAAAAGGGGTCCAGTCTGCAACTATCTGCTTCAAACAAACGGTTTTCACGTGACAGGAGTCGACCCTTCTGACTTACGCATGAGCATGAAAAACTCACCTCCTGTCAATCAAAGGGCCCGGGAGGGTTTCTCACTTTCTGACTGCGGTGGACCCGTGGACAATGATTCTGCTTCCTGTTTTGCGTGAAACAAACACGTGCCATCGGTCCACTGGTGTGTTTTGTGAGAGCTTTGTTTGAGGAGCGTCGTTTGTTGTGACAAAAACGAAGAAAAAGACTCCCTTAACTGGCGACCACACAGGTGCAAACTGTGACCAAAGATGGCACAAAAGAGCTCAATCCACATGTCGGGTGGAAAGAATGAAGTAGACACAATAACACAAAAAGAAATCTAATGGAACACTTCTGATCCAACTTCAACACTCGCCTTATAGTTTTTTCTTGAACCCATTGTTGTCAGGATGTAAATTGTTTTGGGATTTTTTTCTTCCTTTTTAAAACTTAAACTAACACGAAAGCTTTTTTCTGTATATAGAAATTACAACGTGTAAAAATCTTAAAAACGGGGGGGAGAGGGGGCAACGTTACTGGTCGAGAGCGCGCCGGGGAGGAGAGTAATCTTTTCAAGTGCTTTCAAAAATTTATCGAAGCGGTTCCACTTTTAAAGATTTGAGTGTAACTTCACAGGTTCTTGTATAATTAATTATTAGAGCAGGTATAATGTTTGTATATGAAAACAAAAACAAAAAAGAGAGCTGGTTTGATTTTAACAGAGGACGTTTCCAGAAAAAAATCGAATTTCAGTCAAATTCCCAAAGTGGGAATTGGATCTAATCCTACAAAAAGCAGCCTTTCAGAGTTCTCATATTTTCATGCATGCTGTTCACATTATTTTAAGTACGATTTTTACAAGTTTGCAAAACACTGTATTCAAACGACAAATAAAAAACCCTTTATCTGTGCACACACATATAGCCCGAACATTTGTCACCGATTTTATATTTTAAATCGAAAAAGGATACCGTGAAAACATTTATCATGTCCAGGGGGGAGGAGGGGGGTGAGGACGGGAAAAAAAGCTCCACAGCTTCTCGAGGGGTGTGATGTCTCGTCTGTCTGTGTGAAAACCGGGAGGGCAGCTTCTGCTACGAGAACGAAATAATCTGAATGTAAAACGCTAGTAGGCCGGCTCGCTGTAAAATTATAACTGTATTGTGCGTATTGGCTATAAGGTGTAGGAGTCTCTGTACACTGTTAGACTGTTTGTAATCATTTTAGCAGTGTGTCAATTTGGGTTTTTTTTCTAACGGCTGCTGTGGTATTTAAGGAAAAACTGGGGCATTTCACTTTGGAATTATTATTTTTTTTGGTGACGTGTTTCCTTAATTTAAAAAAAAAAAAACCCTACTCACATTAAGGACACATTAAAGACATTATTTGATTGTAGCTCTAAATAGCATATTGTATGACAAAAACACTGGATGGTCAAAAAAAAAAACAATTATTTAAGCATCGAATAAATTGTGTTTAACTCTGAAACTGTGTGATCTTTTTAGGCTTGAGAGTCTGTATATGCAGTGTCGAAATAGAATTTTGTTTTCACTAGCTCATCGGCAAAAAACGTTTTACTTTACATCTACATTAGGACATTATCTTTGTATTGGTTTTCATTAGATGCCCATGTAGTTCAAGTGTGGTGTTCTACTGGTGCGATGGCTCAGTATGCTGATGTCTATGCTGTGGACATGAAAACTATGTAACTTTTTCGGGCGGGGTGGGACCGGGGTGGGCGGGTGGGGTTAAAGGAAGCCAGGCAGGGTGCTGTACCACATCCCCTTATACTACTATGTCAATCAGGGGGTAGAGGATCCTTTGATATGGTTGAACTATCAATTTTTTGTCAATTTTGTTTGATATGTGTTTTCACCTGAGCAGATTTTTTGATGTACAATTCTTACTAACAGAGTGAAGCCATTGAAAAATGTAACTATTCTAGCACTTTGGTTATTCGAGGTCTTTTAGAGGCTATAGCAGCAATGATGCCACCACAAATGTTTCAGACGTCTTTAAAAAAAAATCTACCTAAAAATCTAAAAAAATGAATAAAAATGCATTGATTTCGCAATATAATCGTGTCTGTTCTTGTCTTTGTGTCCTTGGAACAATTTATTTTTTTATTATTATGTAAGCATGCAACAGGATAGTTATATCATGGGAGACAGTGTCCTTCAACCGGAGTTATGTTCCTCTTCCTCTACCAGAGTGTCCTTGAGCAAAAAAAAATTCTCCAGGGCTGCTAGCTTGTTTGCTTTGACTGCCTCGTGCCGTGCGGGGGAGTTTCCCATGAGGATATCGCTGATTTCTGCCGAATGCGTAATCAAAGGGACCGCATTTATATAGCGCCATTATCCGAAGCACTCTCATTCACACACACACTCTCAAAAAATGTTTTGCTCAAGGACATTTTGACATCTGGACAGGGGAGGAGCTGGGGATTTCACCACCAACCCTGATTAGCGGACAGCACACTCCGTACCTTCACACCGAGAAACAAAAATGGAAAAATTGATTTGAAAGCAGTCCCACTTAGTCTCGCCTCTCATACGTATGATTTATTTACATTCCATGACCTGCTTTAAGTGGATGTTTAATGCAGACGGTGACTCGTGTGGAGTTACTGTGGTACTGATAAAATATTGATATTAGTAATGCCGTCCAGTTGATTGTGGCAGGTTTTTTTCTTCCTAGAGGTGGAAAAATATCTTCCACTTAGCAAATCTTCCCACATCATCCTCACATGGCCTCGAAGTGAGAGCGCTAAAGATGCCATATGTCATTCTTTTAGTTTCAAACCTTCAAAAATTAATTAAAATTATAGATAGAATATGAAGAAATAACTATTTGGACGTTATGTTCTGGCACCTCTCACCAACGGCATTTTTCCTCCTGGGTCAACCTGTCCCTGTGCCTGAAAACCTCCTCCTCCTCCTCCTCCTCCTCCTCCCAGCAGTCCAGAGCTGCTGTGCTAGTGGTGTAAACGACACCAAGACGATGTTGCCAGATCTCACAAGAGAAACAAGCAGCCAAGTCCATGGAAACAAGCCCAAAAGAAGGAACCTGGGTGTAAAAAAAAAAAAAAAACAGCCCAAACTTGGTGGCTTTATCTAAATACTGTGTATATAAAACTATATGAATTAATTTATTTTGCATTCCATAAGAAATCATTAGAAAAAATACTGGACTTTATTATTTAACATATTTCCTTTTAACTCTGAGGAACTTGAACAAAACCAGCTGTTACTTGTTTGGTCTAATCATTTCCTTCTTTAGCATGTTCAGTTTTGTCTAGTTGAATTTTGTTTCGTTTTTTTGGTTTATTTAGGAATTTGAGTAACACCGTGAGCACCTGAGGTTATACAGGCAGAAGGATAGCTGTAGGACCATGATGCACCTGGGTGGGCCTATGTCTTCTTTTTTTTTTTTTTTACCAGAGCAAGAGAGGCCTGCAGGATCCCTGTGGTCTTTGTTTGCTCAGTTGTTTCTCGGAAAATAAATCACGAAAAAACAAAGGAATGGACATTGAAATCATTTTGCCTGCGTAAATTACAAGCCCGTGGTGCAGCAGTTGCTCTTTTGGAGTTTGATTTAAAGTTTGATTTAGATTATTCATCAGATCTCCAGGTAGTTTATGTGAGCTACTAATATGACCAGCTTAAGTTACGGGTTTGGTGACGACGTCATTTTCACCGTCTTGTATTTCATTAGTTTTATTATAAAACTAACTTTCTTCACTTGGAAAACTATCTTTTAAACTGACAAACCTATGTGTCATATGGGCAAACCAGAAGAGGCATGATTTGGCTCGCTACATGCGCAGCTAACTGAGCTAACGGCGGCTACAACGAGCAGCAGTTAGCCGTTACTCTGGCGATGCGCGGCCCCCAAACTTCCAACTTTTTGATTTGATTTGATATTTGTTCGGAGTAGGCCTACTGATTCCACAGGTGGCCTGTTCTTACACATTGCACCTTTAACATGCAGATTTGAACAAATATAGAGGAGACAGATGATGATAAAAACACTGTGAGGCTCTAAATATTCAGCTCAAAATCAAAAAAGGTCTGGACCTGCTCACTTAGTTTGCACGGTTGGAGTTGGTAAAGATGTCTCAGTCTGATGAGTCCGAGGCTGCATCGTGCGGTACTGGAGACATCCTGCTGGTGGCGCTGTGCCGACCAGCGTGAGCAAGGTCACACCGTGTACCATTCTGCTGTCTGCGCTCCTCAAACGCTGCAGCTGCCGTCGTCTTCCCTCCTCCACACTGTCGCACAGCCATGGCGGACAGCGCAAGCGAGAGCGACACCGACGGAGCGGGGAGCAGCTCGGCCACCCCGATGTCGTCCTCCGCCTCGAATTCGGGCAAACCGAGCATAGTCATTTCACAGTTTCGCCTGGAGGAGCTGACGAACCGCCTGGCCTCGCTACAGCAAGAGAATAAAGTTCTTAAAATTGAGCTTGAGACGTTCAAACTCAAGTGCAAAGCCCTGCAGGAGGAGAATCGGGACCTCCGCAAAGCTAGCGTCACCATTGTGAGTACCGTTAGCTAGCTAACTACCTAGCTAGATGCTATACCCACGCCACTTATTACAGTGGGTTTGTCAGTAAGTTAGCTATGTCTGGTGTTGTCTGTTTAGTGCTAAACAGTCGAGGGTAACACGTTTAATGTGTTTCATGTGAATGTTATGTTTCTTTGAACACACCACTCTGGTGTTTTGCTAGCTCTACTAACATTAGCTAGCAAGTCGGGCTAACGTATGCTAGCTAGGTGGCTGGGCAGTGATAGCCCGCTAGCTCGCTTTGTTTTGCTTTGCGTTGCTAATCTTGGCTAACGTTAGCTAGCGCAGATGCTAACGTCAAGTGGAAAGGGCGTTAAAATGAGGTGGGCACCTCACGATGCAAGTTACCGGACTGCTGTTAGCTTTTTGGTCAGCTGATTACTCACTGCTAGACATTGTCACCACGTTATGTTCAACGAGGATACGATAGCTGAGAAAATAAATAGCCCAGCAGCAGGAGCAGCGTTGGCATGGACCGATGCGTCATATGTCTCCATGCTCGGTTAATGAGCCTCAGCTTCATAAAATGTGTAACCGATCTGTTGGTTAGATAGGAAGTATGTAGGCCAAACTTAGCGAGCTAGCTAAACGCCAGGCTCATATGTTGGCAAGTCAGCCACAAAACAGCCCCTCTCTCTCTGTAAACGTGTGAGGCTTAACTAAGCTGTTTGGTTTCTATTGTGCCTCTCATTGTTCTTGAACAACTGACAAATTCCCCCAGCTTGCAAAACAGAGTTTAGCTTTGAGGTCAGTGAAGAATGAGGATGGAGAATTTGAGCCTGGTGCCAGCAAGGACAGGCGTATCATCACACTGTAATGCTAGCTGCTGGAGCTGTCCAGACACATTTCCTCAGTGCCCCCATGTTTCACTCTTCCCCTCAACCATAAGTCACCCATTACTGCAATATCTCTTGAGTCATTAGGGAGAAGTCTGCTTCCTCTTTGGCTGCCAGACTTCACTGCAGCAGATTTTGGTTGATCGGTGTCGCCTGTATGTGCTGTTTGTATTTAATTAGGATGGATGTGTACATCCCACAGTTTGATTAGACTATTTGCTGATGTCTCCCTCTGCTGCCTTCTCTCATTTGTTTTTTCTTTGTCCTTCAGCAAGCAAGAGCAGAGCAGGAGGAAGAATTTATCAGCAACACCCTTTTCAAGAAGATCCAGGCCCTGCAGAAGGAGAAGGAGACCTTGGCGGTCAACTATGAGAAGGAGGAGGAATTTCTCACCAATGAACTGTCAAGGAAACTCATGCAAGTGAGTGTTGGGAACAAGATGGGAAAATGCTAATTTTTGACTCACTGGTTGGACGGGTTTTCACCAAGCACAATGGAGAATAACATCAGTTTGAACTTGTACCCTTTTTGATGAGTTATTTGATATGGCCGAGGGGCAGAGAGGTTTTCTTAATGCTCAATTATGCAAAGTGTTTTGCTGCAGTATTGTCAAGCGTGTTCAGCTTGAGCTTGCTGGTGTGTGTGTGTATCTACACACACAACCAATTTATAAGTGTGCAGACGTTAGTACATCATCATCAACTGTATTGGTGCTCGCCTGAAGCCAGGAGCGGCTCAAGATGACTTCACTGCGGCTTCTAGCTATTCTAAATGACTCTCGAATTACTCTCCTCCCGTCTGTCGGTTATTTGGTTCGGTCTGTTTTCCAAATCTTATTTTCCCAACTGCACACGCTGTCACACTTTCAATGGCTAGCTGTAGGCTGACTAATGGTTTGTTGATGTGTAAAGAAGTGGGGAACTGGAAGGGACCCATGGAAATGCCTCAGCAGGACCCGGCTTAAGGTCATACAGATGGACTTGTTTGGGTGTACGTTATCTTGCCTTCTCAGTTAACATGAAACAGACCTGTGTCTGCCTCTGCCCATTGACTTGGTGCTGGCAAATGGCTCGTAGTGTGTGTGTGTATGTCGACATGGGCATGTGTTATACCCTTGTGATAATAGCAGGATAATTGAGCGAATGCGGTGATTTATTTTAACTGGATGTGTAAGTGCTCCTGTGCAGAGGCACTTTTGTAAACAATTTTGTCTGTCTTGCGTTTTTTCCCACCGTTGCTGTGGATGGACTTTGCATTTAAGTCGTCTAAGCTCGAGTAGATGAATGATTCAGGTGCCTCAGAGCGTGTATGAATTAATGCCACTCCTTTCAGCACATTCTGACCCTGACCTATGCACCGTCGTCTTGTTGTAGAGTATAATGCATGAAATATTCTAGGGAATAACTTTCAGAGTTACCTTTATGCATGATATCTGCAAACTTAAGCACATTGCTTAAAGTCAGCCTCTGCTTGAAGGACAGAGGAAAACTATCTCTGCAGTTTGTCTTTAAGCAATAGGTTTCAGATGAACAGATAAATGTTCACACAGACTGAGGCATAGTTGTTTCTCACCACAGAGCACGGCGGGGTGGAGGCCTTTTTATACAGCGGTTGGTAATTGTATTGACGAGAGCAAGACACATTATCAAAACAATTCCTAAAATTGTTAGTGTGATAATTAAAAGAAAAAATGCTGCGCTGGGTGTGGCAAAGCTTGGCGGTCTTTTATTTCAGCCAGGATACCACAGAGCACTCGACTCTGGATGAATGCAGTCATTGTAGGCTAACTTTTGAGGTGTTCCTGTTAGTAGCATAATGGAAATGGTTATTTTTCCCTCTCAAGTATTTTCCTATGAATGAATTTGCATCCCTTTCCCCATAATGAGTAACCACTTATATAATTCATCATGCAACTGTCCCATTTTGAATCAGTGCTGAGCCGCACCCTTTCTTTGCATTGGTGAGCTGCCAAAGGTGGTTTCTTTGGTTGCCAAATCATTATTTTACACTGTTTATTCTTCTGGGAAATTCATCCACTGATCCGGTAGAATGGTGACTTCCTGTTTTGTTAAACTGTCAATGTGTAAGCTAAATGATCTGACTGACACCAGTGTGTTTGTTCACTGTGGTCATCAAATAGTTTATATGTGAGTCACCATGAATCTCGTCTTGTGTTCTTACTCCTTTTCCCTTATTTCTCATCCCTCTCGTTTCATCCACCTCCTCTTCTTTTCCTCTGTCCGTGCACTACCCTCCCCTTGTCCAAACTAGCTCCAGCATGAGAAGGCAGAGTTGGAGCAGCACTTGGAGCAGGAGCAGGAGTTCCAGGTGAACAAGCTGATGAAAAAGATCAAGAAGATGGAGAATGAAACCATCTCAAAGCAACTAACCCTGGAACAGGTATGCTTACTGTGGTAGAGCAAGAACATTTCAGCATCCAGCGTGGAACAACATATCCCTGAACTTCTGTGTTCAGTTATGGTAACAGTGTAAGATGCCAGAAATTCACCATCCTTAATTCTTCCCATTGAATGTGAGCTGGAAAGAACATTTTGGTCTGCGGATGGATCAAACCTGTGTGTTTTGAACCACTGCATATTTTTTCCATGCTTTAATAGGAGGGTTTTTCTGTGGATGTGAATGAATACATTTGTTGTTGCTGCTCACACATGCATATATATATATATATATATATATATATATATATATATATATATATATATATATATATATATATATATATATATATATATATATATATATATATATATATATATATATATATATATATATATGATCTTCAAGTGACCACCATCCTGCAATGCATTTTTCTATCACTGTGGCTCACTCACTTTAGAGACTGTAGCTCTACAAAAGAAAATCTTATGTGCACCGAGATCTCGGCTTTGCTTTGGGTGTAGTTGTGTAATGTGAGTGCTTTTCAACGTCAAGGTTTTTGTATCTCTGAATGTCTCTCTCCGCTCTTCTTTTATTCTCTAGTTGAGGCGGGAGAAGATAGACCTTGAGAACACATTAGAGCAGGAACAAGAAGCCCTGGTCAACAGACTGTGGAAACGGATGGACAAACTGGAGGCTGAGAAAAGGTGCAGAATCATCACATTACGTGTGAATCATTGACCACGTTGAAAATGTAAAACTCTCTTTAATAGTATTATCAAAAGGGAAAAAGGCTTCTACTGAGTGTAGCTGTTGAAATTATGTAATTTGATAAAGATGGCTGCAACTGATTTTCATTATCTGTTTCAAAAGTGAGAAAGTTCACAGTTGCTTTTTTCTTGGCCCAGAGTTCAGTCTTAAAAATAGTTAGATTTTCCAGAGCTTTCAGCCTCATCTCTTGGCTTTCATCAGTGGATCATTTGTTGATTGACTAATCTATACATTTGCTTTCAGCACTCGCTATAAATTTTGGGTTGACTGTTTCACACCACTTACATTCTTAACCCCCTTAAATGCGCCATGACATCACATTTGACATGGTTTATATTTGATGATTTAGTGTAGCCCATAGCTCTTACTCCCTTTTTATGTCTCTGACAGTTGCACACAATCACACGCACACACATAAAATGCCAGACTGTCACAAAAAAACAAGTGACTCAGCCTCACTTATGATGCAGAGTAGAATTGCCATGATCGACTAACAGAAGGGTAATGTTTTTAGAAGATTAGATTACAGTAGGTTGAATAATTACCTCCTGACAGGCCTGGTTGTATATTTAATTTGTTCATTTTAAATCAGAGCCTTTTTCAATCTTCGGAAGCAGAAAACATGAGAAGGATGAAAAGGTTTTTCTTTTTCATGTAAAGTCTCCTGTGAATATAATTTTAAAAAGCTTGGTATCGTGCCCATTATTTCTGTAAATGAATTCCCATAACAATGTGTGTTGTTTGCTTTCTTCACTAGAATCCTTCAGGAGAAGTTGGACCAGCCTGTATCGGCTCCTCCCTCCCCAAGAGACGTTTCCATGGAGATAGACTCACCAGAGAACATGATGCGGCATATCCGCTTCCTAAAGAATGAGGTGGAGAGGCTTAAGAAAAGCCTGCGCACCACTGAGCTGCAGCGTAAGTGGCCTCTCGACTTGTCACAGGACCCAGGGGAGTGTGGGCTCTGAAGGGGCAGATGCCCTCAAGTGTTGATTAAGGATGTGATTGGTAAAGCTCATCCTCTTGATGCGCTGTGAGGGGCAAATTCACCCTACACCCGGCATGGGTTGTTTTTCCACAGACCAGAAAGAACAGGATACTTTCTGGCCTTGTCTGGCGCAGTTTACATCGCCATTACCTCTCACCGGTCACGTTACAGCGTGACACCTGAAGATCCTTTAGGATAAATGAAGAAGTGGAATTGCAAAAGAAAGTCAGTGTCAGTCCTTCCAGTTTCTTCCTTTTGAAAGGGGGTACCCATGGCACTTGAGCATCTCATTTTTTTTCTTTTTGTCAAAAGCACATCTATTTAGTATGCAGCATTAGAGATGGACTGTTGCAGCCATCGCAAGCTAAATCTCCAGTGCATCTGTAGAAAGCTGTGAGCTAGAAATCAGAAGCAATTAATTTGCGTTACCATGGCACCAATAACATATTTAACCCTAAAATATTCAGGGACACTATTATTTTTTAAAACCAGCCCTCTTTCGTACTATACATTACATACATTAATACTGCATGGAAATGCAGTTGCAAGCAGGTACCATTTTTAGAAGTGTCCTTGGTGCATTCAAGGACGCTTTTGAGGACTGTTGTGTAATGTTATCGTGTTGGTGCATTCTAGAGCGCTCTTACATTGTAGACTTGAAGAGCTTGCTTGTGAATGCCTAAGACAACGGCATTAATACCTGCTTCATGACATCTGTGTGGCAGATGTTATACTACTATTCAAGAAGAGACTCCGATTCCACGATTCTAAACAGTCGGGACTCAATCGTACCTCATTATTCTTGGGCCATAAAGACGACCAAATGCTTTCTCTGATTTAAAGCCAATTTTTAAAATTTTTGGGATCCATAAAAAGATTTTCATACCTTATTAAAATCTGCCAGTAATGTTTTAAATTAATCTGAAAATACAGATGCTGTTCAGCATTGTGCTGTGTTCAGTGAGGCGATACAACACCTGCTTTGTGTTGACATTATTGCCTGGTTTATTATTACACGGAGCGTCAATGAAATTGACCGGTTAGACTCATAAACAGGCAAGCATGTTTTGTAAAATGAAACCAGACTCTTGATCTCGCATCTAAAAATTGATCTAGTGATTTAAGTAACAAAGAATCAGCTGCTTTCTGTTTGTTTTTTCATATTGTTGCTTGAGACATTGCAACGAAATTATATCACAAGCAGCTCTGGGCAGATTTACAGAGATTTATGAATTCGGCTTTTAGATGAACTCTTGTTTTTGCAATTTCATAAAAGAGTAGGGCAGGCTTATGATAAATTTGGTCTCTGAAAGTCTGTAACAAGATGTACTTGTACACGCACAATAATGCCAAAGCTTCCCCTTTGAGCATCCCTCTCATGAACATGTCACTGATCAGTCCCACCTGCTTTAATAAACTCCCAACTTAACTTTGATTTAGTTTGTCTCCCCAAATCAGTGAGACAGACAGCGTGTGGGCTGGAAAGGCATGTGGTACTAAGAGTTGAAATCCATATTAGGTCACATTATTCATTGTGTTTGTGTGCTCATTGAAAACAGCTTTTTGTGTTTTATGGGTTCTGCTGAAGCACATAGGGTGTGGACAAAACAACAAAGACAATTCACAGTTCAACAGCACAGCTGTAAACACCATTTGGCTGAAGTTAAGAACATTTGTTTGTTGTTCAGGCAACCATAAGTGTTGATCTATCTCAGAGAAATGAATGTAGATAAATCTGAACACATGCCGGGGAGTGTCACTCAACTTTACTTGCTTTGTTATTGCCACTAGAGGGAGCTGTCAGTCCAACTTTGAACAAGTCAAATAGAAAGATATTAGTGCTGATGCTGCTTGCCTTGTAACCAAGTGTGTTTGCAAAGATCAGCATTGACCCACTTTCACTTCAGTGTTTGAAAGTTAATATTGAAAGAAATCATTGTATCGTACAAACATACTCTGTTGCACTTAAGCTCTTTGGAGACGATTATTTTATTTAAGATAAACGCCCTGTAATTGGGGTTTTTACAACAGAAACAATTTTGACATGCAACACATTACTGAATTTTTTGGTCATGTTGATACAGTGGCCAGGATGTAAGCTTGACCGTATCTGATATCATCTGTTCTGTGTGTTTCCCTTCCCAGACACAGAGAAGCGTGCCCAGTACATAGAGGAGGAGCGACACATGAGGGAGGAGAACATCCGGCTGCAGAGAAAGCTTCAGAGAGAAATGGAGCGCAGGGAGGCCCTGTGCAGACAACTGTCGGAGAGTGAATCCAGTCTGGAGATGGACGATGAGAGGTAGATGATGAGACACACAGTAGGACTGATTATCAAAAAGTTCACAATAACTCTTAACAGGGATGCACCATCACATGAGTCAGCAAATCAAGTTAGGTGGATGAGAGAGAGACATCATCCTAGTAAAGGGTGTGGCTTGTGTCCTCAAGAGGCACTTGACTCCTTTGCTCATTCACACTGCTGACATTGCTTATAAGATGAAGGGAGACTGAATCTGGGAGAATGAAAAGACGACCAAACAAGAGGGCAAGATGCAAAAGACAGCAGAAATGCATGCCACCTCAGCACACAGCCGTTGTTCTTTTGATGGCCTTTGTATAGACTTTCTTTGTCTTTGTATAAAACACTCACAATGTTTGTTAACAATAACTTCCAGGTAGAAAATCCCCTGCAGCACATACTAGCTTACATATTATTTGATTGCTATTTCAAAATGCACACCTCATTCTTTTACAAGCTTGTTTGATGCTTTAATATCTCATTGATAACAACACTTAACACTACACATCTAAAAAGATCCGGTCCACATCTGAGTGTTACCTTTTATAATGGCTAATGAACTCACTTAAATGTCTTTCATTTATTCATGAAGCTTGTATGTAATTTGTGCTCCTGTTTATAGGGACACCTTGTGAATAATAGCTTTAAAAAAACATGTTGCGTCTTAGAGGCTTAGCACTCACTATCTTCACTGATTTGTTTGTTTGCTTGCTTTCTTTTTTTAGACTAGAAATCTACTGACTTTTCATAAACTGTTAATTTCATCCTCAGGTACTTCAATGAGATGTCTGCACAGGGCTTGCGAGCGAGGACCGTGTCCAGCCCGATCCCCTACACCCCCTCCCCAAGCTCCAGCCGACCAATATCACCTGGTAAGTACATTTAAGATGGCTGCTGTTCAGGCAATATAGCACTTAGCCGGATATGTTATGTCAGAGGGAATGGCTAACATGGCAATAAAAAGAACCTTTGATATTAACTTATAAGACATGTTGCTACAAAACACCCTTTATCTTTGTAGCAAAGCTTACCATTAATATCAATGATATCTTGTGTCAAATCTAGAACAAACATTTATTGACATTCAAGTCTTTTAAAGGTCAGTGGAACTGTAACAAATCCACAGTGTCAATGGCAGTGAAATAAAAAGTGTTTGCTCCAGCTCGTTGTCAAATAGAATCCACTTCTTGCCCTCTTTTGCCATAAATCTTATAGCTTCCGCAGCGCTTGTTTGTGTTCAGGAGGACCATAAAAAATCCTTATGCTTACATAACAAATGGTTACCTAAGATTAATTTGTCTGACTATCATGTAGGACAGTGATTGTGCAAACCTGGGAAAGTTGTAACTATCAGTGCCACAGTGCCGCAGTTATCCTGACTTGTTTTTAAGAGTTTATTACATAACAGAGGCTTTTTGCACAGCATGCATACCTGGACACAGCCACAACAAAAGCGTACATCTGCTTATCTTTTTTACAGTGTGCCATAATTCATAAAGAATCGCATATCACAGTGAGAGACAGCCAGGTGGTAGGCGATGTGTTTGTAACTCTTGAGTCATACCAAGGGTTGCCTTATCTCTACCTGCAGGCACCCAGAGTCGGTCCACATAGATTGTTAGGGACAGTGAGGTTGACTCGGGCGGAGTAACCATGTCAACACATCTCCCCTAACAACAATTCAGTATTTCACTGGAGCCAGCTGCTGTTATACTGAAACCAAAACAACAAAAACATGAAACCATTTCTTTTTTTTTCTGTTTATTGGAAACTTAAGGAACAGCTGTTCTCCTGGTGTTTATAGCACGACAGTTCATGGCTTCAGACTTTGATCATTTAGTCGCATTTTCAACCATTTTTGGAGACGGTGCGATTTCATGTTATAACTAGTAGCATCAGTGTGACTTGCAAATACTGAAAGCCTTGTCATTGTATATCGTGTGAAATTCCAGGAGTAGCGTTCAGGCTGGTAACATTTTGCAGTGGCTGCCACAGCAATAACAAGAATCAGACAAAAACAATCCATGATAAATCATCCGATCCACTTCCTCAATACATGCAGTTATGGTCACATTTGTTACTCTACCACAAGACCTGATCTCTCCCCAAAGGAGAGGAAGAGGAAGTTTCTGGACGCAGTCGAGTGTAGACCCAAAACCAGACTCATTTCATTTTCAGCCATTTCATGCACCGAAAGCGGACCTGCTTCTGCACATTCATATGAGTCAGCTGTCACTCAGTCTTTGTTTACACAAGTATCTGCGCTTCTACTTGCATACAGAATGTGTTTGCTTTTGCCACCTCTGCATGTTCGTGACAGTATTTGCTCAATCATGTTTGATGCCAAGAGTTCAACCCTGATTTTAAAAAAAGTTGGAACGCTGTATAAAACATTGATAAAACAGAATTTGATCATTTGCTAACCCTTTTTGACATATACTCAGTTGAAAACAGTACAGTGACAATATAATGTTTTTTCTCACTTTGAGGCAGAATTGAGTTTTATGGTGAAAGATGATGACTTGGGACAAAAGCACAGATAGTTTGTGAACTTCCTCTCTGTGACCGTCTTCCTGTCTGTGTCACAGGTCTCTCATATGGCAGCCACACAGTTGGCTTCACCCCTCCAGCGACACTGTCCAGAGCTGCCATTTCCCACTACAACACCCCTGCCCTGCACGTCCACGGAAGCTCCTCTCACGCCGTAGCGGTAAGTAACCTCCAGCAAATATGGTGTTTCAAGGACCTCACAAGTGTTCATTTCTTTGTTTCTTAGATTTATGTTCAAACTCAGATAGTTAGGAGATG
Organism: Lagodon rhomboides; assembly: GCA_039737535.1. Taxonomy (NCBI): domain Eukaryota; kingdom Metazoa; phylum Chordata; class Actinopteri; order Spariformes; family Sparidae; genus Lagodon; species Lagodon rhomboides. Next base: position 22,375,595 of record CM077796.1, on the reverse strand, counting down.
CAATTAAAATCCGAGAACCTCAATTTCAACTTTCAACAAGAATCTTTTTTTCCCTTTTTTTTTTGTTAAAAGTGCTTGCGAAGTTTCTCCTGTGGTTCCAAGGGATTTTCAAGTGAATATAAATTATGAATAAACTGAAAGATTGAGTTTGATTTTAATTATGACCTCAGGCACATAAACAGGGTCCCAATGCAGTATGAAAAAGTAATGGATAAGTATGGAAAAGCTACCACAAAAGTGTCTTTGCTTTTTATTTTCAGCATAATTTCCATCAACACAATGAATAAACACACTGAAAATTAAATTATTGAACTATTTTCAACTAATTATCGGTTTTAATTAATAAAAGAGACAAATAAACATGGGGGAACAATGTTATTACTTGTTCAACATGTTATAGTCCTTCAAATTTCTGTGTTTAGACTGAACTGCCACAATGGGTAAAAGCTAGTTTGCCAAGGCTGGCATGAAAATCCCCCAAAAAGTCTGTTGTTCAGTAAAATTGTTGACATCTCCAACGTGTGAGAGGGTGACGGGTACCCAACAGTACATGGCTTCAATCTTCTGGCAGCTAATAGCACACACAGTCAGAATGTGACATACATGTTAACAGGTAGATTTCAAAACCAGTTGTTTACATAATGACCACTGACTTGTTTGTACTCGGAGTGGTCTGGAAAAGTATAGAATTTTGAAATGGAAAATGCACAGGAGCACTGCATCGGAGGGGTTATTTAGGGTCAGAATGATCATAGTAAGTTGTGTTGGATGTCCCACTTCTTGGGTACAGTGTGTTTTTATTACTTTATGACAGAATGTCCTCAGACTTGGCGCACAGTTTAAATGTTTAACAATGAAGACTACATTCATTGACCTATTTTATTGAATGTGGAGCCCCATTGAAGATTTTAAATGTCAAAACCATTTTGCTAATACTCTGCAGACTGTCAGTATTGGGTCTGTTTTATTTCTGTACTCCAACATATTGGGTTTAAAATGAAACAATCACTGAGGTCAACTGCTGTCGTTTAGCTGTGTTTTTGTAGCCCCTATAGATATTGTAGTCTTTAGTTTGTGTATATAACGACAGTAAATGAGGCTACGAGCCTTTTTCATGTTCACCTAATGTGGGTGTGTACGTGCACAAACCTGAAATCTGAAAGAACACTGGCTTAATCTTGACACACATTGCTGTTACATCACACATAATCACCCACTCCGACATTGATATGAGGAGTACGTTAAATGGCGCCATAAATATCCTAAGGTCCAATCAGTTGTTCATTTATCTCTTCAATAACAGTCATAACTCAGTCTGAACGCACCTTATTGCCGTCACTTCTATTTGTTTTATACCAGTCATGGTTCATTTAAGTCTTTCTCCAGCCAAATTATATTTGATAATGTTGTTTTTAGTTTCATTTATGACATTAACAGTGTTTCAAATTAGGACAAATCAGTCCACAGGTGTTAAAATATGGGTGTGTTTATGATCACTTTCATGTTTTGCCTTGTCTTCCTAGTGTCTTATATAGATGAATGTCAGTTTAATTGGTTTAATGGAAGAACCAGATACAAATTTTATTTCAGACGCTATCTAAACTAATGAGCCTGAATGTACTGCCAGTATAATTCAAGGCGGAAGTGCTGCCAAAATGATTAGTTCGGTATTGGGAGTTGTAAAGACTTCGATCAAAGATCAAAGTAGATGAGATTGTAGGTTTGTTTTTTTCATAGTATTTGGGACCTTGCACTTGAATCATGGCCTAATGGGGTGTCACCAGCCTACCATTTACCAGAATCCACCAGCCACTGACAGATAAAATGTTCAACTTCACCAACAACTCAAGAGTAAATCATCATTTTGTTTAAAATCTACCAGCTACCTTCATATTTTATCAGCATTTAGCTGATGTTAATTTCCAACCATGTACACAACATTTCTCCAATGTGCACATGAATACATGAATAGCTGAGCTCACACACTATGTTGACATGGATCATATGTAATATGTAGTTGCGTTCCTCTCCCTCGAATGAACAACGTGGATATTTGATTTTTTTCGGTGTGCGTTTGAAGGTTATCTGATGTGTTCTAACAATTTTGGACGTGTGGTGCGAACTATTTCTTTCTTAGCTGAAGCCGACAACGGGACAAAATAAATGTAAAGAGGGACGTAGTGGAGTTCCTATTTTCGTTTTGACAAGTATAATAAATTCTGTAGTCGACCCCTTACATGACCTGGCAAGTGACATTATTCTAAAACGCATGAGAATAACTTCCCCGACATGGTTTAGAAAATACTGCCTCTAGAGCCAACTGCACAACGAGAAAATGTCATAGCATGACCAGAACAGCCTGACCTGACAAGACAACAGAGAAAATAATTGTATTTAAAATTTGGGGTTGGCTAATGGTTTGGATGAGATTATTAGATATTTTCATGCAGTAATGTGATGTGCGTGACACCAAGACTAGAAGTAAGCAAGACAGGAAAAAGAAAGTAAACCGTGCCCAACAATCTGCTCGCGTGAACAGCTTCAGTTGACAAGATGGTGAACCACGTCGCCGCAACGTATATTTAACTGCTTTTTGTCCTTTGCCAATCACACCTATGTTAACACTTCAGGGAACAGGCTGTAGAGATGCTAAAGGGCTGTCTGTTGGTTTAAAGCCAGTTTGCTAATTCAATAAAAGCCACGTGCGTGTCGAAGATGCCTGCTTATCAGGTGTGTGGTACTATCCAGGCCACCGTGACCTGAGTCTTGACTGAACCTGAGTCACCTTTCAATCATTCCTGAACACAAAGAGGGTTTTTTTCTGTCTCAGTCAGACACTGTGGACTTTTTGTTGAGTTGTCCATCCGCCTGTTTTTCCCATTCTCATGAACATGATATCTCGGAACTCCTTGGGGGAATTTCTTCAAGTTTGGCTAAACTGTTCACTTGAACTCAAGGAGCTGATTACATTTTGGTGGTCAGTGGTCACTGACTTCGCCAAACAAGTTTTTGGCTATAACTGTTGTGTCACTGTGACATCATAATGATTTGCAAAAATTCTTTTCTGGCTGTTAATCAATGTCATAACTCTGAACGGAAGTGCAGATGTGACCTTATTTCGCATTTGGTGGGATACTGAATTGACATCACTAATCTTACCCGCCCACCTTGAAACAGTGGTGATTGTAAAGATCTTCAGTGCTGCAGGCTGAGGTGTCCTTGTTTTAGAATTTAAAGCTTCTTTGCAGCAAAATCCATGTGTGAAGTCTGGCAGTCTGGCACAAGCTCGTTGGTTTTGCTGAGATGGCGCTTCAGATGATTGTAGTTGCCTCATGTGATGAAGCTCTCTATGTCAATACAGTGATAACTTACATTTAGCCAAACAAAAAAAACACTTAATCCTTTCATTCCAATCATTTCAAAGCCTTCACTACATTTATGAACTTGGACAGACATGGATGTTAGCTGCAACTTGATTGGTGGTCGGAGGTATTTAACCACGAGGCAGCATTTCTTGTTAATTATAATGACGTACAGACCACATCTCACCCATCACCACTCAGCCCACCCGGCAGTTAAAACTAGGAAATAACTCTGTCTGGGAGAGCAGAACCTCAGACAGATTACATTTTACTCTAAAACCCTTTTTTTCCTTTCTTTTTCCATTCCAATGACTGCAAGTACACTTGTCAGCTCAGTCCAGGATAAATGGGTGACACAAGTTACATCATCACTCAATTTCATTTTCCATCAGTGTTTTGTAACACAAGAAACAAAGAATGATGGCACCAGTTACCTCTCTGTTTTTAAACAGTTATTGCGATAAACCTTCTATCTGTGTCTGCCTAAAACTCATTAAAGAATTTGAAAAAGAAGAATGATCACATGAGAATGTTGGTGGACTGATTTTGCCACTGCAGTTTAGTTTGCTGCCATCCAGTTGCATTAAACAAGACGAGGGATATTTATTTATTTATTTTCTCTTTCTCTCAACAGAGGCCCTCCCCAAGAAGAAGCGCCAGCCCCGACAAATTCAAACGTCCAACGCCTCCACCCTCCCCCAACACGCACTCAGGAGCCCAGCAGGCTCAGCCTCCGCTCCCCCCACCAGCTCAGCCCATGGTCCAGTCCATGTCCTCCCCGGCAGCTATGTCGCAGCACGCAGCAGCACAGCAGCCTCCCTCCCAGCCTTAACGCAACACACAGTCTCTTGTCTTTTGCGCGTGAGCGCGCCCACTGAATGCCACGACGCTACCGCAACAGCAGCTTCCATCATTACCAGCTCTGGAAGTCAAGTTTCTTACTCTTTACCAACTCCACAAAAGAAGCAGCTTCAAAAGTTTTAGAGGGGAAAGAAACAAGACAGCGGCTCACCCTCGATGAAGCTCGCCGCCTGCCAAATCCACACGTGGCGTTACTTAACTACTCTTAAAAGGAATGGATGGACTGAAAAATAAATCGCTTCTGGGATTTGTAGGCCAATTATCTGTTCCACTTTCTGTCTTGTACATGTTATGTTTTTTTTTCTTTGCTTGAGACTTTAGCTGGTTGGAATTGTTGTTGTGGCGCTTCTAAGATAGCACAAACAGCACATACGGTATGTTTCATGGTGGTGTTTTCTGATAGGTTGGATGTTTGAATCAATGGATGGATGTATGGCTAGAGAAACGGATGACTTCGATAGATGGATGTGGTCGATTCTTTTCATGCCTATGATATGACACTCGATTGCAGTAATGTCCTCCACTCCTGCTCACCCCACCCCCTCCGTCTCCGAAGCAGTTTCAACAGCTCACCCTGACCCACAGCTCAACACTCTGATTAGTTCAACAGGAGATGTCATAGAAAACTGCGAGGAGCTTCTCCGATACGGGGCATTGATCAAACAGAGCTGGCGCCACAGATATTTTAGTTTCTGAAAGCATTCAAGGCTCTGCTGCTCTTCAGTTAAAATGAAAAGGAAAAAAAAAGCATCAAGGAGGATGGACACTGGTACATAAACCACAGATAAATGTCGCCTTTTGAGGTGTTTAAAAATGTAGTCTGAGGTGTTACAACTTAGTCATGTACTCAGTCTCTTCTCTGCTCTTCTCTCTTTCTCTCTCTCTGGTGTATTTCTGAAAGCTTCTATCATCCTTGTGGATATTCCTCATCAGAAAAAGGAAAAAAAAAAACATAATGCTCTTTACACTAAATATACATACTGCTAAAACATTCTAAATGAATGGTACTGTTGAACTAAATTTCTATGTATGATTAAAGCTCTTGAGATGACAACTTCCATTTGTAATTGTCAGTTTTATGGATGGCTTATGCTTTGTAGACTTCAGCAAATAACAATCAGTCTGTGATCATCTACTTTCCCTGACAGGAGGCTGCGATATGATGCACATGCAGAGTATGACAGATCCTAACAGGTGCACGGTTGAGAATTGAATTGATCTTGTTGTGTATTTAGCTTCACTGCAGTGTCTCCTTGTGGAAATCATGAAGCTCCCACCAAACCCCTGCAGTAGTTGATTAAAAAATGTTTGTGCCTTGAATAAACACACACCCGTCATTGCTCGACCCTTTCTGGGAAGGCAGAAATGTTCATGTGTTGTAAAGGAGTAATCCCTGTTCATTTATTTGTGTTGCACGGGAGCAGATGCAACTGAAGACATTGACTTTCACCATAATGGAAACCTTAGCATTTATCATATTAAACAGATGTCTTGAGCTTCTCTACATACTGATGAGATGTAATGTTTTATTGATGTCTTACTGCTGTGGTTTTATGGCTTTGTGATGTCTGACTGAAATAATCGACTGCTATGAAATTTGTTTAAGATTTTCACAGTCCGGTGAGGATACATTTTAATTGGATAAATTCAAAGGGGGGGGAATTCCCTGACTTTTTGGCAGGTAAACGTTTTTACTTGTTCAGTGAAAAAAAAAAAATCCCTTGTCTTTGTTGACTAAAGCGTGACCATCTTGCAAAGGGATCACACCGGCCGCGACTCTTGTTCCGACCCATCTCTACTCAGTAGCTGCTACTACAAGAGTGGTCAGAACTCGAGTGGGACCACAGTCACCTTTGACCTCAGCTGTACAATTGGAAGGTTTCATGCTGGTGATGCTGTCACGCTGACAAAACACACACACACACACAAGGGGAAAAACATTGTCGTTTGACAAAGAAAAACAGCTCCGCGCAGCAGTTTCGAAAGAACTGGATTTACCTGTTTGGAATCACAAGTAGAGAACCATTGAGATGGGCGCCGTTTAGCTCAGTTGGTCAGGTGGGAGGGTCACTCCCCCTCTCTCACATCCTGTTTCCTGTCATGTCTTCAGCTGCACTGTCAATAAAGCCAAAGGCCAAAACAAATATACTTTTAAAAAAAAAAAGAAAGAAAAAGAAAACCATTGAGATGTTTGACCCCTCACATCGTCCGATGATGTGCACCACCACCATCCTTCATGACTGTCTTGTACAGTGATGTTAAGCAAACACCGGCCTTTTTTTTTTCAAATCAATGCAGAATTTGTTGAAATATTTTCAGCCTGGATCAAAGTGGTGGAACGGTCAATCCACAGAAAGACTTATGCAAAGCTAAATATTGAAATATAGGATCAGTTATCTTCGGATGTTATTTATTATAAAAAGTGCATTCATGTGATAAGCCTCTTAAACACAGCAGCTCCATTGACTCTTGACTCTATGCCATGTTGTAATTTTCATTTCCTCATCTACGTTGGTTCGAACTGGTTCTAGCTGGCTGCAGAGCGGAGGAGTGTTTTCCATAAATCAATCATGCCGGGATCATTTAACATTGTAAACGATTGTAAAGTGCGCGCAATAACCTGCGTCGGGAGGACAACAGGGATGCGATGACAAGCTATGCAACACATTAGACGTCTCCAGTGGTAACTGTAGCTCAGTCACACATACGGCCGGTTCAAACTGACCAGAATCAAAACATACACGCCGTCATAAGAGACAGGAGATATCTTTGTCCAAAGACTTGCTGAGCTCTCATACGAACAAAGCGTATCATGTGTTTTTCCACCATGTTGCAGTGTTCCCTCTTGCTGCTGAAGCCAGCAACCTGAACTAATCCAAGCAGGAATCCGGACTGGAGGCTCAGGGTGGGCACGCTGGGTGCTAAAGTGGCCTTTCACCTCTGCAGCTTTATGGATCTGAACGGCTGAACCAAGAGACATTTATCCAGGCTGCAGGGTGGCTCTGTGTGTTTACACCTGCCAAGACTCGTACGGAAAAGAACAGCATGTTACTGCTTCTCAGGTGTCACAGAGGTGAAAAACGAAAAGAAAAAATACTCAAAAACGTCAGAATATCAGGTCAGCTGACATAAAACTGCTGGGAAAAATAGCTAGGGCAGAAGCAAGCGATAGTCCTACATATGTTTCGATGGCACTGTGTTCATAGATGATTTTTTTGCTCGTTGAATTCCCATTCACAATTAGTTTGGCAATATGTAACACATAAATAAAATACCAAAACCTTAAGAATTTGATGTTGCAAGATCACTAACATAAAAAAGCTGATAGCTGCAGCAAAACCTTGTCCTGAGCTTAGCAAAAAGGCTAATAATTAAACGTCTGAACTGCTTACAAGACAAGAAAATGGATCCTAGTGGGACACCGTCAACATTTTAGTGGCTTGATATCGAAACATCCGCAAGAACAGTTCTGAGCTCAGCAACCTCTCAGCCAAAGTTGTTTCAATGGATTCACAGAGTTCAACACACTCACACGCGTTATTGACCTCCAGGGGAATTTACCGTTAAGTCCGGTACTTAGACAGCATTGCGATAGGTTACTAATTATTCAGGTCAGCAGTGTGTTCACCTGGAACCACCTGATGTTGTACTATCAGGATCACTAAGACGAAGAGGGCGCAGATCAGCATCGTTTTCGTTTGCACTTGCCCTCAGGTGCTCTGTGTCATCTCAGAGGTGTTGATTTGTCAGCGTTGATATTGTATTATGGATATATGGTGTCAAACAGAGCACATGTTGAAGTGAAACAATGAGAATATGCACAGCTTCAACCGGATAATTTTTTATTAAAGGAACGTTCTTCTTTTGTTGTTGTCGTAAAAAGGTATGAGCACCACCGCCTCCTGGAAAAATCTTGATCTGGCCAACATGTGCATTTGTTTTGAAAGCATATTGCTAACTGCTAACTGCTGCAAACTGTAGCTGCTAAAGTTAGCCGTGCAGCTAGCAACCCGGACTGGAAGTTTGGAGTTTACACTGCCAGCACAGGAGATTTAGACCCAGACCGGTTGGGGCTAGCAGGTTAGCGTGCAAACTTAAATATATATCTTTTCTTTGCAACAGAATCGAACACACAAGAACATACAATCGTAATGTGAGAACTGTTTTTCACATTCTGTTGATAATTCTTTGGATATTTTCAACTAAAATTCTTACATATCGCACCTTTAAACACAGCTGCTGCAGGATGCATGGCAAAGAGGTAATGTATCTATTTTGGGCTGTATTATGACGATTGTCAAGCAAGATAAACTTTATTTTATTGCTGTACTACCAGACTACAGAGCAGCTCCTCTACTCACTCAGCCATAAAAATGTATTGTAATTTTATGACTCATTCAACCTGAATAAGTTGGAATCCAACCAAGTCACAGACATTAAAGTCATATAACTGTCTTAAAATAAGTGCTAAGTGGCTCTGTATTCCAGCAGGAATCACTGTCACAGAGTGTTTGGTCAGTAACACGTGTCTCACCTCCTCCTGCTCATCTAGCAAAAGAGAAAAGACATTTTCGGGTATCCCTGCCCACTTTATCCAATCAGACAGAGACATCCATGAACAGGCTCTCCTGTGAGCAGTACCTCCTGTGTGCTGCTACGTCTGGCTGATGACCGCTCCATGTTCATGTGGTGACGTAGAGAGGAGGGAGGGGATTGCTGACTGTGCAAAACGGGACAGGAAGTTAGCTCAAACTACGAAAATGCTTACAGCAGCTCTTGGTATAAATACAGATAGCCTTCTCTTTTTATGGTCTAGTTCGCCAATGAGACTGTTTCACAACCAGTTAAAACCAGTCCTTGCAGCACGTTTAATAAAAGTGGAGGGTGGAGCAGGGTGGAGATTTGAATAGATTCCAGACTCAGACTCAGACAGGATCCACCGCCACCCGGCATGTCCGTCTCCTCTCAGAGCTTCCGGTGTTCAGCAGCTGTCTGTCGGTCTCTTGTGTCAAAGGTCACAGGGAGGGACAACAAGCATGCAGTCAGACCGGCTACCAAAACAAAGAACACAGGAGATCAGTTTACGTTTGTGAGTTCGGACATCATCACTCCACTATTGTATTGTTCCAAATTTCACATACCGAACCTTTAACTTTTTTTCAGGTTTTACTACACTCTACCCGCTCTGAAATGAGAATTAGTGGCCCAAATGCTAAAACTGGACATGTGTCGATAATGGTATTGAATAACTTATGCAAGCAAGTTAAATTCGGTGCCCGCATCGAATCAATGATCAGTCAATAGTTAACTCTGTAGGCGGTGTATCATAGCCGGCTCTGTAATCGCTCCCCGCCCTCCTTCAGATTCCGGCGGACTGTCCCCAACATGCACTAAATCTGGTTTGAACTGGTCTGGAGCAACATGTCACTGTAATGCCAGTGTAGAGTCGCCGACAATTAACTGTGCCTCCCTTGTTCTTTTCTTCACTTAATTATTCCGGCAGAAAGGGATTATTGAGACTAAATCTGTTCTGTAAGACCCTTCCTGGCAGCAGATCTCAGCTATGGGAAAAAAGTATAAAAGATCCTGAAGAATTTTGGGTGCATTCAGTGTGAAAACCAGTTTGACCTCTTGTCTGCGCCCTCCTCCTCCGGGGCCTTTCATCTTCCCTCTTTCATGCCCACTTTTATTTGAGCTCTTCACACTCTCTCCTCTCATCGGCTGACTTTGTTCCGCGGCGCCGCTGACCTGAGGTTACGCGAATGGGTGCGATCACATGGCGACACAGTTTTATGATGCTGCTGCTGTGTGACTAGAAGAGCAACCCTTCCCTCTGTTCTCACATCACAGAGGTGCCTGTTCCCTTCCTGTTCACTGCTGAGGTGCCCTTGAGCAAGGTACTGAACCCCCTAGCTCCTCATTACAGGCGTGTGGTGTACATGGATCACGTATCAGGATACAAAAAAAGAAAAAAAAAGATAATTGTATTCTGGTAAAGTTACAGAAAATTACTGGAATTTCAAAATAACCAACTATAAATACTGGTCTGTAACAAACACACGTGCAGTGATGGAATGTAACTAAGTACGATTTACTCGAGTAATGTACTGAAGTACAATTTTGAGGTCATTTTACTTGTACTTTCCATTTTGTAGACAAATATTGTACTTTTTATCCACCGCCTCAATGACCTTCAAAAAAGCCTTATGGTTTAAACATCATTTTCTAGTGAGGGGAATGTCGTGTAAAGAGTTTATCCAAGAGTTTTTTTTGTGTGTGTGTGTGTGCATGTGTTGCTTTAATCAGTGCTCACCGGGGAGAGGACTCCAGGCAGTGCACCCTGCTGGTGCAGCGAGGACTTGTTATTGCCATCCATCAACCGGTTCAGACTGGACTGATGGTAATATTCACAAGGTTCCTGGTGAGAAGTAACCCATACACCCAACCCCCATCGTGAGAGGAGCACGAGCCCCCAACTTTAAGCTCGAGCAGACAGAAGTTTATCTTCAAAATTTGTGTCTTATTTAAAAGAAAAAAAAACTTTTTCAATCGAGATTGTTTTTGGGTTGCACATCCGGAAACCTCTCAGGTAAACACGTTTGCGGATGTTTGTGCGTGTGTGTGTGTGTGTGCACGCTCCCCGAGTTTTCCCAACAAAAAAAAAAATGTCAGACACAACGTAGAGGAAACAGAAAAGTCTACGGCATGACCCATAAATAACACCAAAGCCGCCACATCTCTGGGCGGAGAGACTGTGCTCCTCTCTGTGTGCTGTGCGCTCCAGGCGCGCGAGAGGAAGCCGCGCTCTTCCTCCAGTCGCTGCGCTCGCGCTGCTGCTGGACCAGCAAGAACAGCTTTGAACCGGTTTTTGTCGCCGGCTACAAAGCGGTTCGAAACGGATGCTCAGTGCGCATTGTTGATGCAGGATGCTCTCCTGAGCACACCGACGGCTCCGGGTCGCAGCAGTCGGCAGTTGAGCCTTTTTTTGTTGTTGCTTGTTTATGTCGCTTAAGACGAGATTTTAACGTTGAAGCCATCCTACATGGGAAGTCCCCGCAGAACGCGCAGCTCTGCGGGTTCCTGCTGCTGTTATTGTAGATGCTGAGGTGAGTGAGCGCCGCATCTTTTTTTGAAATGTTTTTTTCTTTCTTTTCGACAAAATAACAAGCGCCGCCCGCCTGCCTGTGTTTGTCCGTGAAGGGTAATTAAGATGACTGACGTTTGCGAATGTAGAGAGCAGAATGCGCGATTTGAATCAGCCACCAGCCCCGCACACTGATTTTCTTCAGGATGTTATTGTCTGAGATTTTAGTGGAGGGGGAAAAAAAAGTAACCTGTTTACTGTCATCCTGATGTCATCTTGCTTCATAGGCAATTTGAGCTTTGCCACAACTCCCCCCCACTCCTCCCATGGAAATATGGCTCAGTGATGTATAAAGTTGCTCTGGCCTACAAATTATTAATAACAGGGGTCTGGAAAACTGAGGTCAGCGTCAGGATACAAGCCTCTCGCAATCTGTCTAATAAGGAGCTGAATCATGGAAGAGGCAGGTTAAAGGTGCAGGAGGAAGAGGAGGAGGAGGAGGAAGAGGAGGAGGGGGGTGGATAAAGAAAACTGCCAAGTAGTGCAGTTTCCCTTACTTTCTCCTCCTCCAAGGTGTGGTTCTGGAGACAAAAGGAGCTGTTGCCTGTGAGTGAGTTGCAGTCAGTCAGTTGTTCAGGACCTCACACAGGTGACCTGCCTGTTTGCCAGGCTCAGTGCTGCTGCAGCCACCACCACATCAAGGGTTTTTCGCGTAAGTGTGTTTGAATGCGCTCTGCTCGCCTGTCTCATGAATTATTTTGCAGCCAAACCACAACTGTGATGTTTTGTTGTTATGTCGTCCCCCAGGAGCCCTTCCTCTATCAACGCTGTAGCAGATCCCAGAGGGCAGCAGTAACTCCGGCACCATGGCTGAGTCTACTACTAAAGCGCTGGACGGAGGCTGGGGATGGGCGATCGTGGTGGCCTCCTTCATGGCCCAGCTCCTGGCCTACGGATCACCCCAGTCGGTGGGCGTCCTGTACCCTGAGTGGCTGCACGCCTTCCAGGAGGGCAAGGGCATGACCGCCTGGGTCGGCTCCCTTGTGGCTGGAGTGGGACTAATAGCCAGTGAGTAGCGACACAATGTAATAATGTTATAATCCTCCACATTAGTCCACATTGGGATTAAACAGCCAATTTAACTGCCAGATGAATTAGATCAGCGAGATGGAACAGGGAGGGTCCTGTCATCTTAGAGTGACTCTTTCAGCAAATTACCTCCAGATTATTGTTTTTTGCATCTGATAAGTCTGTCCTGAGCAGAAAATTGATGTTTTGGCACTGCATGTAATTATGGCCGAGGTATCTGCTGATCTGTGCGATGGAGGGAGAGATAACATATCTGCTTTGTGCTCAGAGCAGAGCACTAGACGCTCACCTTTACACCTATCTCCCAACCTTTTCCTTCTCAATCATCATGCCACATAATACCCCTGATAACAGAAAGCAGACACAATACATGGTCAAAGTCTGACCAATGGCTTTCATGTAAAGGGGCAATATGACCTGATGCTGGGCAGTGTGCCGATATTATATTGTTATCGTGATACGAGACTATTATCTTAGACATTGGACATGATATCACGTAAGTGTGGTTTTAATGATGCCATTACAGTTAAGGGACTTTCTGAATTTACCAGACTGCTCTGCTGGTTCTAATACTCGCCTTTAGCCACTTTACCCACATATCTATGGAGGACCGAATAAATAATTTCAACAAATACATTCATACATTTAATTTGACATAAATTGGATTATCTGCTTTCATTTGTCTCTGTATTTATTTACTTTTCCATTTTATTTTGATATGCATTCATTTTTAAATATATTCCTTTATTTACATATTGATTTCTGTTTTTCCCCCCTTTGCATTTAGCCCTTATTTATTTTTGACGCACTTGTTTACTTCAGTATTTTTCCTGTTTTGCTGTCAATCAAATCAACTTTTCACCCATTGGATGATCGTCATCAGACTTCACAGATCGACTACACATGCCTCGTAAAATGTTATTATATTGATTGATAAGTGCCTACATTTATTAATTATTAATTATTATTACTATTATTTTATTTAATGGCATGCTTTTTTATTATTATTTATAATTAATATCATTTGGGCAGTTTCATTCCTCCATATATACCCACAATGTTAAATATCCATGTGTTTACATTTTGTAAAAACACCAGTAGTCATCCCTACAATATACAACATTCTAGCAATTACGGTAAAATGATCCTGTTATTTGATGTTGTTGTCCAGTCCTGGCATTTATGCAGTGTTTTCGCAGAGAGTTCAAATGACTGAGATGTTTATTGTGTATTGTGAGGCAGCCTAAAAATAGCACAATATTTTCACCAAGGCACATGTTAACTATAGCCACAGGTGTTGATGGTTTCTCCTTACTGTAATGTTATACCAGGGCGGGGAGAAACGACAATGCTGTGACAAAAGATGAGCACTATGTGGCTCCCTGAGCACGGTCGCTCCCTGTGATAGAGATGAATAGTGGAAGCTATCCATGCTATGAATGTAGGAGGATCGCTTAGCCTGTAATCTAACCACAGAGGGAGGAGAAGGAGGACAGACCGGGAGAGAAACGCAGAGACTAAACAAATATTGCCTTCGTTGAGCTGCATAAACTTACTTGATCCAGAGTAGAAACAATAATTAAAAAAGAGAAAAGTCTTTACACCATGGTAAACAAAGAGGAACTCACGCACACAAAAACCATTCAGGCTCAGTTACCTCTCAATTATGAAGGGATGCTCCCATGACTGTACTGAGAAAACAGGATCGGTGACTGGTAACGGTCTTGGTTGACATTTCCGTCAAAGGCAGACTCAGACTCACCCCCCCAGTCTGGCTTCTTGTTGTTGTCTCTCTCAAAGGGGCGAGGTGAAAAATCATGACTGGACAGATCTTGCCTCGGGCCTGGCCAAGTCTTGGACACGTGTCCCAGCTGTCAGACAGCTGCAGCACTGCGGTTCCTGCTGCACAACAGCGCAGTCTTCCCCCTGCTTAGAGGGCAGGGAAACAGTAAATGTCGCATGATGAATGAGTCAAGCTTCCTCCGGTTATGAGAGTATTCAGCAAGCAGTGAAAGAAACACTCTTGGGTTTAAAATGCTCTCAGTGTGTTTAAAGCCTGTAGCTCTGGTGAACAGGTGGAAAAGGCTGGTAAATATATATGTGACACAGCCGGACAGTGTGGAATAAGTTGATCTATCCAAATTTAAAGCTAATTAAAGTGGGAATTAAAAGATGTTGAGGCGTTAAAACTATCAACTTAAGTGGTTTTGGTAAAGAGTGAAACTGGATCTCTAAAGATTTTCTCAAGTGATGTGACAACACCTCTGACAGGCTGCCAGTTTGAACCTAACGCGATGTGGCGGTGATGTCGTCAGACACAGCAGCGCCTTGTGAGATAGGTAGTGACTTAGGGTGTGTTCCTGAAGCCCTGTTTGTTGTCCAGAGTGATGAAGACAACATGAAACCACCAAATGAAGCACCATAATATTATCTCTGTCCATTGTTCCCTGAATATTTTTGTTCCTCTGTGACTCATTTCTTTTTTCCCTCTCTCTCTCTTTTCCCCTGTTTGTCTTTCTACCTCTGTCTCTGTAGGCCCTGTGTGCAGTGCCTGTGTGGACAACTTTGGGGCACGTCCCGTAACCATCTTCAGTGGCGTAATGGTGGCGGGTGGCCTGATGCTCAGTGCCTTCGCTCCAAATGTCCAGTTCCTCATCTTTTCCTACGGGATCGTGGTTGGTAAGTAAACTCGATTATAACCTTGGGGGGGCATCTTGTGTATGTTTTATACAGTAGTTGTGTAGTAAGTGTTAATAATGGCATGAAAACACAATTTATTTTAAGATTATAAGACATTTTTAAGCACTTCCATAATTTTGAAAGGGGTTGTGTAAAACTTCTCTGTCTTTAGCTGCCGTCAGCTAGTTAGCCCAGTTAGCCGTGCAGCTAGCGGTCCTGACTGGGAGCTCGGAGTACCAGGGAAGTGTTGAGGTTTATACTTCTGCACCCGACAAGCCAGATAGTTATCTCATCTGAGTGTTACGCAGACAGTCAGGTAGAGTCTTAGGTCAGTGACAGGTGAAAAAATGTGTTTGATGTTACTGTGGTCATGTGAGTCAGCTAAGCTTCTTATCCGTCTAACAAGAGACTCTCGTAACACACCGTACAATCATTTTGAAGACGCAGGGCCACATGTGAAGTCCAGCTATTATGCAACACCAGAGGGGGACTATATCCTATACTGCCAGTTAATGAATACCACACTGAGACACAATATTTAGTTTGGGCATTGCACCATTTGTGGGACATTTCCGTTTAGGGATGTTGACGGAAAAAATAAGTGCCCGTGTGTGCCTGCGTGGGCCAAACACCACCTGTTATCACGCTCTAAGTGGCAGCCCAGTCATGCTTTATCCTGGTGAGCCCCTCACACTCGGCGCTGCCCGCTCATGAGGCAGTGCTGACTAGTGGAGCGGGGAGGCCATGCATATTTGAAGACAGTCATTTATTTTTAGAGATGCCCTGAGATGATGGCCGTGGCTGTCCACGCACGTGCAGCTTGTTTACTCCTCATCATATGCTTCTCTTATGCCACTTGTGTTACCCTCTGAACTTTCGGATTAAAGCACACTGTAAATACGTCTTTTTAATCACTTGCCGGGTTCATCTACGGAAATACAGAGCACAATGTTGTTCTGTGATATTGTATGACCAAGAAGAATATAAGCTCTAACGCTATCATGATATGTTCTATGAAACCTGTTTATTTTTAGAAGTGCAAAGCTTCTGCCTCTTTCACCTGACTAATCCCTCTTCCGATTGTCCTTGTCCTCTCTCCTCCTACAGGCCTGGGTTGTGGTCTGGTCTACGCAGCCACGCTGACAATCACCTGTCAATATTTTGACAAGAGACGCGGCCTTGCCCTCGGCCTTGTCACCACAGGTACTGCCGCCCACCCTCTGAGATAACTGGGATTCACACCAGTTCTCCATGCTCACTTCTTTCATGTATGAGCTGCTGGAAGCCTTGGGATGCTGAGGTAAACATCTGTAGTGTAGCAGAGGCAGAGTAGTCTCATAGGCAGGGACGTGGGCTGGGACTAGATCAGGTTTGGATGAAAATCAAAATTTCGTTGCTACTGGTTTGAAGGTAGACAGAAGTATCAGAAGTTTATTTTTAAGGTTAAAGTCTGTTGTCTAAATATAAAAGGAGTAATTTAAAATCCCCTGAAGGCATTCTGCTGACCTTCATTTGCTTAGCTGGGCTGCACTGATATAGGGTTGCACTCCAGGGTGTGTCAGTATACTGTGACAGCACATTGGGTGTGGTTACAGGTGCAACAGGTGTCCACTTCTGACCAAGCATTGGGGGTTTGGTCAGACTAGGGGGTTTGGTCAGAAGTGAGCATTAAATAGAGGTGAAATAATCTCAACACTTTCAACTAGAACAGACTGTAAAATGGTGATTTACGTCCTTTTTTTACCTACTCTCTACAAGTTATTAAAGCCTATGTGTAGGATTAGTACATTTCTTTGGTGCCCCCTAGTGGCAGTATTAAAAAGGACAAATACGACCTAGGAACAGAAAGATGAATGAGCAAATTGATCACATAGATTGCACCAGTTTTCATCAAGAATTTCTCATTTTCTATAAAAACACATTTGAACGGTGCTATACTCACATAAATTTCTACTTGATATCGAAAAATCTGTCACTTTCTCTCACAATCACTAAATTTCTGTCTTCCTTTTCTCACCCAGGCACAAGCGTTGGAGCCTTCATCTATGCCAGCGCTCAGAACGAGCTGATCGTGCTGTACGGTCTGGATGGCTGCCTGCTTATCATCGGCGCTGTAGCACTAAACCTCATGGCCTGTGCCGGCTTCATGAGGCCCCTCAACATGCCAGGGTACTACCTCAAACAGAAACAGAAGGCCGCTCTCGAACGCAACACAGAGGAGCAGCTTTTTGAGAAGCCCCCATTGGAGGACCTGACGATCACAGCAGGGTCCACCGCAACCACTCCTGAGAAAACGCTGATGGTGAAGGAGCTGCTCATCACGATGGACGCCAAGGACTTGGCCATTCAGACGGAGAAGAAGAAAGGCAGCTTTCTGTCTGGGTTGGCCATCATGAAAGTCATCAAGAAGAAGCAGCAGGCGTACTCAAAGTACGTGAACTCCATGTATGAGATCCTGCAGGATCAAGCCATGGTGGCCTTCTGTATAGGTGTCTTCCTGTTCAGCCTGGGGGCGTTCCCTCCTGTGCTCCTTATAGAGGATGTGGCACAGAGTCAAGGACTCATTGAAGAAGTTAGTGTCATTCCTCTGGTATCAATAGGGGCCATCGCCACCTGTGTGGGTAAACTAGCGCTAGGTATGCTGGTGGACATCAGGTGGATCAACGGTATCTATCTGTACGCCTTCACCATGTTTGCAGGAGGTATCTCACTGCTTCTTATCCCTTTCACTAAGACTTATTTGGGGCTGCAGATCCTGTCTGCCATCTTGGGTTTCTTCTCTGGAAACTGGTCTCTCACCTCCTACATTACCACTAAGATTGTTGGCATGGACAGATTGACACAAGCCCACGGCATCCTCATGTTCTTCGGAGGACTTGGGATCATGCTTGGACCCCCTGTTGTAGGTAAGAGGGCTTTTCTTTATGAAAATTTGGAAGCAGCAGAGGGAGGCAAGGCGAGGTCCATGTGGACTTGAGTGAGGAGACAGCTTGTCATTATTTAGCTGACTGCTGTATCTGTCAGGAATCCCTGCTGACTCTGCTCACAGTGTCTGTTTTTCTCATCACTTTCCAGGGTGGTTCTTCGACTGGACGCAGTCATACGACTTGGCGTTCTACTTGAGTGGGAGCTGTGTGGTGGCGGGATCACTGATCCTCTTCGTGCTCACCCTTCCCTGCTGGAACAGGAAGCGCTTGGAGAACGACAGACCAGACGTCCATTACACCAGCAACTGTGACAAAGTTGCCTCTGTAGCCTGAATATGAGCACCTTTCATAAGGACTTTGATCTCACCCCTACTGCCCAGCAACTGTCCACTGACAAACTATACCTGAACCACCTTGAGGAGGGATTTTCTTTCTTTGACCTTACAGGGGTTTCCCCCCCTTATGTCTGCTGCCAGGTTCTAATATACCAAAATACACGCCAGAGGTTTTGAAATACAGGCCTTTCCTCTGTAAACCGCCTGCGTTTCTCAGGTTCAAACATACTACGGATCTTTTTAAAGGTTTGACTCCGATACCTGTGTTGATTTTTTTTTTATTATTGCCTCATTATACGAGGTCAAGTGAACAACATGGTTGAGCTCCCCGATTCCATATTGTGTCTACGTTAACGCTGGTATTCGCTTCACTGTAGCTCTGAAAGAAGACAAAGAAGACATGGTGGCAACATCTGTAAAATTCTTGGGTGTTAATTCAACACAATCACAACTTTTGAAACAAGTCTACAAATGCACAAAAAAATCTCCCAAGAATCTTACTAGAAGAGAGAATACAGGGATTGAAATGAAGGAGGGAGATGCTTTTTGATAATCGTAATTTTAGCAACACATTTTTTATTTTGTATTTACTTTTTGATATGTATCTTATTTACACCGCTATGTATCTTACCAAAGCATCAATGATAGACAATGCCTGTCAACACACAATGCCTGTTGGAACAATACAAACGCCTTGCTTTAATAGATAATGTTTGTTTTCAAGTGCATTGACTGAATTTATACTTTTTAAAAAATGGTTGAGTTTCACATACCTCCTGTTTCTTGATCACACAGAGACTTGAATAAGTTATGCTGATTCAAAAACATGTAAAAAACACTTAAGAGATCCTACTGTATTTCAACCCCTTGCAGCATGTTGATCCTCTTTGTGGCATGATTTTCATGAACTCTGATGGCATTAATTTTGACCAGGCTGGTCCTTTTCCATCATGTTGTGTCTGTGTGTGTATTTGTTATTGTGTGCGTGTGTGTGTGTGTGTATGTGTGTGTGTGTGTGTGTGTGTGTGTGTGTGTGTGTGTGTGTATACATGTCTGCACACGCATGTTTGCATACGTGCACAGGTTTGTGTATGTGCATTCATTGTTTGATAAACTTTTGTATTAGCACTAGTTTGTAAAGTCCTATGTGCTAGTGACTTTTATATGCACAAACTGGCCACAGAGCAGTAAAAAAATGTTTTTGTTTCAGTTTGAAGTTGATTATTGTGATCATAACTGTAACGAATTTATTGCAATAGGCTTTTAGAACCACTTGAATGTTGTTAAATATACCACTACAAATGTATTTTTTGATAGTTCCAGTTTTAGGGTAAATCTGGGACATTAGTGTTTGCGTTTTGTGTTTGTAGAGGGTATTTACAACGTGCAGATGAGGTGCAATTTGTACCGACCTAGAAGAGACAGTATGTTTGGCTGTCACCTTTTAGCCACTCTTATTTTTTTTTTTTATGCCAGTATTATATTATTTGTCTATGTTTCTGATCTTTTGTTTTATTTAAGAAGTGCCAATAAAAGATATTGATATAAGTATAGTGAGTATGTATTTATTATGGAGCTTGAACCACGATTTGAATCCAAAATAAATATATGTTTGACTGTTGACTATTTGTTTATACTCCCCCCAGGTTGGCGAGTCACAATGTTCATCCAATTAGCGTTTTTTACGTCACGCCCTTTAACGCCCCCCCAAGAACGTTTGCTGGCTGTGATTAGCTGAACAACGTTTCCCACTCATAAACTATTCATTACTAGATTTCTCCTTCCTAGTAAAACAAATTGCCAACCGTGAACACTATTGGCAAAGATTCTCGTTAAAAAGACGAGAAACATCTCGACCTGACGATATTTCCCCTACTTAAGCCAATTTAAAAGGGGGAATTAAACTACTTCCGGTTAGCAATAGCATCGCACCGAGCCAGCCTGCTTCTCCCTCGCCTGGCAACCCTACCACAGATCACCATGGTTACACATGTGTCACGTGACTAGAAACATAAACAATTTTCCAGCGAGCTAACGTTCGAAGTAAGCTAACCGTGCTCCATTTGAACAACAGTGTTTTTCACTTGTTGTAAGCTAAACGCTGAGATGTGAGGGCAATGGCAGTATTTACTCCTCGTGTGTCGGACTTTACGATAGTTTCTGAGAGTGGACCATCATGTCGAGGAAGGAAAAAGACGTGTACGGTTGAGAAATGGAGAGCTGTCCCGGTCCGCTGAGCTGAAAAATGGGAGCAAGCGCTTCACTGTCGCTCTGTGTAAGTTAAGATGTGGAAGCTGCTATCTTCTTATACTCTTCGATATTTTTGAGCATAATAATCGATGGACACATTGTGTGGGGTAATCTTGCCTGCTAATATTAGCTATTTGCTTTTACAGTTTCTTTTAATCAAACAAATTCGCTCAAAAAAGACAGCTAACTGTTGTTATAACATGGAGTTTGGGAGATATAACTTCCTTAACGATAGCCACATGTTGTTGGCTTTACTATTTAACTGCACATTCATTCTTGAACGAGTCTTTTTCTCGAGGAAATATGCTATTGTGTCTTGGCTGACTGTATAATGCTAAGCAGCTAACGTCGTCTTGTCACATCACAAAATGGATCAAGGATCCCCAATTAAAGGTGCACTTAGAAATTGTGGTTGAAAAAATAGAAAGATCTTAATTTACTTATTTTTCATACTTTTTTTGTACTTGTTTATATTTGGCGGCCACTGCAACCTTTCTAGCTTCAAACTTTGTTCAGGAGACATTATTTTCCTCTGAGAGTTTGTATTATTACCTCATTAAAGTTGTAAATATTAAAATTCTGAGTTCCAAAACTACCCAGTGCCCCTTTAATGTAATTAAGTAGACACCTCGAGGTCACATTTAAGAACATAACATAAGGGTTCCAGATTTTGACGAACAACTTTTCTACCTCTGGTCATCCTGGAAAGTGATTATAATAAGTTGTCAATGGACGATTTGATTTCTGTATATGAGTCTTGCTGCTTGATCTTTACGTGCAGAACGATGCATCTTCAGTGAGAATCGTGAGGCCCAGTGCTAAGGTCAGCCCAGAGCCCATTATTCCCACCCTGGATTCAGAGCCTGAACTGGCCACCAGGTGTGTGTTTGGTGTTGCCTTGGAAAAACTGAGAGAGGATGGACAGATGGTCTGTGGCATACCCCTTGTGCTAAGGGACATGGTGGAGTTCCTTGTTAAGAATGGTAATTTATCTACTCCTCTGCTTTCCTTTCATTCATTTTTATCCTATTGATACTTCCTTCCTTCTCTCTTACTCCTTTCTTTCTTTCTGAATATGCAGTACTTCCTCAGATGTTGTGGTGTACTGATATGGAATGCTAAAGGACATGTTGTCAGGAGTTTTTCATCTTTATAAATGTTTAAAAGGAAATTGTCATTACATTTCATTTATGATGTCTAATTATTTTGAACTATTTTATTATTTTTCCTCGTGTTAATTATTTTTTGTATGTCTATGTTTTTATTGAATCATTGTTTATTGATTGGTTATTTTTTCTGCTTTATGTGTGTGCTTCTTGACTTTTTTTGAAATGTTTCCTAATTATGCTTTATTAGTTATTATTATTGTTTCTTTCTCTGTAAGACTTCTTGACCTCTGAAGGCTTCTTGACCTCTCTGACACATCTCTTATCTTTTCACTATCTGATTTTATCTGACTGTACTGTATGTTTCCTTATCGCAGGAATGCAGTACAGAGGTCTGTTCCGGCTTTGTGGCTCAGTGGTGCGGACCAGGCAGCTGAGGAAGCGCTGGGACAGTGGAGAGAGAGTTGACATGGAGAGAGATGAGCAAGATGTCCCCACTGTGGCCTCGCTACTCAAACTCTTCCTTCGGGAGCTGCCCACCCCTGTAGTTCCTGAACCCCAGCGCAAACAGCTGGTTCTAAGCCTCACAGGTACTAAGAAATCATGAATTATTGCATTGAAGGATCAAATTTCACTAACCTTTTCATAAGACATAATTACATTAATTCTGTTATTGGCATTCCTTACATTTGAGCAGATTTGCCGTTAATGTGCACCTTTGAACCCCATTTAAGAGCTACAGTAGGGAACCTGTCAGCCTAGAGCTGTTCACAAGATGTCTGCCTGCCTGAAGTATCCCTTAGCGAAGGTTGAATCTCTCATGCATTCATCATCGATGCTATGTAGCCATTCCTGCAGTCCAACCTTTGTCTGAAGAAAGATAAGGAAAGTAAGCAAGTCCTAAAGAATGATATATTTGTGAGGCTAAGGTAATATAGACAGTGTACAAGTGTAAGCTATTGATTCAGACAACATTAATAAAACAATCAATCATAATTGCTATACAGTCAGTTGAATAAATCAATATTGATCAAAGGTTAACTCTGAATTTTATCAAGACAGACATGTTATATTGTTATCCACAATATAAACGTACGTCTTGCAGCTGTGGATTAAAGGTCAAATGACTGTATGCCAGTATGAGAACCTTTGGGATGGTTAACATTCTTAAAACAGTTTTTATGAGCAGTGCCCGTATGTCTTGGTATGTTTTAAGGATACACAATTAATTTAAATATTATCAAAATCCCAATAATGGCCAAGTGCAATATCCAAATTGCAAGAAGCTGCAATTAATTGATAAAGGCACCACGTGTGTTAAAACAGCATTTAATAAAGTGCTGTAGTGCAGAGATGCCATGGCCGACAAATCTTGTTCTCCAGATGTAAGAAAAAACATGTCTGTTTGGTAAAGACACCAAAAAATGTCCCATCATTGTGATTTAATTTTTTTTGCATGAAAATGAAAATTGTGATGAGAAAAATCCTACTAAAAGTTAATCATGTAGCCCCATCATGTCTCCACCTCTCCATCACTTCTGCTTCTATAACAGGGAACGACTCTTTGTCTAGACATCAACAGTAGACACAGCTAGATCTTCAAGTATTACTTAATGTTGATTGTTCTTTAAGTAACCAATTAATTATTTAATATAATAGAATGCATCAATGACTGACATATGCCCATCTAAAGGGAGGTCTTCATATTAATTATTTAGTGTGGAATTTTATACTATGTGTTATTATGTGTGTGGTTATTTATACCAGGGTTTGGTACTGTTGGCTGTTTATATTCTTAAATGTCATGCTTTGTTTAAAACCAAAAAGTGCTATTTCAGTATGTTAGCACACCAGCTAGTACAAATCTGTTATGTGTGGATATATACTCTATATCCACACATAACCGAAGACTAGTGATTGAAGTGCATGTAAATAAAAACAATCTTTTGATTTTTCACTTATTTTTAGGATATGCAGATGAAGCACAGATGAACCAGTCTCTGAGAGAAAACTTTTGCCACCTCCCTGATGACAACCTTGTTATTTTGTCTTACCTCATCCACTTCCTGTCCAGAGTGGCGGCTCACAGCCAATCAAATCACATGCCTGTGGAAAATCTGGCAACCATCTTCGGGCCTTGTATATTCCAGTAAGTTGCTGTTGTTAATGACACGTTAAAATCTTCTCCAGACCTGTCCTCCTGAGCAGACATTTTAGTGACTTGTTACTGTATAACTTTAAGAAAAATGGCTCTACCTTACATCCATTTTGAAATTTTGGTTTTCACACAGACACATCTGGAGAGTTTCCTCTTAAAGTATGATCAAGAACAATCTGAAGTTCAACACATGAGAGCACAAATGTTTTGTCACTCTTCGAA
The DNA here is from genome assembly GCA_039737535.1 of Lagodon rhomboides. Classification (NCBI taxonomy): domain Eukaryota; kingdom Metazoa; phylum Chordata; class Actinopteri; order Spariformes; family Sparidae; genus Lagodon; species Lagodon rhomboides. The sequence goes on along the minus strand of CM077796.1, from coordinate 22,351,522 downwards.
CTCGTCTTTGTCAGACCCAGATGCAAAAAATAAAACACTGCCTGTTTGTCATGAGAACAACCTCTTAAGTATCTGGCCCAATCCACCAGTCTAAGCAGCTGTGTGTCTGCTCCATTTTTCCACAGCTGCACTACTACTTTGAGGGTGGAGTCGGGTTTGTCACCAAGGAAATGGGTGTTGATTGTGGTTGATAACGTAGAGCATGGCACGCAAAAAGACAGACAGATACAACAGATGTCATCAGGATCTCTCCCGTCCTGTTTACACAACTCAGACGTCACTGTAAACAAACACACACTCCAGGGAGACACTTACAGCTCGACTTGTGTTCAGCATCACATGATCTCTCAGTCTCATCCTTGTCAACTCTGTTGTCTCTAATAGTTAAAGACACGTCAGTGGAATGTGGAGTCAGTTACGCCGTGAAGTACAGCATGTGACGGGAAAATGTCAGATGATTATAGCTAGGGGAAGAAGAGTCGGTTGGGGCGTTTGGAGTTGGCTGCAGAGGCTTGGAAAAAGTTGAGTGTGGGTTTGGGTTGTGGCCGTTGCAGAGAGTTGGAGAATGTCCTGTGCTTTTTTGGCATCAGAACAACAATTGAGGAAGAAAGGAATGGTATAATGGTTTTAAGTAAAAATGAAAGAAATGAATGAGATATAAATGCTGAACAAAGCAACTGTTCAGCCTAAAATAGTGGCTTTAAAGTTCAAGTATATACTTTTTTGTCTGTTTCAAGATTTGAAAACATTGCTTTGATTTTAAGATTGATATGACAGACAGTGAGATTGATATGACAGACAGTGAAGCACATGTTCACGCCATGCTGCATGTGCGACAGCATCTTTGGCACCCCCCTCCAATAACTCATGCATATTTGTCATCCAAACCGTTTTCTTAACAGCTTGTTGCCCTTTTATGTGTCTGTTAAGTGATCCATGTGACTTGCTACTTCTGTCCTGTCATTCCAAACTGACCTTCATCCCATGTAAACACACATCTATTAATACTCACATTTTTCACATTCTCTTCCCTGGATGTATGCTATGTTAACCTTTACGTAACGTGTGTACATCCGATAAGACCTAAAAGAAATACCACACAGAATTGATGATGTCAACAACAACAACACTGCATATCGGAAATAGCTGCTTCCAGGTAAACGTGAGGACTTTCCGGTCAGAGGTGTTGCTCTGTATTGTGAGTGTTAGGACATGACACTGATCATTTCTCTGATATTTACAAGATGCCAATAAGCTTTTTTTTTTTTTTAAATGTAAATGTATTTTCCTGAGGTTATGAATCACCTTTTGGAGTCTGACCGGTTCATTTCCGTTCCACTCCCTCCACTAGATGGCGCGCCGTTCCATTGTGTCTGTTACAACACTGAACAGAGGACAATTCTGAATGCACAGTCTGTAGTACCTGTGACATTGTGTTGTTGTTTCCTCTCTCCTCACTATGTCACAGTGTTCCAGTGGGACCCAGGATGCTGGAGGAGCAGAGTGTGTGTAACGCCCTGTTGCTCCATCTTATCATACATTCTCAAGTTCTCTTTCCGTTGCCAGCCAAGGAGACAGTGGCCTCCTCGATTGCCTCCTCCTCACCCCCTCCTCCGACTCTTTCTGCACTTTCACACTTTGAGGTGAACCACGTTTGTTTTATTCTCTTTGATGTAAATAAGGGCTGCAACTAAAAAATATTTTCATTGTTGATTAATCTGTCGAATATTTCTTTGTTTGGTCTATAAAATGTAAGATGACGTACTCAAATGTGTGGTTTTGCCACAATTGACAGATATTTAGTTTATGGTCATAGAGAAGTAAAGAAACCAGAGAATATTAACATGTTGACACGTCTTTCTCACAATTACCAAATAAGTGCTTGTTTAATGGAAAACATATCAGGAGATAAATCAGTGACAAAATTCAATAGTTGCCATTAGGGGTGTCACGATTCTCCAAATCCTCGTTTCGATTACGTTTTTGATTCTAAGGTCACGGTTCGATTCGATTCTCGATTTTTACATGTATTTTTTTAAAGCACAGGTTGCTATGCCATTTTACATATTATATTGCATAAAAGTCTATTTTATGCAATATAATATCTGACCTTTGTTTGCAATGTACCACACTACATTGTCAAATTTAAAACATTTTTTAATAATATAATGCAACAATAACTTATATCTTCAGTCAATTGGAAATTTAAACAAAATTAAAGCTGCAAGCAGCGATGAACGGGCCCTCGCAGTCCACGTATGTCGACGAGTGCTGCCGTCACAGTGTGCAGCAATTGCGGCCTGCTGCCTGCTGAATGCGTGGTTAGAAGTTAGAGGAAGTTGAATCAAGTGAGATTCCTGAATAAAGAGTAATGTGCCTCTTTTGGTTGAGACAAAGTATGCAAACTGAGAGAGAACTCCACCCAACTTTATTTCGCTCTACTTTGGCATTTCTGGGCGATTTTTCGCTAAGTGCAAAAAGTGACACCTAAATTGACAATATCTGGCTTCCTGTTGGGTTTGGGCTATTGGTCCAATAGAATTTTTTGTGCATCTGGTCATGATGGACATGCTCATTGGTTTTCATACATATCCGTGAAACATGCCAGTGAAGTGATTTTTTTGGTTATTTTGCGATTTAGAGCTCCCTTGAGGCAGAGTTGTACAACATTTTTCACAGAGCCTAAGGGACTCATGGGAAAGTTGGAACCTGAATTTCATGTCATTCGGACACATCAATGTGGAGATATGCATCACTTCCTGTTGTGACCAAAGTCAATGGGAAATTGTTATTTAATAACTTGAGTATTTTTTGGAATATCAAAATTCTGTTTACAAATTTTTGTCAGGAGTATCCACAGATGCTATGCGCAAATTTTTGTGAGCATCGGGCAAACGGTCTATGAGGAGTTAAAAAACATTGGTGTTCCACATTTCACAATTTTGAGAAAAAGCAAATGCGTGGATATCAGGTTGGAGAATATGTGAGATAGTGTGTGGCAGTTATTGGGCAAAATACTTTTGCCCTGATTATAGTGCCACCTGCTGGTGGACACATGTCATTTTTGGTGTTTGAGCTACTGTCACTAGTCTGTACCACCCATATGAATATCCCAGTAAAAAGTGATATGGTTTGGGTCACAGTGTCAAAAATGTACTTAGACTGCCACCAGAGCGCCACCTGAGGGTAAATGGGTAACACATTCATCGGCTAACCTTAGGGGACCGTGGGCAACGATTGTACCAAGTTTCGTGTTTTTGCAATTATGGTCAAAAAATTATGAATTCCTAACTTTGGTTTCTTTTTGAATACGGACAACATGTTGTCAGTGACAGTCTACAGATGCTACGTGCCAATTTTAGTGCACATTGGTCAAACGGCCTATGAGGAGCTCGAAAAAGTTGATTTTCCATATTTTGCAGAAATTTTTTTGGCAGAAATGGGTGTGGCCTTTATCAGCCGACTAAGCAAACAAGAAGTGACAAGAAATAAGAAATGACAATAAGAAATTACAACAAGAAGTGGCAAGAAGAGCTAACAAGAAGTGACAAGAAATTACAACAAGAAGTGACAAGATAAATGCCAGGACTTAAGGGTTTCCAGCAGAACATTTGATTCTAACAAGATGATCGACGCTGACTTCACCTATTAGTGTTTACATTTTTGGCTGATGGTGTATATACATGTTAAATACTTCATATAAAGAGATCAATAACAGGCATTTAGATGTTGTTAACTGCCTTCTTGTTTCTATTTTCCTCTCAGTAAAACAACACATTTAAAATGCTATGTGTGTTCTTTAAAAATAATAATGTAAAAACAACTAATACAGAATTGTTAGAAAAACAACAGAAACTTAAACAGGCCCTCGCAATCCACGCGTGTCGGCAGGTCGTGACCTGCTCGGGCCCTAATAATCTGCCATCTAGTTTCTTTTGTAACTGCAGTCTCCTTCACAGAAGATGACATTCAAGTTCACAACAAAACAAACAAAAAAAATAAATCAGCCACGTCCATAGTCTTCTCTGAACAATTAAGTGTCTTCACAAACTATTTCCTAACAGTTGAAAATATACCACACAGATAATTGTTGCAAGAGTGGCGTAGCCCCTTTCAGGAATAGGGCGGTGCGTGAGGTGTGTGTGCGTAAGGTGCGTGAGGTGTGAGTGGGCGAGCGGGAGTGAGGGAGCGTCCGTACGTGCGGACTGAATGAATGGGAGAGGAAGGAGAAGCGAAAGGAATAGCAGTAGTAGCGACAGCAGTATAGTGTACAATATAGGCTGCAGTTTGGCTGTGAATAAAGGCGACGGCTCCTCAAGGTACAGCAAAAATCTCCCTGGTGTTTTTTCCCGACCAGCTTAACACGTGAAAGGGGGTTCACCCCGAAGGGAAACAGAAACTTAGGCCCTGGAGGAAATTATCTCCCCTGTGCTTCCCGACCACGTTCCGGGAGCCGAACAGGAATGGTGTAACACCATGCTATCGTTACACTGGCTGTAGCTAATAGCTACTGGCTCCGTATATTATGTCTATGTCCTGGCTTAGCTAGTAGCTAAGCTAGAGGAGGTTGACTCTCAGCACTTCAACACGTGTGTGTTTTTTTTCCAAGCCGACCGGACGTGACGTGGAGGCGTGGCAGCATCGACGATTCCATTTTTTAATGCGAAGTTAGAGATTGTGACTTAATTTAGGTCGATTTCGATTTTAAATCGAAATCGTGACACCCTTAGTTGCCATCCTATACCAAAGAGTTAAAAGTGGCGCAACCTCAACCAACCATCACATTTGTGCATGACAATGATAATAATTTATTGTTAAAATATTTAATATTTCAGTCACAGCGGCCTTTTCCTTTAGTAATGTTTTCAAACGCATGACAGCGTGGTATATGTACTTTTATAATTTTCTTTTTTTGATTCACATTTGGTTCACATTTCAGTGTATGATTTCCAAAACAGCTGTACAAGACAAATAATACACCACTATACTTATACAAAACAGGAGCAGGAAGAAGAAAGGTTTTTATAACAGATCAGATACTGTAAAAAAGATCCCTTTTTTGTCGACATTTTCTTTTTTAAAAAATCATATAAAGATTCAGCATTATATAGTCAGATACAATCAATATCAATGTTACTCGATAAGTTTATGATGGCCCATTATTTTTTTTTTTGTCCATCATTTGAATTTTTATAAATTCTCTGAACTATAGGATCTGAATGCTTCCTCCACCACTGGTCTTTTCACACTTTTTGATTACATCCATATTGCAGTAAGTGATGTCATCACGGCACATACCAACAGACAGAACTATTTAATCTGTCTTGAATTACATTTCAAAGACGTGAAAATATTTTTTTCTTGTCTGCCTTAGACGGTTGCATTGTTCACCTGTTACAACGTTGAAAACAATATTAAATTGCATTCCGTGGAGTATTAAAAAGGTCTTTAAAAGCCTTTGTCAATGATTTGAAGTGTTGTTATTGCTCTACAATGGCGTGTGTTTATTAAGTCTTGTCGTTGGCAGGTCCGACCCAGTAGTTGTCACTCAGAGCGGAGCCGTGTGGACGAGAGGCTGCGTGGAGAGACCAAGTCAGTCTCAGCGATGAGTCCGTTGATTAAAACTCAACTCAACAGGTACTGTCATCACCTTTGCAACAGTGACTCTGTAACCACACTAGATAGATACAATACCATTAATTGCTTTTGTTCATGCAACTGTTTGAAAACTGTCGTAAAATGTACACAAGCATCTTCCCTTATATATATGCTGTCCTGTGAGAGTGATTAGGACCTGACCTTTTTTCCCTGTAGTATTTCACTCTGTGTTCAGCATCATTTAGTCAGTTGTCAGGTTGATGGTCGTATCATTGGTGATAAGCCTGAGACATCACTCGCAGGGAATTAAGGCCAACCTCTGGAGGTCTTCTGCACTGTGTTCATGAAAGTCACAATTATGTCAAATTGTGTTGCTTATTGTTAGACAAGGTTCAGACAGGCTTAATCAGATGTTACAAAAAGAAGAAGTAGAGCAACTTTTTGATAAAGATGTTAAAGACTATTAGAACTACAGGTCAGTTATTCCTTTAATAGCCTAAGGATATTAGATTGCCATTCACCAGCGATCCCATGGGGCAGGTGGCAGCACACTGTTGGCTACAGAGCGACAACTACCAACACAAACTGTGACAACCAGTGTCGGTAGTCATAAGAAACATGTGCTGTTGTCTGTACAGATGAGTGGCCTCTCAGACTAATGGCAAGTAAAAAGAAAAAGCATCACAGTTTGTGTGGAACAATGGCTAACTGGTCCTCCAGACAGAATTTACATACTGAGTGGTCATCTGTTTGAGGGGGGAACTTTTCCCACTCACAACTCGGAGGCCACCGAGCTATTTTCTATTTTTAAATCGTAAACATCAGTCACAGGGAGGTTGCAGTGCAGAAACTTAATTACATTTCATATATTTTCTATTTTTGTCCGCCTCCAGTCAGCATGCGACACACCATTCACGTGCACTCACTGATTAAGTTTTTAGCTGTCACCCATTTGTGCGAGCACAGTGGTGTGTCTGGTGTCTTAATTAGTGTTTGTGTGTGGATGGGAGTTCTGCTTGAAGCTAATAGACTCAAAAACAAAAATGTTGTTAAATGTTATACATTTTCAGTTTAGTACTAATGTCTCTATATGGCCTCCATAAAAAACAAGACTATCAGTGAGAAGTTTGGCTATTTTTTACAGTTATTCTTAAAGCCTTATTAATTGAGACATAACGTGTGAATGTTGATTTCACCAAATCTGTTAGCCGTAGGATTACATGTAACCTAGGTGTATGAACTATACTAAACTTTCCAGTACTGACACAGTTTCCCTGTCGTCTGGCTATGGGAGACTACGTCAAAACAAGCATGAGGCATTACTAATAAGATCCTTGTGGACTGAAGGCCAGATTCAATTTGAAGGTCACAGAGATATTCATGGGCAGCAACATTGTTGCTGATGTCGGACTGACCAGACTGTAATCAAACTACCCTCACGTGTAGATGTAGTTGTGCAAGTCCAACAGATGGCGAGAAATGTGCAGAGCTGGTCTTTCTCAGCTGACATGGAGAAGGATCAGTGGCCGTCCAGGTCATTGCATTCCAGCCGACACAACCCTCTATTTATTTCCACAGCTCACGTTGATACACACTCAGTCCAGCTGCCCACCTGCCAGATGAGGTTTCTCCCTCATCCCACTTTAATGAAATAGACACTGAGGCAATATCTCGATGTGGAGCGGAGCAAGAAGAGATTCATATGTATAGAATGTGGAGTTCGGCTCCCTCTGTGGGTGGAGACACTCCTACACACACAGCTAAAGATATAAGAGTCTAAGATTCAAAATCTGTCACACCTGCTGAGGATGAATGCCAGGTATCTCACTGCTTCTAAGTGTTTATTAGCACTCATAGGGAAAACAGATATCAATCATTTTTCATCTGACAGCCCTCTCAGCCTCATCTTCTTGGCACAGATAAGATTCTGCGTCATTCCAACTGTCTGTCTCTCTCGATCTAATATACAGTATTATCTGTAATCTAAGGCACACAGGCTCTCCTCTTCCTTTATGAGTCCAAGCCCTGTTTCCCCAACTAAATGAGGGTGTGTTTGGTTCTTGCATTTATTTATTACCCTCAGAACGAAAGCAGCGACACAGAACCAGAACTAGTAACCACATATCTCACGGATTCTCTGTTCAAAATGTTTGACATTATTTAACATTCAATCATATAAGAATTTGCTTATACGTACGTCAGACTGGGATTTGTAACTGGGATGTTGTATTTTCTCCAAACATGTCTGACATTTGCATGCTGTTCCGTCTGGCCGTGTCTGGACGTCACAGTCCATATTGATTTTAGTCTAATTATACCCACAGAGGGTTTGATTTCAAACACTTGAGTCGGATTTCTGTCTCAGACCAGCTACGCAAGATAAGATTTCAAAAGCACAGTTTTGATTCTAAGAAAAGAGAAAGAGGGGTTTCAGACAGCTATTTACTTCAATAATATTTTACATTAAAAGTCCCTTCATCTCAGTCATGTTATGTAATCCCTCGGAAAATCATAATTTTTCAGGTCAAGTCTAGAAATGTAGGTCAAACAGTATATTTAAAGGTCCCTATTATAACTAATGTTCAAGTTCATATTTTTACTTTGGGTGTCAACTGGAAAATGTGTGCATGCTTCAATGCCCCAAAAAAATATTATTTATTTATTTATTTATTTTCTTTACTGTTTTTTAATGTCAATTGCTGCAGCACCTCTATACACCCTCTGTCTGAATGCTTCGTTTTAAGTGCTTGTCTTTTTAAGGCCACTCTCCAGAAAATCTCTGCTCTGATTGGTCAGCTTTAGCAGGCCTGAGCAGGTGCAAGTGTCTGTATTTCTGCATCAGCTCTGCTGGTGTTTTTGCAAAGATGGTGCTGCTGGGGACATTGCTGAGGGCGATGACTGTATAGTTGTGACATCACAACCTTACAGAGGTCCTGACGGCTCATTTAAAGGCACAGTTTCTGAATGCGGGCTGTGTGCATTTCTCTGTGGACTGAGCATTTTGGTACTTTCACAGTGTTTGTATAGCACCTAGACCTGCTTTATAATCAAAAAAAAGATACGGGAATCTCACTTTTTACATTATATGATCATTAATGTAATAGTATATACAATATATAAAAGTAATTCTAATTCTGTGCATGTCAGCCTTTAAACTGATATGTTTGAGTGTGAATGTATGCAGCTGTGTGCAGTTTGTGCGGCCTTTGTTGTCTTAGCCTTTCTGGCCTACTTCAGCCTATATTTCAGCGCTAGAACTGGCATTCTTGACCTCAACTATGACTAAGTGCTGCTGTATCTGTGTCTGTGTATATTTGAGCTTATACGTAAGAGAGAGAGAGCATGTGTGTGTGTATGTGTGTGTGAACGCGGGTAATTGAAGGGGGTTGGGTCAGCTCTCTGCCTCCGGGTGTCACTCGCGTTGTTGACCATCAAGTACTCAGCATCTGTGCTCCCTTTTCTTTATGTATTTGGCTTCCTCCGTCCCTCAGAAGCGGCAAGCTGTTCACTGTCACATGAAATGCCAGACTGCTGTGACTTTAGACGCTTTGGCTAAAGATGTTTTCCTGTTTCATCTGCTTCAGCATCACTGACAACAACCATGGGTCTGCAGTCTTCCACAAGTGAGTGAGATAAAGCAAAGCAGGATTAGATTGAAGACAGAAATGTAGTTGATTTTGAGCAGGTGTCGATAACATGCTGACTACCAACAAAGACATCTGTGGTTTGAGTAGAAAGGGCTAACTTCTGCATCTTGCGTATTAACTCTGCAATGTCTTCATAACACTTACAGTTGTCCACTTCTGTGCAAGCTCTGATAATATGAAGGATGTTTGAGGAGGGGCAGACTTGAAGCAGGGAAGTAATTCATGTCCATAGCACTGGCTGCTGTCTGCTCGGCTCATCTTCTGACCACTAGCCTAAGCAGCTATCATTAGTTTCTCGCTCCTGCTGCACTGACCCATCTGCTGTAGGTTACGGCTCCCGAGTCACACACCGCTTCGAGCAAGTACGTGACCGATGGGCTGTTTTTGGTTCACGTCGCTGCAAATCAGTTGTGCTTGTTTTCTGCTGGGAGCAGCTCATTAGAGCTTCATGAGACGTGTCAGAGTCTAGCATTAGATTAAAGACCGCTGATTCATGAACTGCTGGATGTTTGTTTTCTAAAGTGCCTGGTGCGACGACAGCATTTTGTCAGGGATTCATTGTTGGACATTCCAGATTTAATTCATGTTGACCTGTTGTTTGTAGATTTTACATGAACCGTATGCTTGTTAACATAACATGGGTAAATATAGTTTCATTTTAGTGCTACTCTCAAAATATTGATGCAAGATTCTACTGATTTAGTGGGAATTTTTATTATTTATCTGTCAGTATCTTTATGTCTTGTCAGCCTGGATGTACTCACTTCCTCTTCTGATTCTAACTCTTTTCCTTTTCATTGCTCGTTACCTTTTCTCTCTCTCTCTTTTTTCATGTTGTTGTTTATTTGTTTTTGTTGCTTATTCCCCCTTTTGTGCCAGGGAAACAAGGACATCTTCATTATAAAAAATGAACTGTTTGAATTAATTTCAGCTTTTTGAAAGAACACAGATTCAATCTGACAAACTTATGCTACAACCTTTACTGAAATCCTTCACACTTTTTTCAGCCAATAGCTGCTTCAGAAGCCTTTTCAACAGGTTGGACAATTATTTACTCACTGATAAGTAATTTTCTGTACTTGCATAACCTTACAAACTCTCCACGCGATATCCAGGATGTCACGAAGCCAGTGCCTCATGAATATGCCAGTGCAAAATTGATTTGACACAACAGATAAACATTGGTCACTGCCATCTGTGAATTTCATCATCATGATTGCTTACAGGCCAAAAACAGTAAACAAGGCGAATTACATTTGCTTTGAAACACTGGACTGTGTTTTTAGCTTGTTCTCTAGGAAAACCTCCAAAATCAATTTATTAAGAATTTTTTCAATGTGATGAATTCTTGCAGGAGCCTGATAAAGGACAAAATCCCCTCCTGTGTGTGCACCCTGTCCATCTCACTCTGCCTCTCTCTGTATCTCTGCAGTCCTGACACACTGGTGCAGGGTTGTGAAACCAGCTCTGACGTCAGCACTGACATTCAGAAGCTGATTCCAGACCAGGAAAGTCTGGAGGAGAGCAGTGACAGTACAGAGGCCGCTGACTCGGGGTCAGAGCACCACCTGCACCAGAGCCAGCTATCCCAAAACGACCTGGGAGAGCCACATGAGTTGGAGCTTACCCTGAAAGGGTGAGGGATGCTTTGGTTTGCTTATTGTCACGCACAGATGACGTTTAACACATTAAATGATTTGACAACTTGACAGCAGTGTCGTATCCGTTCACATCATTTGTAGAAGATAAGAAACATTTGCCCCTTCTCTTCCCCCTCTTGTCCTTCTCAAAACTCAAATGTACACATGGCAAATATTTAGTAAATCTGAACTCATCTACAGTTTAATGAGTGTTGTCTTCATCAACAGGATGTTTTCACAACACAAGATGCTACCGTTCACCTCCATGTCACAGGAAAAAGAGGAGGAAGAAGTAGACGAGGTGGAAAGTAGAACGACTCCTTCTTCATCCATCGTAGAGGACCGGTCAACGGTGCGCTTTGTTGGTTTTCTCTTAGATTTTATTTGAGCTTTTCTTTGTTTTGTGTCTACTTTCACATTTGTCTTTCTCTCCCTTTCCTTAAGCCCATTGTATGTGTCTCCATCTTTTAGCACTCAACGTCTTTAGCTGTACCTATCTGCCTGTGACCACCGTTTCTATGATCTTTGAATTTTGTTCTAGATGTAAAAAAATGTGCTACATCTAAAAAAAGGTGCAGTCAGCTGCTGCCTCCTGCGTGTGTTGCAAAATACCTTTCCTGGTTTGTGTAGTGTAAAAATGAAGTAACAAAGAAAGAAACAATTATGCTGTTGGTGTTTCAAGTGGAAAATCCTGTTGTTCATTGTTGGACTGAAATTGTTTTTCAGGCTTCCACAGATGCAGGCACCACATCGTCTGTTTCAGACTGCAGAGTAGTGAAAACACAGGCTCAGCACACAGAGAGGTGAGAGGAAGATTTCAGCATGAGGACAACGCAAGATGACATTTTGTGTTTTGCTCTTTTGTTTCTGCTTTACGTTTTTTCCCACAAAAATACCGGCACTTTCTTGAATCAGTTTTTTTAAATTTAACTGAGATTCAAATGTAAGCCAGAGAGAGGAGCCATTATCCGTTTGTGATTTTGGAGCAGTTTGGATTTAATTTCATCTGATTCCTTCTGCTACAGTTGTTTTTGTCCCCTTGCTCCCTCTCGGCTCAGCTCATCTTTCAGCCCTGCAGTCGGTTGAGAAGTAGGTTATCAGAGCAACACGCTGCTCACAGTCATGGTTCTGATATGATTCCAGTCCAAATAACACTGACTTGCCACAGGGGCACACTAGCTAGATTAGGCGGACCGAGAGTGGTGGCAGGCTGACTTTTGTGTTAGCGCTGGCTACACGGAGCCACAGGACAGGTCATCTTCAGTTATGCCTCATTAGTGTCCGACATGAGTAAGCCCTAGCCTTAATGACAGGGCGAGATGACCGCCTGGCCTCAAAACTACCCACAGTGCTTGGCACTGGAGCCTGTGAGGAGATTTAATACAGTATTGATTATGAATACAGACAGAGCATGTGTATCAAAGTCACATGGACTTTAAACCAGATATAATGCAGTATAGTAGCATCATTTTATTATATTTGTCTGGTGTTGACAGAATGTTGTTTTTCAGGATGCAGTGCAATGTGGAGCACCAGGCAGAAGACAGAACCAAAGGGTCCGAGCTGAAGGTAACCACACCTTTTGTTAAGCATATGGCTGCCATCTCGAAATGATTTCCACAGGCTCCCATTTAAATTCAAGCCAGTCTGTGATAGCTAGGACTCAGAGTTGTAGCCTCAGGCTCACAAGCTAGCAAATGTTGTGCACTAATGCACATTTTAAAGAAAGCCAACTACTGAGGGAGCCTTTAGGTCAGTTCAACTAAAAAGTTTATGACATAGATTCCCTGCACAGGCAGTGGACAAAGGGAACATATTTAATGTTTGTGTACTACTCTGCAAAAATTCAAATCTTACCAAGTTAAAATATCTCACTTGATATAAGACTACACAATCACCCAGAAAGTAGAGATGGGAATCACAGAGTCACTCACAATACATTTCACGATACATATGTACCAGGTTACCAAATTAAAAGAAGATTTTGTTAAGCAGTAGCCAACAAATCAACTCAGGGTACTTTAATTAGGGTTACACGGTTGGATAATGATAACAATGAGTGCAATTGTTATCCTGGGACAGTGTTTAAAAATCTATTAAGATTAATTATATATTGGTCTTTACTTGGTCTTTTTTTAGCCTTGCCTGAAAGACGAACTGTGTCATTGCAACTTTCATTTTTGCATGAATGTGAGTTTGTGCGCGCGTGTGGCCGCGCTCGTGCGCATCAGTAAATGGGCTCCGGGAATGAGTCTTCATCAGTGCGTATGCTGTCTGTGTCTTCAGGGCAGAGGAGGAGGAGGAGGGTGTAGCGGTTCTCCTGACAGGCACAATGATTGCAGAGGCAGGAACAACAGCCGTGACGTAAATTCTCCTTCCCTGCAGCCTTTTTAGATACACAAATTAACACTTTCTTTAGGATGACGGTATCTATGACAACAGGATCTCTGATACCTCCGGTGATTGTACACGCGTGTGTTTAAGTGCGCACCTGTGTGTGTATTGCTAGGTGTGAGCTTGTTTGCCTGTGGGTGTTTGCTTCATTAATGACAGCCTCGCTCCGTCCCCTCCCTTCTATCCCTCCACCTCCTCTGTGTGACGCACAAAGCTGTTTTTTTCTTTTTTTTTTTATGAATGAACCGAGGAGGGTGAGACAGGAGAAACAGAGCCCCTATCGGCTGCTTCTGCTGCTGCTGTTGATGATGATGCTGAGAATGATGTCAGAGCATGTAAAGGAAAAAATGCTCTGGACCCAAATGTCTTCGGTGCAGCTTGTTTTTCGGCACCATCAGAATTTGATGCATATACACCTCCGCACGCTCACTCCTACGGAGGCAAACAGTTTCGTGACTCCCTGCAGCTCCATCAAATAGACTCCTTCGCTCGGTCTGACAACGTTGCCGTGGAAACACCTCGTCATATACCTTCTCTCCTCCCTTGCACACACACACCCACGCCACACGCACCGACAGGAGCGGCATTCCCGCCGCCCCCCTTCTTCCAAGCGTGATGAATAATCCATGTGGAGGCAGTTCAGCAGCAGATGTGCCAGGAATGCCAGTCAGAGGGAAAACCATGTGGATTTAGCACCCCACAAACAGTGGATGTGGGGTTCACAGCGATAGCACTAATGGGATTACTGCGTGTTGCTCATCAGGGATCCTACGCTGGATGCTGATGCATGTTAGGAATCTGACTCACTGACTGACTAAAGTCAGCAGGATCCTGGTCTGCCTGATTGAATCCCTTCCTTGCTGAGTAGTTTCTTGTCGCACAGAGACGAGAGAAGAGCTACAGCAAAGTCTGTTTTTGCGTGCCTGGAGACACGTACCACCTCACATGTGATGCTGTTGATCACCAATGCTTTTGTAACTGACTGGAAATCTGAAGAAAGGCTTGCTGTTTTCTTTTTTGTTTTTTAGAAGTTCCTTTTACTTCAGCCACCCCCGAAAGAGCTGTAGTCTACCTTTTGACTCATTCCTTTCTCAGGAGCACGAGGCAACTACTCATCTCGCCTCATCCTACAACTCTCTGCCCAACCACGCTTCAGTGCTAGAATATTTCTTTTTATAGGAGATACTGAAATGGTTTTAAAGGATTTCCCGAGCAGCTGAAGACTCTCCACGCGAACACCAACACATCACTTGGAGACACTGCTCCTGTCCCTGCACGTTTGCATCCCTGAAGCCATGTTCTGCTTCTGTTTCCAGAGCCCTTCCCTCAAGCTACAAGCCCTGGAGGCTGACTTGGGACCTCTGCCTCCACCAGGAGACCCCCAATCTCAGGAGAACCTGCCTGCCCAGCAACAGCCTCTTTCTACTGAAAAGCAGAGCCTGTATTTGACCCACAGGCTGCCCCTGCACTCGCCACCGTCACCACCAGCTCAGGAGCAGCAGACGGCCGACTCATCACAGCTGGGTAAGAGAATGGCAATGATGGCAATTTCTGATATGCTGAAATGATAATATTCAAGTTTCTGAGCTTCTAGTTTTAAATATTTATTTAGAGCAAAGAGGAAAATGATGTAGAAGTTGTAAAAGCACACTGCCAATGACTTCTTTTGAATATTTAGGGAATTCTGTTATCTAAAGCACCTCACAGTCATCCAGCATGGGGGGTCTCACTGAGAATCAAATCCATAACCCTGTCAGCGCAAGAAGCCATACTTAATGTATACAGCGTTAGTGTCTTTATTTATAGTATCTACTTTAATTCATGATCTGTTTTGATTCAGAGCCTCCTCCTAGCTGCTGTCATTCCTCTGATGCTTGTTTAATAACAGTCAATAAATCTTGACAGCAAGCTATGAGCTCCATCGTTTCCCAGAGCTGGGTGTGCCTTTTCTAGATAAGGTACGATGCAGTTACTGTTGCGTCCTCGCACAACCGCCGGTGACGTGAAGAACTAGTACATATATTTTATGATACGTAGTATTTTTCTTATCTACACACTAATGCAGATTTTATACATGTTTTTCTTGCTGTCCTCCTTTGTTGTGATGTCTTGTTCTGGCTAAACCTGACAAGAAACCATTGTTTTTTTTTTAACCACAGAGATTATATCTGCTAAAAATGAAAAACCAATCAGATGTCTTGTTTACTGTATTAGTCACAGATGGACCAAATTATTTTTTTTCTCTGGGAAGATGTTACATATGAGTATCTTGAAAAGGGAAGAGCTTCTTCCTTACTCCTTATTTCTTGTTCCCTCTTTCTCCCTTGCTTACACTCTCATTTTGTTGCACCTTTATTAAGTAAAATAAGAATTACATTCACAATATAAAAATTGCAATAGATTTCAAATTAATTTTGTCCTCCCGTTCTCTTCCAGTACAAACCCCGTCCCCTCTTTCTTCAAAGTCCAGTCCTGTCCTCTCCACTGCCGTTCTTTCCGAGGGGATTTCAGGAAACGACAGTCTGCCGAGCCCACCGGGCACTCACACCAGCCCACTCCTCTCCCATTTTATGACGACTGACTGCCCGGTTCCCTCACCGCGCTGCCCCAACCTCAGTCATAGCCTGCGCTACAACCTTGACCCTGATGCAGCGCCTTCTCCACCGTGCTCACAGCACATACGCATGTAAGATGACTGTTTCCTCACTAACTTTATTTAGGAATAGTGACTCACGGATGTCTCAGATTTGATTTTATGGCTGTCCTGCTCGGCCTCTGATGAAAGTGTTTTTGAAAATATCACAGAGCTATTAATGAACAGATGCAGAGTGGAGTGTTTCTGCCATGTTAAGCAGTCATTAAAAAGTTTATTTCTGTTTTCAGGGCTCGCAGCAGTGTCCATACGGAGCCAGACGAGGGCTCTGTGTCCATCTCCATGCTCAACAGACACATTCACACCCTGAGGAAGAGGATCAGGCGCTTTGAAGAGCAGTTTGAACAGGAGAAGCACTACAAGGTGAGGGAGGAAATCTTAGCTGCTTGTCATCTGGATTCCTTTGACTCATGATTGGACTGGGAATCACCACTTCTAAGTGTGAAACTCAGTTTTGCCAAATTCCAAAGCTGATAAGCAGCTCTCACAGAGCCATGAGAGGGATTTTTATTTTTTATTTGATTTTTGTATGTGTGCATGCCTGGCTGTGTGTGACTGAGTTATGTGTACGTTCTATAATGATGCCGTGGATGCTAACCTTGAACATCATGCTAGAGTGAATACCTCCCTCTGCTGGTGCATTGGAAAAATGACATTTGTTACACAATTGACCCTCGGTCAGGTGGGTAAAATAATACTAGTAAAATTAGAACCCACTGAGACCTAGAATGAGAAAAAAATTTCCAGGTACTTCATGAAAGAGACTGGCCTCTGTTCAGTCAGTAATATGAGATTGTTCCTTTCAGCCGGCCCACAACGACAAGACAGCACATCCAGAGGTCGCCAGACTGATGAAGGAGCTCATCAAGAGTCGCAAGCAGCTCAGAGGTCAGTTACAGAACCATCAACACACACACTTTACACATCAACTAATGATTGCAGGGGTGGAAAAAGTAGCCTGCCCTAATTGTATTTAAAGTATCCATAATACAAGTACTTGTTCTGCAGAAAAATATCCTCTGTAACATACTCTGATGTATAACATTATAAAGTTGTTAATAGTGATCCATCAATGTATAATTTTTTTCCCCCTTTTTTTATGATTGAGGCGGAGCTAATTTTATCTGTATGCCTTTTTTGGAATATTCTCTGATCTATGTTTTTTCTGAAATAGTACAGACCTCTTTTGGCCTCAAATAATTATTCAAATGAGAGGCTTAGAGGGGAAAATCAATCTTTGGTGGAACTGCTCAGACATTTGATATATGGCAAGGATGCCCAACAAGATGCTGGTTTTGTATGGAAGAGTATTAGGGCCAAGGATGAGGGGGAAAAAATGAGAGGAGGAAGTTGTTTTTTTTCATTATGCACTTCAAGAAAAAAGTTGAAATGTCGAGAATAAAGTTGAAATTTCGAGAATAAAGTCGAAATACAATTTCGTGAATCAAGTCGAAATGTTGAGAATAAAGTTGAAATACAATTTTGTGAATAAAGTCGAAATACAATTTTGTGAATAAAGTTGAAATGTCGAGAGTAAAGTTGAAATATAATTTCGTGAATAAAGTCGAAATACAATTTTGTGAATAAAGTCGAAATGTCGAGAATAAAGTTGAAATGTAATTTCGTGAATAAAGTTGAAAAACTATTTCATGAATAAAGTTAAAATATTGAGAATAAAGTTGAAAAATAATTTTGTGAATAAAGCCGAAATGTCAGGAATAAAGTTTAAATATAATTTCGTGAATAAAGTCGAAAAACTATTTTGTGACTGAAGTCGAAATGTTGAGAATAAAGTTGAAAACAAGGATAAAGTCGAAATGTTGAGAATAAAGTCTGAAAATAATTTCGTGAATAAAGTGGAAATGTTGAGAATAAAGTTGAAAAATAATTTTGTCATTAAAGTCGAAATGTAAAGAATAAAGTTGAAATATAATTTCATGAATAAAGTCGAAAAACAATTTTGTGAATAAAGTCGAAATGTCAAGAATAAAGTTGAAATATAATTTCGTGAATAAAGTCGAAAAACAATTTTGTGAATAAAGTTGAAAAACAAGAATAAATTTGAAATGTCGAGAATGAAGTCGAAAAAGAATTTTGTGAATAAAGTCAAAATGTCAAGAATAAAGTTGAAATATAATTTCGTGAATAAAGTCGAAAAACAATTTTGTGAATAAAGTTGAAATGTCAAGAATAAAGTTGAAATGTAATGTCGTGAATAAAATCAAAAAACTATTTTGTGACTAAAGATGAAATGTCGAGAATAAAGTTGAAATATAATTTTGTGAATAAAGTCGAAAAACAATTTTGTGAATAAAGTCGAAATGTCAAGAATAAAGTTGAAATATAATTTCGTGAATAAAGTCGAAAAACAATTTTGTGAATAAAGTTGAAATGTCGTGAATAAAATCGAAAAACTATTTTGTGACTAAAGTCGAAATGTCGAGAATAAAGTTGAAAAATAATTTCGTGAATAAAGTTGAAATGTCGAGAATAAAGTTGAAATGTAATTTTGTGAATGAAGTCGAAATGTTGAGAATAAAGTTGAAATGTAATTTCGTGAATAAAGTCGAAATACAATTTTGTGAATAAAGTCAAAATGTCGAGAATAAAGTCGGAATGTAATTTTGTGAATAAAGTTGAAAAACTATTTTATGAATATAGTCGAAATACAATTTTGTGACTTTAATCTTTAAAAGTTTTTTCGACTTTTTTCTTGAGGTGCATAATGAAAATAAAAAACTTCCTCCTGCAATTTTTTTTACTAACTTATTTTCAACACTGAATTTCAATTACAAAATGTTTAATAGAGAACAAGAGCTTAGATTTTAGATTCACACTCCCACCATGTATCTCGCTCGTGCCCAGGACAAGATAACCTCACCCCCCTTCCTCCTCCATTTGTTCACGGTTTAATCCAAATATAGGCTTACAGGAAGGTAGGCTGCAGGCCCGGTCTCTCCTCCTCCCTGTGTCTCCTCTCCGGCACAGCTACTTCCATCTCCAGCTTTTTCTGTCAGTGGACAAATATTTTTAGGCTTTTGTACAAGCCGTTAACAATATTATTTATTTTATATGTAAATAAATAAATGTTTTTCTGATCTTCTGTCCTCTTTTAGAGCTGAAGCTGAGACAATCAGACGAAGTGGGGCTGAGAGGGCAGAGAGGCGTCAACATTGACCAGAAGGAGGCAGCACTAACTGGGACTGAGCTGCAACAGCTCAACAACAACAGCAACACCAAACCAAATGTGGAGGAAACGGTCAACACAATAACAAACCGGCTGAAGGAAAGACGACGAGAGCTGGGCCTGCCTGACATCGTTAAGGTCAGTGCTGCAGAATTGCTCACAGATATTCAAATGTGGATTTTGTGGTCTGATTCCCTGAGAGGGACAATATCTGTTAACAGTTTTTCATCATCTGTTTTCATTGTGCCTGTACGTGCAGGAGATGTCCCATTTCCAGATGACAATGGAGAAAACCAGCCTGCAGAAGTGTTTGCTCTACTATGAGAGTCTGCACGGACGACCGGTAAGACCAGTCTGGATGTGTTTATCTCTTGTTGTTTTGTTTGATTACCACTTTCGTCCAACCAACAGTCCAAAACCCAAAGACTCTTCATTTACTAGCATTAGTGACAAAGAAAAGGTGCAAATTATGTAGCTGGAAGACAAATGTTGGACATTTTTGCTTGAAAAATTACTGAAATGATTTATCGATTGCCAAAATAGTTTAATTAATAAAATTAGATTAATTTTCTTTTGATCGACTAATCGTTGCAGCTACCACCAATAACAAAGTTGCTTCTGTATGTCTCTCTCTCTCTGCGTGTCTTCAGAGTACCAGGCAGGAGCGCACTCTGATGAAACCTTTCTACGATCGCTACCGCCTCCTCAAGCAGCTGCTGCATTCCTCTGCTGTTGCAACAGTCATCACGACCATAGTGAGTAAACATCCGATGCTGAATACTGAATTTTAAATGAGATGTGGTTGTCTTGTAGAGAGAGATGGAATCTCTAGATTTACACAAATTCACTGTTTATCTGCCATGTGGGTAAAACTAACCTTGGCCAATACAAGAGTGTAATTCTACTGCCCTCTAGTGGTCAGGTATAAGAGTTACACCAACATGTTGTGAAACATGTCATTTAATTCACACAAAATAAATAACAGGGCAGATAATGATGATGCTTTTAACTAATATTCAAGGCAAGTTGGAATGGTCAGATGTTTACAATGACAGATCCCTAAGTGTGTGTGTGTATATATGTAAACAGGAGGAAGAGGAGGGCTCTGATGAAGAGCGTCCAAAACAGCGAAGCCCCAGGCAGCAGCCGCTCTGGCTGACGACCCCGAGATGTCTGTCTTCAGACGAGTCGCTGCACCTGCCCTCGCTAGAAATGTCTGAAACACCTCTGGTGTCCCCGTTGGACGAGGTGAAGGGTCTTCAGCCACAGATCATCACCATGGCAACAATACATGAAGCTTCCAGGTACAGCTTGTGTGCTGCTGTGTGTGTGTGTGGACTCATTTTTGCTTCAAACCACACTGGGGAGGAAATACAGGAAAATGATTTGTTCACATTTCTTTTTGTTCAATTCTTTCATCAGACAAGAATTACTAGATCACTTCAGGACGGCACGATCAGAGAAGCGCAGGGTCCACCAAGCACTCCGAGAGTTCGAGGAGCATTTCTACAGGCAGACTGGCAGGTGAAGGAGACACACGAACACGAACGACACACACACCGCACAACCAAACTACTTGGCTTTTGAGTTTTATTTTGTCTTTTAATAAACTTGGAACATTTGGTTTTCAACAATGCCTCGTGAAAAACAAAGAAAAAAACATCCACAAAAGAAAGTCCATCGTAATGGTACGACCGTGTAATGCACACCCACTTAACGTTAATACAGCACAGAGAGCTCAGGAAAGAGACAAAGAGATAGACAGGTTTTTTTTTGCTCTGAACTGTACACACCCTTTCTACTGTACATGTTAGTCCTCCAAAGTAAATACAGTAAGTTTCTGATTACAATACACACTGTACAAAGCTATCTGAGTAAGGCAACATAGGGACTATCAACCAGTTATGGAAGCTGCTGCAGGTTGTTTGTAACTACTGTTAAAAGTTTTGCCTTTTGTTTGCATCTTTTTTTTTCATGTGTTGTTAACAGGGCTTGTCAGAAGGAGGACCGTGGGCCGATGGCGGAGGAGTACTGCCAGTACAAGAACCTCAAAGCGAAGCTCCGTCTACTGGAGGCCCTGCTCAGTAAACAACAGGACTCAACCAAGAGCAGTTGAGTAAACTCACAGTGGGATCAAACTTAACAGGAATCGGATCGTTTTCTGAAAAAATCAGGTTGTGAAGTTGGTGGTCTTGTTTCATGCCATGCTCATTATGTCGATGCACTTTACATGAAGAAAAACTGATGGCAATGAATGACAGTCTGAATTCAGTGCTGGGCAACCGCAGAGTCTTTTTAGTCCCAAAAACACATCCCTTGTCGTCCATGACGCATCTTATTACAAACCCGATGTAGCAAGTGTATTTAATGTATCACTAATTTATGTCAAGTATGAAGCGCTGTAACAACTTGATGTTAGTTACATATTAGTCTTTTTTTTAAGATTACTGTGCGTATATTATGGCACCTTTGTTACTTGCTTTTTTTTCCGGTGCCAAAATACTATGTTTGGACAGCGTCGTCCATGGTTAATGTGGAAACTGCATTTATTATTTATTATTTTTTTTCAAAAGTGCTATCTTGACAAAAAAAGGTGTAAGCGTAAATGCTATCAGTGAGACAATCCTGTCGTGTTTGTGCATGTCAGTTTTAAGTCCTACATTGTGCTATGATATGCATTGAGAATTTCATAGTTGATCTGAATCGTTCAATTTACATCTTCACCTTGAAAAATGTGAACGTTGGTGAACGTCGACATTGTAGTGCAAGTTAGATCTGCTGTCCAATTTGTGTTTACCCCCCCAGTTTTGCCTGTATGAAGATAATGCCCCCTAAATGCATTTGTTGACAATGATCAGAGCTTTTGACCTTGTGCACTTCTGGTTTATATAGTTTTCTATATATATATAGCTATATATATATGAATGTATCAATAAAAATAAATATTTTTTCACATTTATTCTGCTAAACACAGTTTATGGTTCTACTTTCTTTCTTTCCACTGACTACAACAAAAGAAGAGCGACTGTTGCAGAGAAGGTTGCTATGGTAGAGGTACCGACAGCTGTCAAACTCATGCTGCACAGAACTGCATCATGCTTTTTTTTAAAGGTTAACAAGTTAACAAGTAGTTCACACTTGGTCATTAAAAGACGTAGTGAATACACATTTCAGAGGCTGTTGCATTAGTACTGTTAAGATTCCACAGCGGTTTCATGTCTGTTTTTTTTTTTGAATACCTTTGGTATAAAGAAAGATGACTCTTGATGCTGCAGCCCTAGGAAATTGTAGTACCAGTCTGTGCCACTAGTCGAAGGTAAAAATAAGTCGAACTCGTCTACTGTGGAATGAGAAGAAAAACATTTCTAAAACGTCAAACAGTCAAAGTAACTGGAAACAACAGAATGCTCGTCCACTCAGACAGTGGACGCTTCATTAACAGCATATCAATAATAACAAGGCAAAGGTCATTAACAAAATATGGGACAACTTATTAAAATAAACACCAGGATATTGAATAGAAGCAGCCCATGTTAGTACAGTTAAAGGGTTCGGTCAGTATGCCAGTGTTCGCTTGCAAGGTGGATGGCTGGATGTGTGATGTTGGTGTTCCAGGATTCGATTGCTCAGTTTCATGTTTGTTTTCAACAACCCTGTTCAGATGAGGAGACGGCGGTGCAGGTGTTAGAGTGTCCTCTTTTTTCTCTCCACTCTTCTTTGGGAATGATGGTCTCTTGAGAGTACAGAACGGTGTCAGAGATATGTTGGTGTGCATGTCTGGGAGCCTACTAAAATCTGCTGCTTCATGCATGTGTTGGTCTGCTTCGTCAGTACGTGTGTACTTCCTGTGTGTGCGTAGAGGTCAGTCACCTCTAGTCCTTCCCTCGCCTACATTCGGCCTTTTCTTAGCGTCCCACACTGATGTTGCAGGTCTTGCAGCTGGGGTCCTTCTTGGCGTTTACTGTCGACAGACTCATCAGCTGGTGCCCGCTGATCTCGGCCACGGTGCCCAACGCCAGGTCTAAAGGCTCCGTGTAGATCACCTCCAGGATGACGTCCTGGGCGTGGTGGAACACCAGACTGCCGCCGGCGTCTTCATCCCGCTTGCAAGTGAGGAATCGGTTGTTGGTGATGTCGAGCGCCGGGAGCCTCTGCTTGCAGAAGTCGTCACCTCTGGAGCCCTTTGGCGCCAGGACCAGGATGACGTAGTGGTAGGCTGTGTACATGCAGTAGAAGTCTCCAAAGTACAGGTTGGAGTCGGGGTTGAAGAGCACGTCAGCCGCAACTTCAAAGCGGTGGCGGCCGTAAGGGGAGTCCTGCGGAGGCTTGCCCGTGTTGAACTCTGTGTTGCAGCTGAAGTAAATGCCCTCCAGCTTGCCACTGATGGGTGAGCCGTGGCTGCCGCTGTTGTCTTTCACTGACGGCAGCATCCGGTTCTCCTGCGCATCCCTGCAGTTTGGAAAAGAGAGGAGAAAGTTTTCCGTGAACAAACAGCCACCATAAAAGCATGACCTAAAACATTCATGTCATGATGATGGCAATGCTCGGACTTGGTGAAGTAATGACACCATAGCAACAACAAGCATGGCTGAAAATTGAAAGGCCCAATCCCAAAGTTCCCCCAAAGGCCTCAGACTTCGTTGACATCACCTGGTAAGTGCTCGAGTGCGAGAGGCTGCACTCAAGCCCCATTTATACCAAATGGTATAAATGGGAAAGCACTTTGCTACACATCGCGCTACCTTGTGGGTTTGGAACTTTTTACCTTACCTTTTAAAATAAAATAAAAAGTAACGTAAAAGTAAAAATAGCTGTTTTAGAAGTTTCTTACTTTTGACGCTTTAATAAACTGAGTGATTTAAGTAGAGAATCTGTTCTAGAACAAAATGTGAGTGTTGATTAAAAATCAAAAATTGCATATAGACTAATGAAAGCAATCAGATATTTTTCCTCTGGGAAGCCTGTGTTCAACACCACAATGCTGTGAAATGTAGGTAATCACTCAGGCTAGTGTTGTAGTACGGTCTCAATCTTGACTCGGTCTCTTCCTGTTTTGGTCATGGTCTTAGTCTTGACTCGGTCTCACCCTGCCTCGGTCTCGGTCTTGACTCGGTCTCGTCCTGCCTCGGTCTCGGTCTTGACTCGGTCTCGTCCTGTCTTGGTCATGGTCTTAGACTTGACTCGGTCTCTTCCTGTTTTGGTCATGGTCTTAGTCTTGACTCGGTCTCACCCTGCCTCGGTCTCGTCCTTGACTCGGTCTCGTCCTCGACTCGGTCTCCGTCCTGCCTTGGTCTCGGTCTTGACTCGTTCTTGTCCTATCTTGGTCATGGTCTCAATCTTGACTCGTTCTCGCCCTGTCTTGGTCATGGTCTTAGTCTTAGTCTTAGTCTTGACTCGGTCTCACCCTGCCTCGGTCTCGGTCTTGACTCGGTCTCGGTCTTGACTCGTTCTCCGTCCTGTCTTGGTCACTGGTCTCGGTCTCGACTCGTTCTCGTCCTGTCTTGGTCATGGTCTCAATCTTGACTCGTTCTCGCCCTGTCTTGGTCATGGTCTTAGTCTTGACTCGGTCTCACCCTGCCTCGGTCTCGGTCTTGACTCGGTCTCGTCCTGCCTTGGTCTCGGTCTTGACTCGTTCTCGTCCTGTCTTGGTCATGGTCTCAATCTTGACTCGTTCTCGCCCTGTCTTGGTCATGGTCTTAGTCTTGACTCGGTCTCACCCTGCCTCGGTCTCGGTCTTGACTCGGTCTCGTCCTGTCTTGGTCATGGTCTTAGTCTTGACTCGGTCTCACCCTGCCTCGGTCTCGGTCTTGACTCGGTCTCGTCCTGTCTTGGTCATGGTCTCAATCTTGACTCGTTCTCGCCCTGTCTTGGTCATGGTCTTAGTCTTGACTCGGTCTCAACACCTCAAAGTCTCGATCATGAGTTGGTCTCCATTTAGGTTAGGCTAGTCAAGAATGTTGAGAAAATGCAGATTTACTGAGAGTGGGCAGCTGGACAGCCCTAAGCCCTCATACGCTTAAGGGGAACATGCCTCAAAGTCTCTGAGTTCTTACGCTTGGACTCTTAGATTGGGCCTAACATAGCTACTGCCTCAGAGGTGGAGGACTTAGTTCCAACAAGGGGAGTCACTTCAAATGGTTTGGTTACAAAGATCAGATGTACAGTAGTATATTAGAAGTACAAGAAGACTATGGCAACAAAAGGAAGCTATCTCCCTGCTTCAGGCAGAGGCACTGGAGAGGAGCCAAAAATCCTGCGAGGAGAGCTCAATAGGTATTATGAGCTCTAAACTGAAAATATTTCTCATTATTTTGTCACATCGTCAGTAATATCATTATCGAACAAACAGTTTTTGATTTTGATTTAGTAAATGCCTGAAAGCAGTGGCATCGCTTTGTCAAGTTTGATTAAAACATCCTCAGCTGTGTTCGAGGCAGTTCGACACATGGGAGAAGGCTGATTAAATGAGAGACTGAATACATATCTGATTTCTGTAATGCCATTAGCCTCATCCAGTGTCTCTCACACAAACCCAGTAAGACGAAAACAAAAATGTTTATCGCCGTGACAAACTGCTGGAAAACAAAAGCAGCTCCCAGAAAGTTAATTAACAGATGAACATTCGGGGCGATGGATGCTTCGATGACAGCTGAATGTCTTCCCCACAGAGTAAATCTGAGCTCCCAAAGCTCCAGTTATGAGCTGTAATTATACTGCTTTCACTTCAGAGGTTGTCATTATAACCGCAATTGATGCTTTGTTGTAGACATTATGGAATTATTCGCCACACCCCAGGTCACAGGGAGCAGCGGCCTCATCGAGCGCTCATGTCAGTACTGTTACTCCCCACACGATGGTGCAGTTTAACAGAAGCACTTTCGGTCCACTGGAGCAGATGCAACTCAGCAAAAGGGAGAAGTCTGCCTGGGTGACGTCATGCTGCACAGCTCCAACAAAAGCTTTAGTACAGAAACTGCGTGCTTTGTTAGGCGTACAGCGCTTCCTCTGAGGCAGAGGAGATGTGAGGAGAAAGGACGACGCCGTTACGCGAGGAGGACGAGACAGGAAGTCGGGGGGAAGAAAAAAAAAGCACTCACATCAAACCGGAGAAAATCCAGCGTACACAGCAACTGCACAATGCTTCAGTAAACATCTAAAACAAGCCACTCCAGAGATATTCCTACTCTCCACCGCCTGCCACACTCTCCTCCCCTGACTTCAAAATCCCCCAACAACTGTCTGCTGCCGGCACTGCTCCTTTGCATAGAAACATCACAAGGTATAAGAAGAAATGGTTGTATTTTTTTTTGTTGCAATCAGATGTGCAGAGAACGTTACTGCAACAACCCATCTACGATCCTGGTTCGGTGTACTGGATTTATGGCAGTAATCAACATGCTTTGTGCAGCTGCACCCTTCAGCTGAATCTCCATTTTTGCCTGGCAGGTTTCTTTAGAGGGGAATACATTAGCCCAAAATGACGTGGTTCATCATCCTGTGTGCAGACGGGAAAGGTGCTGCAGTGTTACACAGAAATGTAGCACCGAGTCCGAGGAACGATGCATTTATTACGATCTCATGATGAATGATACACTATCAGCATGACGGCATTGTCATCACAGCTGTAAGCTGTGTACAGTGTCCGTTAGCTTAAAGGTCATATTAGCATCAGCAACGTCACAAGGCTTAGAGGTCAGAAAGGGCACCAGATGTTGAAGTTGATTTGAATTTAATGTGACAGGTTCAAGAAAAATGTTCATTAGTAAGATATAAAAAAAGATTAAAGGTGTAATCTGTAGAATTTGGTAAGAATCTGAAGGTAGATCCAAGAACATGGGGGCAGCGTATCAACAGAGTAGGCTAATCGACAATGGCCAGAATATTTTTACACGTTGCTCAGTGAATTAATGATTTATTTAGACAAACAAAGACTGCGTTGGTGTGTTTTTATTTAGTTTATGTCGAGTTTAAATGAAGCGTGTTTCATAACCAGTAAGCGAGGCAAAATAAGCTTGTCTAGTTAGCTCGGTAACAGAGGAGAACTTGAATTCAGAAGGTGTACGGTTGTATTTTTCTGTAAAGTAAAAAGAGTTTTTAATGTCTGTTAGTTATTTTGTGAGCTTATTACGTTAACAGCTGGGTTAGGGTTAGTAATAAGTTGCCTCTTGTCGGTGGGCTAAAAAGTGGTATTACGAGACTGGACGGTTCAGGGCTAGCTGGTTAGCATGCTAACTTCAACAGGTATCTCTATAATACGGTATGTTTTGAATGTTTTAAACTGCATTTTCGTTAATTTGCTTAATTGGCAATGAGAAAAAAAAATCAGAATCCCATAATCAGAAAAATGTTGAATATCGGCTCTGATAATCGGCTGTGATTGGTCGATTCCTACTATATACAGTATTTATTGTATTTTAGAATAACAATGGTAATATCATGCACAATAAAGTATAAATGCTAAGCTTTGTATAAAGACTATATTACCTATAGTGCAACAGGTCAGAAAAAGGGTCACAGTGAGTTTGCGGTTGCTGTAAATGTGTATTTAAGCAAGTGAGTCGCTGTGGCAGACGTGTTAAATCAGCTCACTTATTCCAGAAAAGGTTCAGACATTAAACAGTCCAGACTCTCACTTCATCAAGCAGTTTTGAACCACAGATGTTGAAAGAGCGGCCACAGCCAACGACAATAAGCTAAGCCGTTAGCCGCGAAATAAGATTTGGGTCTATTTTTCTTTAAGTGACAAATTGAAGACAAAATTAACCTCAGAAACTACAAAGTCAGTGATATTTTATTGGCTCCAGTTACTTCAATGCCAAATGCAACATTATTCCTGTCATACCATGAATAGAAAATTACAGTTCTGAAAACACGGAGTTAGAATTAGATTGGATTAATAACAGATCCTCAGAACTGGATGAAAATACTGTGGTGAGAGCGGTGAAGCTTCCAGTGTGATCAGAATTCTACATGAGCAGAAACAAAGTGCGCCCGGAGACAATTTACAAAGCGGTAGAAATTGGATAGAAAACACTGAAATGAAGCAACACAGACAGCAAAGTAGATGAATACACAGAGGAGCCATTTTCTAGACTGCGATGATATAAAAGTGGCCACAATAAATCAAGATCCAAGAACAAGATGAAAATGAAACTGAAACTATAAACGACATCTCAGTAATAAGAACGAGGGCGGGCGGGCTGCCTACCTGGCCTGGTCGAAGTACTCTTTGTTCTGGTTCCTGTAGAAGACGGAGAAACGCAGCATCCGGCCGGCGATGACCTCCGCCTTCTCCAGCAGCTGGTTTAGATGCACTGTGGAATAATCTGGGAAACAGACACCACGCACATCGCGGAAGTTAATGGACAAATGTCATCAGCCAAAACTCAATTATTTGATTATAAAGAACATGAGCGACTGTGTGCTCCGGCTGGGACTGAATGGGAACTGCCCATGTGCTGCTCATCTTTGTATTCACAGCCTGCAATGACTCAGGATTTAGACGAAACTCATTTTCTGCTCTTTTATGCAAAGATAAAGTACCTTGAAGAAAATTGAAAGAGGGCGAGGTGAGGTGTGTTTTGACAGGTTGTTCGAGTCAAGCAATTGAAAGCAAAGGTGAGAAAAATGCATTCATCGAGCAGCTGTCAAAACAATATGGTCTGCTTTGTTTTCTCAGAACTTTAGCCTTTTGGTTTTAAGGCGGCGCTGGACCTGTTGACAGCGAGACATAATGGATTAAATGGCAGGTAAACAATTCATCGGAGAGGCTGAGAGCTTTTACGGGAGTGGAAGGTCTTAGCAGCGCATCTTTTGCCCGCTTGGGATGTGAAAGGATCAATGATATCATTAGTCCTTCATCCATTTCTCTTGCCACACCTTCTTCATCACACACACACACACACACACACACACACACACACACACTGCTGCTTCTTTTAATCCATTTCACAACTGCCCCACCCCTCTGATGATCTGAGGCTGGCAGGATACCATGAGGAGGTTGGCATGGCAATAGACGAGGATTTTAAAAGGAAAAATTCTCCCCAAAATCAAAATACCATAATATTTAACATAGACAACACTTGAAAAACTCAAAAGCAATGTCCCTTTACAGAAATCATGACCCAGCTACAAGATAACCCACAGAACTTGCTGTGAGTGGTTTCATGCAGGAACTATTTTCCTTCTACCGAACCACTCCCGCTAACTGTATCTGTATTCTACTCATGGACAAGAGGCTAGCCAGCTAATCTATCTAAATTAGCTAAATTAGCTAGCTTCAGCGTGGTGATACCGTTGGCGGGAATAGTTCGGCAGATAGAAAGTAGCTCTAACAACAACGTCTGTGGATGATCTTGTGGAAAGAGACGTTGTGATTGAGTTTTCAAATCCCTGAGTGCCATTGAAAAGGCAGTCATCTCTACGGCCGATATCTCCAAAACTCACACCAAAAAATAAATCTAGATGGATAAATGGCACTACAGGAGATACAAAATATGTATTTTTGAATATGGGGTTTAATATTCCCCACCAATTTCTCTTACTACGTCTTCTTAACTGCATCCCTCTCACACCTACCTACCCTCCTGTCTCCATGCCTTCATCTCCTCCTCCTCCTCCTCCTCGCCCCTCCCCCACTCTAAGCCTCTAGCCAGCAATGTTGAACCCTTTGACCTCTGCATCAGAAGATATACAGCACCGCTCCCCTCCTTCCTTTAATCCCTCTTTTCCCCCGGCACCCCCCCTCCTCCACCGCTCCATCCATCTTTCCCTCCACTCAGTGTAAATTAGTCTGCCTCTAATATTCTCCCTCATACGCAGCTCCGTCCCTTCACTTCCTTGTGTGCCTCTCTCTGAACGCCCTTAACGCTGTTGTCCAGTGGTTCATTTGGTCAAGTGAAGATCAAAGGCAGGCGCCGAAAATGTATGCAGTCATCACGGCGCCGTGAGCCGCTCATTACTCACCGGCGGTGCAGAACTCGATGATCTCGCTCCACTCGGAGATGGCGTAGTCGCCGTCCGTCTGTTTTGACGCGGTCTGGACGGCGACGGTGTACTCTGTGCGTGGGCTCAGGAACCAGTGGCCCCGAACCGTCATGGGCAGGGGCACCGCTTTGGCCACCAGCTTGGTAGGAACATCCTGGACGGAGGGATGGAAAAAAAGGAGGTGAATGATGACAGGAGGGAATGAGTCACATCCAGTGCAGGGGGGTTTGCAAACACACGCCTGTATTCTCACTCGTTTCATAAAAGTTGTGAGACCGCGGTTTAAACCTGTCGCTGGCCTTTTGTTTATGCGTGTACAGTACGATATTCTGTACACTGTTCACCCACCCTCAAGCCTCGGTGGGCCCGAGCAGCTCATTGATTGGACCAGGAGCCCCTGCCTAGCAACAGTCAGCCCATTAATCCACCAACACTGTTGCTGCACACCGAAATCAAAATACTGGCGAGAGGTCGCCCGCTACAACAGAGTCGAAGGAGGGGAAGCACTCAGCGGCAGAGCACCCAGGAAGTGAGCGCAGGAGGAGAGGAAGGAGGCTGATGAAACAAGTCTGTAAGATCACCAAACCAGATCACTGACTACCCAGTGGAGGAGCTCAAACCCTCCTGTTGCTGCTGCTGGTGCAATTACTCCCCGGCAGAGAGGAAACCACTCTGAAGTTAGAGTTTTCTTTGCCTGCAGGCACTTAAAAGAAAGGTTACCTTGAGGTTAAAACAGGGTGTTTCATCGTTTTAGCTTTCAAACGTCAAGGATCATCATAAGTCCAGATGTTTACTGTGGTACAGTAACTATCTTTATCACTAATGTGATGCTGTTGTCTTTACTTGTTTCAGTTTTGGCCTCTAAGGGAAAAAGTGTGCAACGGATTAAAACGGATAATATTTTTTTATAAAGCAACATTTGGATAGGAAGACATTTCGGCGCAATTTACGTTTATATGCACTTTAAATGTGTATGTAAGTAAAATAACTAATAATTTGCTTCACAGACAGACAGTATTTCTGTTGGCGACCAGCGGTCAAGTCAAATAATCATACACATCCCCACTTGGAACAACGTGGGCAGTGATGGCCTGAAGGTTAGAGGAACGAGCATGTAACCTGAAGTTATAAGTGAAAGGCAGCTCTTGTTCCGTCCTCATCACAACCACTCAGGCGCCCTTGATCAAGGCCCTGAGCCCCGGCCGCTCCAGTGGAGCCTGTCAGTGTCCGACAGACCAGACTGAGGTGGTGCTGAGCAGCTTCCTGAGCAGTGACTGTGTGAATATTATAAGGGGTGAAAAAGATCCCACTGAACCCTGCTTGAATAAATAAAGGTTAGAAAAAAGGTGACATCAGTTTTTGTGTTCGGTTGTTTTAACTTTTTTGTACAAATATTAAGAGTGACAGCTGGATTATGCTGTTTGTAGTTATCGTTGTAACATGTTTGGTTGCTGAAAAGAGATTTTTAATCTCGAGGAGGCTTTAAGACGGTTGAACAAAGGAATGAATGGATTTATCTTTGGTGTACGCTGGCACGGTGCCTCGTTGGTGTTATCAAGGCTCATTGTGAATTTTTTCATTTTCTCACACAATGAATCACATAAACACAAAACCTCTTATTCCTGACACACTTCCCTTCCTTATTCACGAGACAAAGCGAGTCCTGTTGAGCGAGAGCAAATCCAGAGACCTCTGGGTGACTCATCTCTCCGCGGCGTTTCCCTTTAAACGTGTGTGTCTGCGCCGACTCGAGCCTCCTTACCTTGTGTTTGAACTTGTTTGAGTTCTTGTTCTCCTTCTTGTTCAGGTCGATGAAGTAGTGCGTGATGCGCTCCTTGCTGCGCGCCTCCATGTCCCAGCAGATCTTGAAGGAGTCGCAGGTGATGTTGCTGATCTTGATGTTCTGAGGGACGGGGAGCTCCTCCATCTCGGAGATGCTGCCGTCCTGGGATTTACTCCCTGTGTAGTTGAGAGACAAACAAGAAAGTTCGATCGCATCAATGTCAGATGGAACGACAAACAAAGTGATATGGTTCTAATTTACTGCGGGGATCCTTTGGGATCACAAAAGATGGTTTTTAAATTTGACATGGCATCATTTTAAAATCTTTTCTCTTTTATAATCTGGGCAAAATGAGACCATATCAAGTTAATGTGTTAGTGCACCTTTAAATCCTGTATCTACGCCCAGTTTTTATTCACCTCTCACAATATATCTACCTTTTTTTAATCATTTCTTTCTCACTGACTATAAAGCCTCCACAATACTGCAGTTTTTCTGTAATTATTCCACTGACAGCCGCCTGAACAGCAGTATACACCCCATATCACACACACACACACTGAAAAAGAACTGCCTGTGTCGCCGGCTACCATATATGTTGCCATGGAAACACATCAGCCCCTCAGTACACACACACACACACACACACACCTATCTGCTTTCCAGAACATACGCGCCGTTAAATATTTCAAACGCTGCTGATTGAATCTCCGCTATCCCCAGCAGAGATGGATCCATTTGTGATCAGCAGAGAGGGAAAAAGGAAACGCTCAGCTCGGCTACCACGCTGCAGGAAACACACATGGTCCTGCAAACGGTAACGTTCAAAAATGCACCAGTTTGAGTGGACTAAACTTGGACGATTTCAGCTTTCATTCCGAGCATTGTTAGATTAAATGAATACAACGTTGCAACACGATTTTCTATCAAATAAACGGATAAATCTAACATTTCCCCGGCTGCGTTAGTCAGCGCCCCCCGGCTGCGTTAGTCAGCGCCCTGCAACACAACACGTAGTAGAGGCGTTGCGACCCGGGGTGAACACCGAGGCCAGTGCAAAATGTCAAAACATGCTTGAATGAGACCTTTGTAGAATCTGGATGAATATAGACTTCGCGTCACACGCGGGTGGACGCCCACTTGGCGTGGCAACAATGAGTTTTTCTGTGCACGCTCTGGCGGTCCAAACACGAGAGTGAGTAAAATGCAAGAATGCCGAATTTGGGAGTAACGCGCACAACACGGCCGGACTCTATAGAGAGGGGGAACAATGGCCGGAGCAGCGGAGCGTGGAACAAGCATCTCCGCTCATCAGCTGAGAGAGGGCGGCATAAAAGAGCAGTCCCGTAATTGGGCGGCGTGCACTCTGCTGTCTCGCCTCCACGCAGCTCTCCAACAGTGGAGTGTTTGGAGATGGAATCGTTTTAGGAAGCGGATGATAATTGCTACATCCACTGTTTATCTTGCCCTTGAGAGATGAAAACACCTGGAAGCAGGCTCGTAATTGTGCCTCCTTTTTTTGCAATCTTGACTCATCATCCTAAAGAGATAACTGTTCGTTCTTCGCCCAGCAGATCGGACCAGACCTGACCAGACCCCCCACTTACTTCTGTCCTAATCACCGCTTCCTAATCACAACCAGCTGATTACCACCACTAATCATCTTTAACCTTAAAACAAAGACCCCCTGTTGTTACATGCTCGGACCACGCTGCTGCTCATGAATGAAACTAGGGCTGTAACGAGGGAAAAATGTTGATAGTGTTTCAGAAAGCCCAAAATGATGTCCTCAAATGTCTTCTTTTGTTTGTAACCCAAAGATGTTCGGTTTACTGTCACAGACGAGTACAGAAACCAGAACATAATCACACTGAAGAAGCTGGAATCAAAGGATTTTAACTTTTATTTTCTTAGACAAACACTCAAATCTAATAATCAGTTATCAAAATAGTTGATGACTAATTCAATAGTTTAATAGTTGTGATTGGAGTGTGGAAAGATGTCTCTCCAGTGATGAGCAGACAGATCATCTTTTATTAATCATCACACTGCAGGAAGTCAGTTTATTACCTCCGCCAGGGAGGTCACGTCCTCATCCGCCTGTTTGTTTGTCTGTTTGTTTGTTTGTTTCCTGGTTGTTGTTTTTTTTTTGCAGGATTACACAAAAATGACTCAACGGATTTCCACAACTGATCCAAATTAAATAGAATTATCCACAACTTGCGGGCTCTAAAAATGGATCCATGAAAGTTGTATGGAGGACGCTTCTCTTGCCCAGAATAGACCGCATTAACTCAATGGGATGGATCCAGGACTTTTTTTTGTTCTCACTTTCTTAATCATTACATATGTATATGCAAACATGCTGTTTGCATCTATGAGTGAGCCCAATTTGACGTGGATAAGGTGGACCGCTGGGCCTTGGCAGAGGTATACACTCTCCTGAGTTTCATTCTTTAAACATAGGATTAATCTGGACTTCCCGTTTATGGTTTAAACTAGATTTGAGAGGCACTGGGGGTCGATTCAACAGGCTGGCCGCTACACCCTCATCCTGACAGCACAATACTCATCCTGGTCCACATTTAAAGCCCATCTCATTATACTTAAAGCCCCCTGAGCTGATAAGTTTGGCTCAGACTGAGAGGGTCAACACTGGACATGACGGAGCGGACCCCTGTCAGAATACGCTCCCTGAGGTCAGCGCCGGCCCGACAGTGATGTCAGCACTGTAACGATCCACCTGAGACTTTGTGCTGCTGACCTTTTACCAACAGCAAGACAAAGACAAAGGCCTTTTGTCATTCCCTGACATCTGCGTCAGGGAGAGATTAAATAAACCCAAAACAAGTGAAGGATTGCCAAGTAGTTCCTCTCCAAGTTTTTCGAAATGCCTGAGTAAAACTTTCATATAAAAAACTCTGAGTGATCCCGACATTGTTTTATAGTTTATAGGAACTACATTTCTACAAATACCCGTCCTGTCACATTCACATGACATGTTTATGACCTGACTGTCATATTGGGAGGCAGAGGGGATGATGTTACGAACGAGAAGGTTGCCAAGCCGCGTCTCCACATTTGTAAGTTGCAAACCCACGGATATTGTTATGGAGACCTCGGGACAGTTTCCAGCCCTGTGCATGGCAACAAAGAGCGTATTTTCTGGACGAGATGTTGGGATACATACAGCAGTGTGTTTGTCGACAAAATCCTGTTTTCTTCCAAGAATTTGTGTCGACAAAAACAGACACAAAACATTATCTTTTCCACAGACGTCTTGCCAACATTTATTCCTCTGACTGGGTTGGGAATCAGGCAGCTGTTTTGTGTTGATTCAAGATCTTAAGCTTTCAGGTTGGTCGTTGGACGCCAGATTCTGGCTACCTCAGGTTACCATCGGAGTATGACTGCAAACATTGACTGAAACCAAACACAGAAGATGAAAAACCCGCTATCTCAGTTGCTGTTTGGTGCCTGAAGCGGAGTAAAGTTCCTTGTTCTCGGCTCTATAAATATTAATGTCAACACTGATGTTTCGCTAAAAACTCCAGGAGCGGACCCCGTGCGGGTCTTTGCCCTCCCAGCTCCCTGCGACTCCACAATGCTGATTTAGCTCCTGTGTACTCTTCTAATTAACCTGCGAATGGAGGCATTACACTGACAAAGAGAAGCTCTTCAAACGAAGTCAGATATCGCCCACACAGTTAAACTCTGGAGACTGTGCAGTCGAACCAAGAGAGATGTTATCGGGGAAAACAAGCACCGACGGCTGCTGCAGTTTACTGGGCAGAAATCAAAAGAAATGCTCAGGAGACGGACAGAAATGTACAGAACAGTCGTTAGCAAACTTCACAGAATTAAAACAAGCTATGGAGGCCGGGATGCAAATTAAATAGAATCAACCACGATCTGCTGGCTTTAAACACAAACCCGAATACACTGTGGATATTACGTTTAGCAGGTAAACACTCCTGTTTTTGAGCGAACCGGTCTTCAGCTGTGCTCTGAATCCTCAGGGACTCCTCGAGAGAGCACAGGATGAAAGATGGAAGAGCCACAGCCGAGCAGGATGAAGGTCAGAGACTAAAACACTTCTGCAATCTCACACGGGAGGCCTGAGCCCTCACTTCTGACTTAAATTTATGCTAGAATTGTACCTTGGCTCGCTCTGTCCCGCTTGCACAGAGGTTGCTGCTGTAGCTAATATTCATTCTGTCGAGTCATAATTTCTCGTCTCGCTATTTATTGCCCTGTGTGTGCTGTGCAGGAGGTGGAGGGTGGGGGGGGGGTTTCTGCCTCATCATTCCCATAATTCATCTATAATTGTATTTTATCTGTGTAATACAACCGTAATCTAACTGTGCAATACTTCATAACATTATTATTTCTGTGCAATATTTCAACTCCCCTATTCACTTCACAATATTACAATCACCCATTTTTTTCCTCTCATTTCTTTTGTGCTATGTCATACCCAGGAATGAGACCAAGGCGACCAGAGACCAGACGGAGTAAACTAACTAGCTGGCTCTTATAGTTTGGTGCCACACAGCGATTTATCATAATATTGGGTTAGCTTGCTCACATGATTTCACCGAGCCTCCAGAAGGGGTGCCAGGCTTTGTAGCCAGTTTTCTCAGTGGTGAAACCGTGTAACTACATCGTCACGTGATGCACTGCAGCCCAAAAATACTTGTTTTTCGATAAGCTAACATTGCGAAAGAAGTAGGTGGAAAACAGTGGAT
Organism: Lagodon rhomboides; assembly: GCA_039737535.1. NCBI lineage: Eukaryota > Metazoa > Chordata > Actinopteri > Spariformes > Sparidae > Lagodon > Lagodon rhomboides. The sequence continues at coordinate 22,314,883 of CM077796.1, read as the reverse complement.
AAATTCAAGCTTTTTGGGATTTATGCGCCACTCAGCAGCTTTCATAGGAATGAACAGGGGTCAATCTCCAATGTCTCATCATACGTCTATGGATTGCTCGAGGAATTGTGGGTAGAATATAATAAAAAAAAAAGAACTTCCAAAATATGAAGAATATTGGAGGGCCCTCCTGCAGTAACCCAACTGGGTTGAAGACCCAGGATGTAGCATTTATTTATACAGTTAACTATTGCCAATTATTACCCATTAGAGTATTAATCAATATGATCTATAAAGTGTAGTGAGAGGCACATATCTTACAGTTTTTATAGAGTGGAGCATTTTGCTGACTTGTACACCATGGTGTAGTTTGTTATCTGTGCTGGACATCTGGTTTTTCTGTTTCTAGGCAGAGTACAAACTGATGCTTACATGAACACTTTATCTCAACAGTCATGCTGAACTTACACAATATCCGCCATGTAAACAAAAAGATATGGAGTGTATGTGTGAAAAACTCACAGCTTCAGTTCAGTTCAGTTTATACGCCTCACATCAGAGTTTACAAAAGTCAAAACATGAGCACAACCAATCATATTAAGCATGAAGTTCTAATTAGCACATATCTTCTTATAATCTCTCCATAGTTTGATGTTTCTATTCTAAAGGGAGCAGCTGTAATGTACCTAACATCCCCCTCAGGGGTCAATAAAGTCTTTCTGATTCTGATCAAGATAAGACAAAACAAGCCTCTTTTTTTGAGCTCTGGCTTGGAGCAAAGATTTCTCATGCTGTGAACACGTGAACAGGGGGTTCAAAATGACACAGGAGCATTTACAGATACACGTTTTAACAAAGCACCAAAACTCTGGACAGAACAGAAACATCTGCAATAAAGCAAAGGATGGAAAGCTGATCTACTAAACCCTATTAAATGGACCTTATTGGGTATTGCCCTTTTACTCAGCATGCAGTCAAATGCCACGGAGTGGAATAGCAATGGATGCCGAAGGATCAATGAAAATCTTGTTAACATGCATACGTAGGGCCGGCCTAATGGCTCTCTGTGGTAGGATTTGTTCCAGTCACACCTGGCTTGATACTGGGAATGACTTGTTAGCACGCTTTACCATGGAGAGGAAAGTTATTTGATTTCAATTCAGGCCATCTACATAATGCTAACGCACTGCCTCAGTGGAGGTCGGTGATAAATGTGTCTCCGTCTGAAGGTCCACGCTTCACGTCAACTTTCAGTCAAGGTTGCTGTCTAAAAAAATCAATTTTCCAAGTGCTGTTGGCAGGTGTGGAAAAAAGATTTGGCAGATGATAGTAGCAGCGATTGTCTGCGACTGCACAAGTGGGCACTCGGTTCAGACAGACGAGCCTCCTACTGTTTAAGTCTCAGCGTTCGGTCTAAAATTGAACTGTAGATGTGAGCTGTGCAGCAGACACTCGCTAGGCATCGATGTTTGCAGGCCTTTGAAAATCACGCCTTTGGTTCCTCTCAATGCACAGTCTGGGCTGAGATAAAAAGCACGAACAATGTCCCGTTCGTCAGTCAGTGTCCCACCTTTTGCTCGTCAATACTCCCCGGAGCAGCGAACAAAGACCCGGTAAAGCCATTTTAATAACACAAGCTTCAGCGGTGACGAGGACTCTCCAGCGTTCAGAATCGACCCGTCCCTATTCTTACAAATTAATTAAATGCAGGAAACCTTTAGGGAGGACACAGCTGTTTTATTCTTAACTTGTCCAAAACCGGAATGAGTCAGCAGTTCTCATTTGCATAGCATTTGAATTCCCAAACAACAGGCTGCTGTGAACTCCTTCAACTTTGTTTTCTTAGCAACTCTTACGTTTCTGTATAAAAGGATTGCTGAAGAGCACACACCAGGAAAATTAGCATGAGTCGGACTTTCAGAGGTCAGCCAGGGCCGCAATCAATTTCAAAGAATGTTCTCAACTCTATGCAACAACAGCGAAGTCGATTGCGTGTGAATATTTAATGCAGCTGATGAGTGGCTGCATAACATTATGTACCTAGAAGTCTTGCCAGCACAGTCATGGCACACAACTGCTCACGCTGAACACTGGCCAAACTAAAATGCCAGCTTACTCAGACGATGCTGCCATAAGGCCAGCTCACTAATGCACCATGTTGGAACATATTGGATGAGCTCTGTATTCGTTGTCCACTTGTTATCAATACCTTTCTATACAAGACTAGAGCCTACGAACGTGATCACAGATTTGCGACTGTACTTCGCCCATTGCTCTGACGGTCCATTAGTCTGTAAACCTGGTTGGTTAGCTAAATGAGATGGGTAAGGGTTGGAAGAAAATGTCAGGGTCAGAGCCAATCAATGGCAGAGTAGGGACGGGTCTGTGCAGAATATGGAGAGTAATGCAGGTAATCAGGATACTAGGCCATCAGAACAATACCATGGCACCGAAGACACAGCTGTACTTTGAGCTGAATGCTAACCTGAGCAAGCTAACATGCTCACAATCTCAATTCTATGCTGATGTTTAGCAGGTAGTGATACCACGTTCACCGTCTAGCTTTAGCATTTTAGCATACTAACAATCGCTCAAAAGACAGCCAACGCTGATGGTAATGACGTAAACCAAAGAGTTACCAAATGCAAAGAGTTTACCCGATGATAGACCTGGAACATGGATGTACCAAAATTCAATTCAATTGTAGTGTGGACATTTCACAAAACCTCCACAAATGTCAGCCAGATGGTTGTGAAAGTCAGGTCGTCATCAAAATCAGGAGACATATCCTCTGGGGGCCATCAATATCTATAACAAAGGTCATGGAATTCCATCCGATCTGCTAATGAAGCCACTTCTAATCGAGAATGTGTCTGATAAAAAGTCACAAATGACAGGGTGAAGAGGCCGAGGTGAAAAAATTAGGATAAACTTCACTAAATATGTGAAATCATGGGTACTACAGCGGCTGGCTCAGGGGGCTTTCCCGTTCATTTTCTGTTTCTCTTCTCATGCACTGATTGGCTTAGCAGCACAGCCAATCAGAGCGATTTCTTCCTCACATTCAACATACCCAACTGACCGAAAAGCCGCCGACATGGGCTGACTAAAGGCCAACGATGCGGGCCACACCCCAACAACTACAACGTAGAGCAACAATGCTGGGCGAGGACGCGCAGAACATCTGTGACAGCCAGATCAAAAAACAAAACAAACCAGCCCCTGCACAGCCGCTTCTCCCACGGCTTATTTCAACATGCAGAACTTCTCCTCGTGGTGTTTCTCCGGCTCCACTGTGGTTTTGAAGGGATTGAGAACTAAGCCTTTTGTTCAAGTGTTGCATTTGCAGTTGAGGAAACAATGCCATTGTAGAGACTAGTAATTGGCAGGCACGACACCGAGGGAGCTTTTCCTTCAAGTTGACACAGTTACTGGTGACATTACAGTTGATTTCCCCCCGCATCAACCTGCCTGTCTTTCTGTCCGTCCACCGTGGACACACACACACACACACACACACACACACACACGCACACACACACGTACGCGCGCCGCCAGACCGAGTGTGTCACAGCCTGAGCTGCAGTATTTCAGGCCGGGAGATTTCAGACGGTGCGTACACGGCACTCAGTTGCATAAATGGCAGCCATCCATCATGTCAACTTGATTATGTCAGCGGCCACGGCACAAAGGCCTCGCAGGACATGAAGTGCGTATTTCATTACCCCCCATAAATACACATTTACACTGGATATAAAATCAAAATGGTGGTTCGAGTCAGCCCTGCAGAGGTTACCCGCGTCCACCGGCGACAGAGACGTCTTATTCACACGAGCCGGTGAACTCGTCACTCTTAGCATGTTTTCAACCACGTTACAACCCCGTCGCTAAACTGAACCATTAAGGCTGAAACCCCCCACTCTGACACAGAAACAACTTGTATCCCACTCTTCCCTTTGTGCATTGAGATGCTCAAACAGTCCTCAGTGTGTGTGTGTTTGTGTGTGTGTGAGGGAGAGGGAGCGCTTTCCCACAGACAGAAGGCCTACTGAGGCCGCATGCACTTCCATTTGCTGGGTCAGCATAGGCACATAAGCCTCTCATGCTGGCAATTAAATATTAATGGACTTGGGAGATAAATTTAGACGGCGACGTGGTTCAGAAATGAATACGGTCCCCGGAAAAAAAACTTGCGTATTGACCAGATAATGAAACAGCCAATTTCCAAGAAAAGCTATGCAGCCTTGAACAAAGGGGTGTGGCAGGGAGGGTGTAAACTAGATGGTATTTCTGGAGTTCATTATAAGCGCTTTGACAAAAGTTAATGCAATGCGCTGTGCGGGGATGACACTTAAAGTTGTGTTTCAAGTGAAACATCAGAATTATCTAAACCAACAATTCTACGAACTACCCCGCTGTTTGACAACCACCAATTTTTCTGCCCCCAAGCTCCACGGAGGGAGACGTGCCTGAGGGTGTTGCTCCGTAAACACAGAGTATGTGGGTGTCTCAAGGACACAGAGACACTATTTACTATGGGTAATCTTCTCGTTAAACAGGGAAGTAGCTCTCATGCTGCGAAAAGCGGGCTTATCAAAAAAAGAGAAGCTCTCCAATAAACCTGCAGCTCAGGAGGCTGGCACAGGATCCGTTAGAGACGTCCAGGCCAAGCATATATATACCATTATTAAAATTACAGCTTCAGAATCAGGCCAGCAAAGCACTAAGAGGATATAAACTGTGTCCTGCTGTATTACATTATGAGGAGGAGTGCTGGCTGGCAGAGGAGAAAATGAGGCGGTGTGGCACAATGGCTGCACTGTGATCAGATGCAGGAGGGCTCAATAAAACACACCATTGACCCCGGGAGGGCACTGAAACGGGCCAATCCAAACACAGAACCAGAAAATCTGCTGCAGCCGAAGAGGAAAAAAAAATGAATTGAGGTGAGCTCTCATTTCATTTCCACGGCGAATTAATCTGCAGCCTTGATTAAAACGAGATCTGGCCTCAGATGTGGAATCAATTTGGCGTAATTGCGCTGATGGGTGTGTGGGGCTGCGCCGCCTGTGTGCACACACGTGGGTGCAGCCATGTTTGAGCCTCCCATTCTCTCTCCCGATGATGACTTGCTTTTTTTTCTTCCTCCCCCCTCTCTCTCCCCACCATTAAATTCGCATCAGAGTGAAGCCTGAAAAAAAGAAAAACCCCAAAAAACTGCTTATCCATTGTGATATCATAAAACAAGCATCTGATCTGTGACTGAATGAGTACGAACTCTTTGTTTGATGGAAAAAAAAGGCAGGAAACTTTTTTTGTTCCAGCTGAATTAAAAATTAAAACGCACGGGGAGAGTTTTGCGCGAGTTGAGGATGGGATGTAAGATTTAAAAAACGGAGTTATCACAGTAATACAAATGTACAGGATGTCATGCACCGTGCACAGACACACTGATTGAGGCAGGAGGCAGCGGCTGTAGGTGCGGTGGCCGCCGGTCTCTGTCCACGTCCGTGGTGCTGAAATAAAGCCTCTCATCACTTCACGTTATTTCCTCTCGTGTGCATGATCACTGTGCGCGGATATACATTGATTCAAAGCAGAGGTAGCTCTCTTATGAACGGACACAACCTCGGGGCACTCAGCTATTCCACACACGCACAAGCGCACCATCCATCCATCCATCCAACCATCCATCCCTGCATCCATCCAAGCAGGGAACCGGCAGAGCCACCGGCCCCTACTCCCCTTTCAAACGCACAATAAGGGTACAGCAGCATGCAGCTCGAACCAAAGACAAAACAGACAACAGAGCGCTTGGCGCGGCCCGATGCGCCGAACAGGTTTGCGTAAACGTGCCAGTGTGAAAAAAAAAAAATCTCTCCTTACCATCTCGTTCGCATAACTGTATGGCGTCCAGGCTCAGGTCCTTGAGCATCCCCTCGCAGGGACTCAGTGGGCTGGTGATGTTGTGCGCCAAACCGGGTACCTCCATCTCTGCAGAGTGTTCTGGTCGATGCGTCTGTGGCTTCGTTGAATAGATCTCCTCCACGGGGCTGGCGCGACAGCGAGGCTCCCTTCACGGTCGGGAAAAGAAAGAGAAGAGAGAAAGAGAGAAAAGACCGGTTTCCAGTCAGTCGGTCGGTCAGTCAGTCCCCTCGCTCAGCTCTCCTCTCCTCTGTCTCCTCTCCTCTCCTCTCCTGGGTGGTGCGGCTAGTGGCGCGTCAGCGGAATCGTCACAAGCCGCCAGTTGGGGTTTTTTGCAACGCGCGGCATAGCAGCTTCAGCTGGAGATGCGTTCAAATGCAACAACCTCAAACACATCTATGGTGTGACTGCGCGCTTATCTTATTCCAAACTGCTCCCTCCAGAGCCACAAGTGTGTGTGCGTACGCGCGCCTTTCTCTCTCTCTCTCTCTGTTATTGTGTGTGTGTATGTGTGTGTGTGTGTGTGTGTGTATGTGTGTGTGTGTGTGTGCCCTGTAGGTTACTCCGCCGCGGGACAGATGAGCATGAATACTTCAGAGGATTAGCGCAGAGAAAATTCAATGCGCCCTTATGTAACCAGATTAGCTCGGTAGTCTTCCCCCTCCTGCGGTTCAAGTCTCAATCCAAACCGTCCACACACACTGCCGGTTCTTTCTGCGCTATTTCACGGTCAACGTCATCCCCAACGAGGGTCTCTCACATCTCCTTATTTGGTGAGGTGTGTTTGAGCGCAGGTGCAAGCGGGCCACGCGGTAATGAGCTGGGGAAGGACGACTCCGACATAATGACTGAAAAGCATCTGCTGTTCCATCTTAAAGGCGATCCGTCATGCATTGTAATGAAATGGGTGCCAGAGGACCCGCCATACTTCATGCTGGGCTGTTGGGTGTGCGTTTTCTAATTATCTCCCCCGGACTACACCCTCTTTATCTGTGGCTCCCAGGAGCAGGAGTGCCAAGGCATGAAAGGTCAAGTGCGCGGGTAAATTGTGACTTGAGACACACACACAATCACTCTCACACACACACACACACACACACACACACTGAAGGCGCCACTTAAACACCATCATGCAGTCACTTTCCTTCTCATATTTCCCAAAGCAGTGCTGTCTCCCCCTCACCGTCCATAAGGGATCATCAGAGTGAGGCCATGTCACTTCCTATTTGTTTTGGTCCCTCTCAGTGTTATGCAAGGCACCCTGAGGAGAACAGACAGAGAGTTCGTATATCTACTCAGCGGGCAATGAATTCTGCATCTGCGCCTATGGGACTCCTGAGTCATGCAGGCCGTGAAGGGGAGGGGAGGGGAGGAGGAGGGAGGGGGGGATCTGCACTGTTAAATCAGAGGAGGGGAAACCACCCTAACTCATCTCTGAGTGAGGCATCAACATCGCCTCTGAAGTTAGAACAGAGGAGAGTTTTTCTCCACCTTTTTTCAGTCTGATATGGTAGTTGGTGATCATTTTCACGCACATTTGAGGATTAGAAAATTGGGTTATGGCGGGCAGGCGAATTAAAATCCCGGTAAGCTCATAATCACGGTGGCATTTAGATTCATTGGGAAACATATTAGGGGCAACGCTGAAGGCCCGAATTTATTCCACGGTTCAGATTTCACAAGGGCATCCGTCTGCATCAGATTCATGCCCGCGAAATACAACTCATTAAAGGAGTTCAGCCAGAAAATCTAAATCCAGTCAACACCCACTCGCCCTCCTGCTGGTGGAAAGCTGGCAAGTTCTGTCGGGCTACTAGAATAGGTTTACATGCTTTAGTGCTCAAAACAACAGCAGTTTTGTCTGCAGCACTGTATTCACCCTCTGTCTGAAACTGTCTCTTTAAGGCCCCGCCCTCCTGAATACCCAGTTTCTCTCTGATTGGTCAGCTCACACATGCCTGAGCCAGCACTGCTAACAACAACAGAGCAGCCGTGCTGGATTCGTGCTGCCAGGCATAAATTATGCAAATGTGTGACTCTGTGATGCAGTGTGATGTCACAAAGTCACGGAATTAAAGGCGGGACTGCTGACGAGACGTTTCGGGAGCAGTGTTTTCTGTGGGAGAGAGGAGCTTCTGTTGGTGCAGAGTTGAACGTCTTAACTTTGAGGATCTTTTACACGCACAACATTTCAAGCTTAGCAGCGAAAGTGAAGATTTTAGCTTTAAAAAGGGTTTAAATGACGTCTTTTCAAATCAGTTCCAGCTCCAGAAATATTTTGTGGACTAAGAAACTTCACCTGACTTTCTATCAGCATTAGGTTGAGCAGCTAAAGAATTAATTTCTTGAGTAAACTTTTCCTTGAATGAGTTGTATTTCCCAAGCAGGAAATCTGGGCCAGCTGCAGCATTGACCGTTTGAAATCTGAGCTGTGGAATAAATTCAAGTCTTTTAATTTGTTTGAATACTTCCGAGGATTAGTGCAGAGAAAATTCAGCAGCGGTGGGCAGGTGTGTTTTCCCTAAACTTGAAATACAACACAAGCTGAGCTAGAGATCGTCTTACGATAGGATCCCACCAGCTGGGTAACATGTTCACGCCCTGATGGATGATTATTAGGTAATCATTACTACATTATTGAATGAGTAGTAATATCGTGGGTTGGACCAGACCCATCTTGGAACTTGGCATTCAATTTTATCTCAACTACACACTTGTAAGGTTTCCTGAGTACATCTTGTATGCTGACAAAATCTGTCCACGAACAGACAGCCGACTTATAAACACCTGACAAAGTATTCAAAACTGCTTATTTCTGCAAAAAGTGTCTCAAGAACCACATACGTAGGCCAGAGGTGTAAAGTGGGAGGTGGCCCTCTTGCTGTGACCACACCCAAACTTGGCCTTCTTTTTGATCTCAACTGTGAAGATCTGTCCACAAATAGACACCTGCCAAAGTTCCTGCTGCTTCTGTGGTCGTTCCAGTGACAATGGGTGCCCCCAGGAACAGATTTTGCCATGATAACAAACACAACCAAAGAAATCGCTGCTGTCCTGCGCTGATGACACTCTGTTGTTCATCCAGGACTGACAGTTAAAAGATCGATTGACACGCCATAGATAATAACTAAAAACTTAGTTCTTTCAGGGTGACTATCAGCTGTTATTTCAGTGTCTGACTGATATGACTGACCTCCATCTGCAGATTTCATTCGAGCCAGACCTAGACAGCGTCACGGCCGTCCATCCGTGAGATCTCCTGGTATTCCCTTCTTATCCGTCCACATCTGGGTGAAATCCTAATACATTTCACATCTTGTTAAAGGAATAGTTTGACAGTATAGTTAATACACTTATACTCTGTTTCAAAAGGAGATAGAGGAGAACAAACCCCTCTCATGTTTGTACGCTAAATATGAAGCTAGAAGCTGGTTAGCTTAGCTTAGCATGAAGACTGAAAACAGAGGGACACAGCTCGCCTTGCTCCTTCCAAAAGGAAAAAACAAAACCCACCGAACCAGCGGCTATAATCTTCACTAAGTAACACTTTATGGCTTGATTGTTTAATCTATGCTATAACCGAAGTGTAGAGACGACTACTTGTGGTTTTTATGGGATGTTATGCCTCCATTATTTCTTGGCCAGGAAAACCGGTGGAGACTCCAGGATGTTATTCTTCTCAGCAAATAGTCCAGCACATAATCCATTGTAGAAAATAAGGAGTCTCAGCTACATGTTTATGAAAGAGCAATATGGATGGATTTAATTAGCAGTCTCGTTATTAAAACGCGTGGGTCTGTTGTTGCGTGTTGGCCAACAAGTCCATTTTTAATGCATTCATCGTAACGACAGGACGGACGCCGAGGGCGTTTCATTCTGGAAAATCTCGGGATTTCATCTGGAGAGCCGGAGACACACGCGGCCTTTATCAATCACACTGCAGCAAAGCTAAGGCAGCAGCTCTCACTGCAAATCAATGACACGCTTCATTGACTCCCCTCAGACAAATGGGCTCGTGGTACGCAGTCTCACACACACACACACACACCCTGGAGACTTGGTATTGTTTCCTGCTAATGTACAATGTTGTGGCTCCACGTACTGGGTCATAACTGGCCTCTTGGATGAGGAGTGATGTGCAGTGACCGCAGGGTGTTTGCGAGTGTGTGAAAGTGTGTGTGAGTCACAGAAGAAGGCAGGAGTACATACAGAGAGAGAGATGCTTGGATTTTTGGATCACCTAACCTATTTGGCCCGTTTTCTCCGACTCTTACTCCACCTCTCCGCCTGCTATTTCCCCATCTGTCACTGTGTGCTTCACTCGGCCTCTGAGCGCAGCAGAGTGAGCAAATCAGAGTGGACTTGCCTCTACAGGGCACACCGACACACACACACACACACACACACACACACACACACACACACACACACACACACACTGCTGAGTGAAATGCACTTTGTGAGGGTAAACAGCAGAGAGAAGGCGGGAAAAGACGGAAAGAAAAGGAGGCAGGGCAGTGGAGAGGAAAACGGAGAGGGGAAAAGGGGAAAGAGGAAAGATGCTGGAGAAGGAGGAGGAGAAGGGGGGAGGGGATGAACTTGGCTGGGTGTGTGTTACACGGGACGCAGTGTCGCTCTCCCCTCGTCCTCCTGCAGCTCCACCGGAAACACTGACGCTAACGCATGATGACTCTCGCTGGAGGGGACACGGGTGGGCGGAGAGGAGGACGGGATGGAGGTAGGATGAGAAGGAACCCTCCAGAATCGGTCAGCCTCGTCCTCCACCACCACCTCCTCCCTCCTCCCTCCTCCCTTTCCCATACACCAGATAAGCGCAGCAGGCGGAGCGGGGAAATTGGAAGGGGGAGGGAGACAAGGCGTACATGATGGCATACATAACAATGAGACGATTTTGTTTTTCGTGCACCAAAGTTGTTTACGGTTTTGATCACGGCCCCGTCGATTTTTGATGAGCTCACACTGGTTTCTAGACTTACAGTGGAAACAAAGTGATTTAAACGGATGCCGCGGTAATCTGTGGATATCAGAGCAAAGCTCTTCAGTAATCAAGCCATCTCAGACAGCCGGGGGGCACTTATTAAGTTTCCTGCACAAATAGCAAATTGTAGATCTCTTCATATTGAATCCCTCAGCAGCTTCTCCTCAGACACGGACGGCTCCTGCTTATTAAGTGTGCAGGGAGTTCACCGAAAAATGTTAATTAAAAAACTGTTAAAACTCATAATCACGGTGGCATTCAGATTTAGTCGGAAACAAATTGAAAAGGCTCGACTTTACTCCACAGCTCGGATTTCAAAAAGGCCAACGCTGCACCCGGCCCAGATTTCCTGCTCGGGAAACACAACTCATTCAGGGGAAAAGTTTACCCAACTTTTCCTTGAATGAAAGCCTTGGCACTGATAGAGAGGGTGTAGTCTGGGGGAGATAATGAGAAACGAACACCCAACTGCCAAGCATGAAGTATGGCGGCTCCTCTGGCACCCGTTTCATGACAATGCATGACGGATCGCCTCTGAGATGGAACAGCAGATGCTTTTCAGTCATTATGTCGGAGTCGTCCTCCCCAGCTCGTTATGCCTGGCTCGGGTTAGCTGATGAAAGGAAACATTTTAAGTGTGCTTAACTTGAACTTAGCATTTCTATTAGAGCCTGCTGGTATCATCAGACGATATCGGCCCTTCACAGATATATCTAAGTCTAGATGCTCTTAGATACGTGCCGATCTGATTTGTTTTTTAAAGAGCATAATGCAGAAAATGATGCTTGGGGCCAATTTATAACTATCTCACTCCCAGGGAAGTTTACCGTTTCAGTGCACTGATGTTATTTCGGACAGTGAAGTTTATTGTTAAACTGTAAAACAGCCCTCCTCCATTATATGTTTTGTAATCACAGTTTTGTTATCACTGCAAACAGTGCGAGTATATCGGTCGACGACTTACTAATGTGGATTGTCTTACTCCCTGGTATTGGCATATCGGCACAAAGAGATCGGTTCTGATCAGATCTCTTCCCTCCCTAACATTTCTGCCTAATTTTTATTCTTTGACGAAAGATATCGATTGAATGTGTCATAGTTTTTGTCATCCATCGTTAGTTTTAATTCAGTTATTTCATCTTTTGTCAGTGAATGAAAAAACGTTGATATACTATTGATGATACTGAATGCAGATGACAATGTTTACTGGATGAGGATTTGTGTCATTTCATCGTTTCCATCGCAAGGAAAGGGGGAAAGACAGACAGACACAATGAGCCGGGACTGAACAGACACCGTGAACATACTGTCCACTGGATTCCGGCCAGGCATTTTGAGGGAGCGACCAAGTCACAGCTCCGCTCATTTACACCTTTCCCGCAGAGGCAAGCTGCCCGTGAGAACAATATGTGATGCTGGTCTTGAAGTGGGAAAGCCGCCAGGACGCAGAACATAAATGCACGGTCGGTCGGAGATAAAAAGGCCAATGGCTCCTTCGCTCTGCAATTTAGCCGTCTTTCACTCTCCGTCTCTCACAATAGAACATGAAATTGAAATTAGTCACGCTGGGCACTGAGAATGATTGCCAGCTGTGCCGCACATGTAACCGCCCCGCAGACGGAGACACACTCTGTGGTTTAAAAGCTTTTTCTCTTCGACAACGTGACGCACGTGGGACGGTTTCATGGGGTAACATCCGAGGAAGACGAAACCGTCCTCAGAGCGGAGTGAAAAGCTGAGATTTGTACTGATTTATTCATCACGCGAGGGGACTGCCAGCAGACGCCGTAATGAGATGTGTTTGTTGACATCCATCCTACACATCACCCTCCGAGCGCCCTCCGGATAAAACACACACACCAGTATTTACGTCCCCGTTCAGTGTTGTGGCATTAACGCGAAGGCGTTCTGCGATCTTTACGTCGCAAAGGCTCCCGTGTTAAATAATAACAGGGGAGGAGAGAGTGAGTGAGTCACAAGCTGCCACACAGCGCAGTTCAGTGGCACCACCTGCTTCTGTTAAGGGCTCATTTGCGTTGGATGAGAGGCGCACGCCTGTCTCTCTGTCTGCCATCTGAACATTCGTTTGCCGCCATAAAGGGTGAGGCCTGCGGATGAGGGACGCAGCAGTTAAACATGACTGTAAACGAAATGAAATCACGTGGTTTACCTCGAGGGAGTTTGAAAATGGGTTTCGTTTTGTGAGCATGCATGCAGACACTAATAACTCTGTACTTTTTACAAACGACAAGGTAAAGCACACTGTGAGAAGTGATACACAACTACTGCATGTGCAGGAACAGTCACATCTCTCGCCTCAAAGGTTCATTTTCTTTCTGAAGCGTGTCCGTTCGGTCCCACAAGTTATTCTCTGATGTTACTTAATATTTTCTGGGCATGAAATAATCTGTTGCTGAGTAACCATTGTCCACGTTTCACAAGAGAGAGAGAGAGGGCAATTTTAAGTGGCAACACTGCCCCCTTGAGGTCGTTTTTGAGGTCTGTCACAATGCACAGCGCAGAATAAATCAGGAGGACAATGCATTAAACAAAGTGGTTGATGTTTTCCTTTTTTTCCATTTTCCAATTTTGCTGATCATGGCTTAATGTAAGGCGACGCGGTACCAAAGTTTGTGACCATGACCTCACTCAAACAGATGATTTCCACATCTCAACTCTTCACCCCACAATTAATCACAGAGGAACCGGATTATATGACCTGGATAATGCCTGGAAAAAAACAGAAATAAATAAAAAAATGAGAGAGAAAAAGGGAAGAAACCAAACACAAAAATTCTGCAAAGTCATTTCCACTTCTTCGATCGGTCCAGTAGCCATAAAGACGGGACAGATGGGCCGTTCATTTAAGAGCTCCAGACTTGAGACTGAGCTTAAATTGGTTCTCATTACAGTATATACTGTGTCTGCCGGAGCCAGCATCAGTGGCAGCACATTCATTCTGTTGGATTAAGCAGATCCTGGCTGTGCGGATTAGGCCTCTCGTAGGGACGCATGGCATCGTAAACACATGACAGGCGACTGGGCTCGTTTTAACCTGCGGAGTGTGTATGTGGTTCTGATTACGGTGAGCTGAGAGGCTTTGTAACAGGCAAACCAAGACAGTTTGAATACACTGTATTTATAACCCTCATTCTAAATGGGTACCGGCTTTGTCAGCTACATTTTGGCGCATAAATTTAAAATGTACTGATTTTATAACACCACATTTAAACAGCAGGGGGCTTTTATGTGTCTTTGCTTTTGAACACTGCTCATCTGCTATATGTGAATGTTCTGGAAGGAGAACGGTTACAGCGTATTAATGGAACTGAACATCCTGATAACCTAGAGCCACTTTCTTATTCCTTCCACTCTCAACCCATGGGGAAGATTCTTAAAGGAGAAGTTCACACAAAAATACAAAATTCAGTCGTTATCGACTCACTTCCCATGCTGATGGAAAGTCAGGTGAAGTTTCGTGGCCCACAACACGTTTCTGGAGCTTCACAGCGACTGAAGTAGACGGGGACGTGTTTTAAAATGTAAAAAAACAAACAACTTAAACAAAAATGAACGGCCCAGTACAGTCCGTCCAGAATGATCCAAGTCTCTGGAAGATCAGCGAACCCAATTTGATTTAAAAAGATGATATTCACTCCCTTTAAAGGAAAAATCTTCACTGTAGCCGCTAAGCTAAAAGCGTTAGCGCACCCTTGTGTGAAGAGGGAGCACAACCTCAACTGCATGTCAAGGGTGTGAATTTTCAAATCAAATTTGCAATCTCAGGGCTTCTGAGACTTGGATTACTTCGGACGAGCTCTACGAAGCCGTTTCACGGTTTGCTTTTGGTCGTTTAATATTTTAAAGCAAGTTCCGATCTACTTCAGCTGCTCAGGAGAGTTCTGCAACACTGTGTATGCTGTGAAGCTCCAGAAATATTTTGTGGACTACGAAACTTCACCTGACTCTCTCTCCATGGGCATGAGGACTATGATAATGACTTTCTATCCTTTAAGACACTGATGGTTTGTCCGTCGTGACATTTCTGTGCGATATGCAGAAAACAAAAACCAAACAAAAATACCGTGACTTTGTTTGCATACATTTATTACCTTCATAATATCATTTGAATGTTTGAACAAACAATTTTTTGAATTTTTTTTTTGCCTGCTTGACAGTTTCTCCAAAAAAGTCCTGTTTATATCTGTACTGCAATACAGTCTGAATAACAATAGCATCAACGGACGCCACAGTGAACAGAGCTTTGGCAACATGGCAATGTTTACACACAAATTCTTCTCTGGAACTTTGCACCTTTCTCACACAAAAACAATGGCAATATAAGATGTAGAATTTGTACAAAAGTTATGTATTACATTGTTTCCTTAGTGGTTTACATTTATTATAAATGTACCATTTGATTGCAGTACAAACAAATCCCTTTGGGAACAACAATATGACTAATACAACAAATCAAAAGACATAATTGGGAAACTATTCAATCAAGGGCAAAGACGAGACACGCTGGCAGTAAACGTTTTGACTTGAGTCCCTTCAATGATCTGTAATAAATCTGCAATAACATGCATCAATATTTCTTTTTTTAATCTTTTTTTTTTTAAACAACATTCACTTGATAAGACAAGAACCTCTTCTGCCCTCCGAGCAAACACATCCGAACAAAGGCGAAGGATGAAAACAAATGTCTGCTAGGCAGGAACACGAGTCACAGCACTGGGAGAATCAGTGCTCAACAGTTTCAATGTAGTACCATGATGAGTGGGGGCGAACCGGCCCCGGGTTTCCTCTCAGGATAAAGAATCCCTTTTCTATATTAGCTTTCTCCCTCTTCATCTCTTTTTCTTAAGACTCCAGAGGAAAAAAAAAAAAAAAAAAAGACAATTACCTGGTTGGCGTTGGGCAACCATGTCAGAATATTACTTAGTGTAGTGTTATTAACTTGACAACCACATTGAGAATGGCTCAAATCAGATGCGAGGGAGGGAAGAAAGTGGTTAAAACATGACAACAAAGTCACCTTAAAGGGAATCACTGAATGGAAAACACTTCTCTCTGCTTGAAATTCAAGGACTGGCGCTACTTTCTGTCATGTCATGGTTAAACCTGACGAGATGAAATGCGATAATTTCTCAGAAGCGTCCTCTGTGTACCTAATAGATTTCAAACACCGGACTATCAATTAAACCAAGATAAGAAATCCTTCAGTCGTAGCTTTTATACTTCTGGAACTGCAAATATAAACACATTTTTTTTTTTCCAGGAAAGAAAAATAAACTTTAAGAAATAAAAAAAAAAAGAGGCACTTAATTGCACTTGATACAAAATGCTCAGGACCTTGGAAGACGGATCGGCTTGTGGGCTAAATCCTGGGATCAATCTGAAGAACATCACACGTGAAAAAACAGTCGAGTAATCCGAAAGTTGATGAACTGCTGGAAAAGGACGTTTCCCTTTGCAAAAACACATGACCGAACATAATACAGGAGCCCAGAGAAAGAAAAAAAACACGAGCTCTGAGGATAAACACTGCTGCTGCTGCGGCGCACAATCCTGCTTCTTCATTAAACACTGCTCAGCCAGGTTTGTTCTGGATATTAGATTGCACAACTGATACTAGAAAACTCAAAAATTTGTGTTTGTTTTGATCTTAAATCTCACAGTCCCGCTGATGACTTTGGATTTTATCTGTGTCTCTGGCAGGGACCGACTTGGCCGTAAATACACTGATTCTTTGTGTGATGCACCTCCTGTCTGGAGGGTACGGTCCCACCGAAAATATTAGTGTTCTTAACGAAATATTTCCCTGCTGAAAAAACTAGTTATGTACATTGGCACTTTTTCCGCTACAGAGGCACGGCCCTGCTTTGTTACGAGGTCTTTCTTTGCTTTCTAAGTGGAACAGCCGGTGGAGAGGAAGACATAAAACAAAAAACAAAATAAGAGGCACGTATTTCTAGCGTAGCGACCGACGGTCCGGATACATGGAGGAGTGCTTTGGGAGATTTTAGGCACACAGAAGGGGCCCGCAGGGAGGCCCAACACTGACATATAACAGATGAGACACCAAAAAAAAAAAAAGACCATGTTCTATAAACAAACAGAAGGAAAACCACAGAAAGATGCCTGTTGACACAATCAGAGAGAGGCCTATAAAAGCCGAGCCTCACTGCCTCCGGTCTCTGCTGCTGTCTAATGGCACAGCCATATTCACGGCTCCACAGATCAAAAGGGCAGGAAAACCAACAAAAAAACAAAAGTAAAAGATACTAATTTACTTACAAAAATCATAGAAACTCATTAATGTATAAAAAAATACATATGTAAACTGATTACCGTTAAACATCCCCACCCAGTCCCCTAAAAATGGTAATAAAAACTAAAAAATAAAATCATAATGCATAATGAGTAAAAAATATTTGATTTTTTTTTTTTACGTTTTGTTTAGAAAATACACGGACACACAAACAAGACTGCGGCTGGACACAGACACTGACCTCGGAGGACTGTCCACCAATCACAACACTGGAGGCAGCCAGACGCCGTCCTGACACCTCCACACTTTTGGTTTTTGGCGTTAAAGTTGATGAAGTCACGGCTTTGGCGCGCTGACAGATTTGCACTTCATTTTTGGCGTCGCCCCTAAATCTAAGTGCTTACATTTGGTTTGGTACAAAATGCATCTGTGCTTTTTTAAGTCAATAATAAAAAAGAAAAAAAAAATGCATAGTTATTATTTCGATCTAAGGAATTAGGCTCTCACAGGCAAAAGTCTAGTATTATTAAAGTGCATGTCACCGATACAACAGCATAGTGCGAATGCAGCTAGTATCAATGTGTAAAATGATTGTACTAATCATTCTGCCTGTTCCCTTTGAACAAAAAGTGGACAGAAATACTGGACAGTACCCTTTTTCTTCAGAACCAGAACGACCTTCATATAGAAAATGCTCCACATAGACTCAACGGCTCTACGAGGAGTGAACACTGAACCTTCCCTTTTTTTGTTTTTGTTGGCACTTCAGGTAAAACTATGGCTTTTTTTAATACATTTGTATTCATACTATATGGCAACGACAACATTTTGAACAGTCTTAATTCAGCTGGAGCTGAAAGAGGGTAAACGACCACTGAAACCTGGGTTTGCTGAGGCACAGAAAGATGCTGGAGGCGGGTCTCCATCATGGACGGTTGTGGGATGGGCCTGGAGGGCGTCTACCATCGCCCGCTGATGCTGGCCACGTCTGCGTGAAACTGTCGGGAGAGGCGGCCGCTCGCTCCCCCTTCCAGGAAGGAGGACCTGATGGGTGGCTCAAATAGCTTCCTCCGGTTCTTGTTTAGTTCTGTGTGAGAAACGAGCACCGCAAAACATCAGCGGTAAGAGAGGTGATACAAACATGGGTTTTGATTGTTAACGTTCGACCGAGTATTGCTTTGGGAGCTGAAGTAAACCAAAGTAAAGAAATAAACACAACCCGAGGAGTATGTTAACATTTCCCCTTTTTCCCTCAAGTGATCTACAATGACAAGAAAATTGGATTCCAATCACGACGGGATCGCTCAGATCAACAAAAGCCCTCTTTGTGTCCATCTGGTTTTTACACGGCCGCGCGGTAAAAACGCTTTCATAAAAATGTCAGACGCACGCGCTGGAATCTACGAGCTATTCATGCGATAGCCGCGTTCTGCCGCTGCCAGCATAAACCTTCGGCCTGATTACTGGAGTCGGGCAGCCCGCTCCAGCAGCTCTTTATACTGGCAGCCTGGCAGGAAGTTAAAACCTGGATCGCCTTGACTGGCGGTCTATCTCTTAATAATGAGAAGCAAAAACACAGAAAGACGAAGAGACGCAGACGGAGGCGTGCACGGTCCTGTTTCGGAGCCTCAGAGTCCATCAGCAGAGATGAAAGTTGACCTGGACTTGGCCGCGGCGTCGGGCGGCTAAAACCAATTCTGGCCTTGGATCCCGTTCGCTTCCTTAATAATCGGAGCGCAGGCCCTCGCCATTTCCTCCCGTTGCCCTCGCTGTCAGCCCCGGATCTGGTCTGGCCTTTCCAGAAAATCCACGGCAGGAAGCTCTCAATCCCGGCACCGGCATGAATAACCCGCGCGGCCGCAACTGCAGCTATTACGACGTCCGAAATACGACATCAGTAATGAAGTGTGACAACCACGACATTCGCATTAGATCCAGTGCAACAGCAGAACAGGACGGAGGCTGCAGCGGCGGCGGCGGTCGGGGGAGGCAGCTGGAGCAACTGGAGGAGCACCAGCACACTCATCTGAGAAGAATGCGTCTTAATCCCATTTACCCCCGCTGCTGCAAATTACTGCAACAAGACCTTTTTTTCCTTCACAAGATAAATTAGCTACAACAGCACAGTCTTGAACTTTTCCACCAGTCTGCCAATATTAAGGACCACCTATAGCTTTCGAATCAGGCGGCGTGCAGCGGAGATGTCAGCTGGAGTTCCTCCTGCACAGCTGGGCTCCACTCAGGCTCGTCGTAGTGACAGACAAAAGGGGAAACCTTAATGAAACACGTAAGCCAATTTGAGGGAGCGGGAGCAGCGGGAGACAGCTGGCGGGATGATGTTTTGTCAATTTTCGGGTTTCGTCGGACAGCTGATAGCAGAGACGGACAGGAGCAAAGGGTTTGACATGAAAATACAAATCTAACACAGACATGCTCTTCTTCATTCGCACCTGAGATGGCGAGCAGCATTTTCCTGCGGGCTCCGAAGGTGGTGATGCCCAGTTCCTTCAGGTCCTGGTCTGTTAGAGTCAGGAATGTCTGGAGGTCAATCTGGAAGCAACAACAAGTCCATTTCACATGGCTATTACCAGAATAAAGACACTTTTAAATCACCACAGTGATGAAATGTACTATAAATGGAACTATTTTTACTTAAGAAGTATTTTTATAATCAAATTAATGTACTGTACTTTTCCATAGTTTCTCCCTACTTTTACTCGTTACATACAGTCTACAATGTGGGGATTTACTTTAAAAAGCCACCACATCTTGAACGAGTTAAACAGAGTTAAGCAACTCTGAGCTAATAGGCTAACAAGCTGATGTTTAACAGGTACATTGTACCAGGTTCAGCCTGTTTGCATGCTAATATTGTCTAAAAGCTGAAGTACAGCCGAGGTTGATGTCAATGCCATTAGTTATGCAGGCATTTGGTCATAAACTTAAAAGGTCCACTTTGTTTGAGTCTCAATTCAAACCAGACGCTTTGGGATCGTAGGTCTGGTCGGTCTTCTTCCCAAAGCGTCAGTAATTGGCGTGTTGGGAATGAAGCTCTAAAATCAACCTCATCATAAAGTGATGTTCAACGAGAATGATTTGTGAGCGATTAAATTTAAAGGATCGCTGAAGTCATTACAATTTATCCTCTAAGGTCCAGGAGGGTCTGTAGCAAAGGACAAGGCAATTCAACCAGTAGTTGTACAGTTTGAGTCCGGAACACAGGGGAGGACAGACCGACAGACATGACATCCCTACGGTCTCCCTGCTAGCATGGCAGGACAAAAAAAGTGCAATTTTGGAATTTTGCATTTCCTCAGGTCAACAGTAGTTAAAAAAAAAAAGGGTTCACATTCTACACTACCTCTTGTTGCTGGAAGACGTCCGTGTACTTCCCGAGGCCCAGCTTGCTGAACAGCTCAGGCAGGTCCGAGCCTTTCAGAGACGAGTTCAGGCTGCAGCCGTTGCTGCCGGTTACCGAGGAGATGCAGTCCATGTAGTTGCTGCTGCTGAGGTAATGCTCTGCAGCTGTCCGTCCCACGATTACAGCAAAACAAACATCCAATGATGATCATTTAAAAGTACAAATATGAATTCATATTAATATTCACACCACTTTTGATATAACAACAAATGTAGCAAAACTTTCATTTGCAACAGAATTGGATTGTTGGACTGATGAGAATCATTCAGCTTCTGTTTCTAGCTGGGTTGTTAAGATGCAGATCTGACTGCACGAGCACAAAAGCTCTGAGTGTGGAGATAAGGGTGCTCACACCGACACTTAAAACGAGTTCACTTTGAGCAGTTTTCTCTCGAGTGTTTACTTCATCTCTTCTCTTCAGTGCCATAATGAAAAATGTGACCTTCTCCTCAATCTATTAGTCCTCCTGTGAATCTATTTCACCATCACGGCAGTAATGCAAAGACATATTTTGTTGCTCTTTGCTGAGAAACATCTCTGTGACAAGTTATACTCTGGTAAATTGTCATCGTCCTTGATGCTTTCAAACTCGACCAATAAGATGCTTTAAATGATCAGTTCTTGTCTGTGTAGAATGGATAAAACAAAAAATATGCTGACCAGATTTGTTCTGCTTTCTCTTCGGGCTGCTGACAGCGGAGGGGAACTCGGCGTGACTCGGCAGGCCGTTGCCGGTGCCGTTCCTCTCTCGCCAGTTGTCAGAGTCACTGCCGTTCCCGATGCCTTCCCGGCTGCTGGATCGAGACAAGGACAGCGGGGAACCCTGAGAACGAAAACAGAGAAAAGACAATCTAAATATTTAACAATGAGTTCTGAACGCCTGCTGAGCTCTGAGAGACGACACTGTATCTCAATACAGAGACAACGATGAGACGAATAAAGTCTTCTTTAATACACACACGACGACAGTAAATGCCAGAAAGGGTGAACTGGTTTAATCGGAGATGATGAGAATGTCGGCGTATGTCTGACCTCGTAAGTGGTGCTCATGCTGGGCTTGTAGGGGACGTGATTGGCTCTCCGCAGCTCCTTGATGGTCTCGGCTGGCATGGACTTCGAGAAGCCCAGACCACTCCACGTGTTGGTCGGGGTCCGCACCTCAGTCACCACAGGCTTCTTTAACATAGCTGTGTGGATACAGACACACAGTCAAGCAAAATATTAATATAAATAGAATTAAAAAAATTAAAAAACAGGGGAAGCAAGGTCAGAATAATGATCGAGGTCATGTACATATATTGATAAGCTGATAAGAGAAGTACAAGAAATCGATAACGTGATTATGTGCAGTTTTTTAAACATACTTCTGCATAATTCACATTTGATATCTCTGGAAGCCTGAATGTTAACTAGTAAAAGATTTCTGTGTGATTGAATAATCCTAGAGTTTCTGATTTTGGATCCGACAAAGAGGGAAATTAGAAACTGTGAATAAACGTACTAGTAGCTGTGACTTTTAGATTATGTGGCAGTGTGTCTTCACACTCAGCCACATTATGGGCACGACTAATGACTTTATAGTATTTGAGCTGACACTTACCTTTGGTTGCCAACAGCTTTTTCTGCTCATAGTCAAATGCCTGAAAGGACAGCAGACAGTTTAATTGGTTTATTGCTTAGTACCCTCCAAACTGTGTGTGTGTGTGAGCTGGATGTGTGTGTGTACCTGCATGTTGGCGAAGGACGTCTGCGGTGCCAGTCTGATTCTCTCCCTCTCGTTCTGCTGTGCCGCCCTCTCAGCAGCCCGCTCGCTGCCCGGCGCCCTCTTGTCCGCCACGGGACTGTCTGACGAGCTGGACTCAGCGTCCGAGAGAAGACAGTCGGAGCTGTAGACAGAAACACAGAGCCGTGAGCAGGCCTGAACGACGACAGTTATCAAATCAGAGGAGCTGCAGGTAGAATATGTGTGTTTGAGCAGGTGCTGATGGAGAATAAAGCATTCTCATTTGTCAGCCAGCCCAAAAAAAGATACAAAAGGTGAGGCTGAGGCTGCTAATGGTCCTGGCTCATCAGATCTGACTGAGGCCCAGTTTTTATTTTCACTATTAACACTCGTTTAATCCAATAACCATGCTGTCCAGGGCGAGTGTGTGTGAGCCAGTCCTTCTGCCAGCCAGCACTGCAGACACAACAACCATGTCTGTCACTCTAGTTTTGTCCAATTTTTATGAATAAAATCTGTAAGCTTGGGTTTGATTCCACTGAACGCAGCTCTCATCGGAGCGTTTCTGCCACTCCATCACTTCGTCCGTGTGCCAAACTGCAACAGCAGGAGCTGTGAACGATCTCAGAAGGGATGCTAAAGACTAAACGTGAAGCTGTGAATGACCTCTACGTTCACACGTACTGTAAATGGGAGTTCTTGGTGCCCTGCAGGAGCTCCACAGCCTGTCGCTTCCCCGATGACGTCTTACACGAAGCCAGCATCTGTTTCAGCTCGCTCCCGTTGGCCGAGTGGGAGGGGCTCCTCGGCATGCCCACCTCCACGAACGTGTCGGAACCTAAAGGAAATAAACACAGATGTATTTTAAATATCCTATTTTATTTCTTTCTAGTCACTCGGCCCCAGTGTTTAAACAACGTGAAGACAAAAGAGACAGTGTCAGTAGAGACGGAGGGGCTTGGACGGTACGTAGCTTGGTGTTTAAATGCGACGAGTCTCAGTTGAATCCTGGATTAATTAAAATCAGCAGCTGTAATTATAACGCGGTTTTCTCTCGCTGCTCTACTTTCACCCTGACAGGAAGCCGCTCCGTGTAACAGGATGAACGCGTGTGCGTATAATCAAGTGTATCTGGACGTGCATGGTTTACTGTACGGCGTAAAATAATATGATGTCAGTCAATCTAATGAAGCTCCCCGGGGGTTAAATGTTTGAACAGTCTCCCTGCACTCCCTCCCCTCCAGTCGAGTCGGACTGGGCGAGCCAGTCCAAACACATTCTGGGACACAGGAGGGAGGCGAGGGAGGGGAGAGGAAAACCTTTTCAGAGATGCACCACATCGGGGGAGGACCGGCGCAGGAAAACAGCGGGGGGAAACCGAGACGCGTGAGAGTGAAAGTTTGAGGGGAAAACCGCGAGGGTAAGTCGCAGAGGAAATAAGGGCCTTTTCTGAACCGCTCGGAGACCAGCAGTTAATCTGTCTCCGCTCCAACACAATAAACGCAGTCAGAGGGAGCACGAAGCGGAGGAAGACTGTATCGAGAAATCGGCTCATTCAAGGAATGTGTTCCTCAAAGTGGGTTTAAGGGTTACATAAATCTCAACTGGAAAAGCTTAAACTGGACATTTATGTTACGTCTGCAAGGCCGCGTCGCCGGCAGCGTCAGAAATGTTAACAGCTCGAAAATGTTGTCTATCCAAGGTTACAATCGCACATAAATCACAAGAGTTTTTATGTGCGTCTTTAAAACAACTGACTCAGTGGAGGGCAAGGCTCCAACTATAGGCAGACTTTTAATAAGGGAAGTTATATTTTAGAAAAACGCTGATTATGATTTCGTACAGAAATACAAAGCCAAAGAAAATAGTTGAAGATTAAGAAATATATCCATAATTAGAAGTAGAGTTAAACATACTGGCGTTTATGATGATAGCTAGGTAGCTGCTCCGCTCTCATAACAACTTGTGAATTTGAACAGGATGGGTTTGATTATTTTGGAGGGGGGGTCGATTGCCAGGTAAGATAGGAAATGCAGGTGCCTTAACGAGCCCTCGCATTCTTTAGAGCCTGATATAATAAACAGATGTGGTCAGGGACCAAATACTAATAAAATGTACTAAATTAGATAGCTGCACACACGGACATGTTTATCTTGTTTTTAAGTCTGTACAGCAGGAGCAGTCAAACTTCACAGTCAAATGTTTGCCTTCACAAAATGGGCAGATGACGAGATTTACATAACGCAAAAGTGTAATCTGCACTTTAAGAACAGACAATATTACCACCATCCTTTAATCTTTCTGACCCGATACAACAGAAGTTACTTATTACTACAAAATAAGAGTAATGATGTGAGACTTATCAGCAAATACTGTAGTTCAGCCACTGAAAATGCAACGACCACCTGTAGTAGTGACCAGGACATTGGGCAGAGTTTCTTTCTGAGCCTCTTGTCGTACCTTCATCTGGGCTGGACTTGCTGGACAGTGGTTCTGATGGATTGTGTCCGCTGGCCTCCTGGACCGAGTCACACGGGGCTGGACTCAAAACAGTCTCTGCAAGTGACGCAGTTGCTATCCTCCCATAGACCGAGCCAGGATGCTACTCACGCACACACACACACAAAATACACACAAGACAAGTGGAACTTACTAAACAAGAAAGTCACAGTGAACTCGGAGCAACACGGCACAGAAATGAGCCGACCTTGACGTGTCCGTTGAGAGTGCAGGAGCCCTTGGTGCAGTCGGGGACCCCGTTGGGCTGCTTGTCTATGGGGGCGAGGCCGGGCGGAGGCGACGGTGTACTCTGCGTGTAACCCTGCACGCCGGACAGCAGGATGCTGCTCAGGGTGGCCTGCGTGGCCGGGTGAAGCATCAGCTGAGAGGAGAAGCCTGGAGACGGAAGAAGAGTGCAGCGTAAACAATTCTGAACTTTTAGCCGTTCATAAGGGATATGTGTATTATTCTCGAGACCTGTAACCGGCTTTCTGTTTGTCTGTTAATACTTTTATAAACTAGAATAAAACAACTAAAACTGTAGTGAGGAGCCCAGGAACATGTAATCAGAGAACTCCACTGTAGGATTGGAGATATCATTTTTATTACATGCCATCTTCTTTGTCACGCAAATATTACCCATAATGCAACACGACCCCTGAGTGTTCAGTCAGAAATTTGGATGTCTTGTGCTGCATTCATGTGCTCCTCAGACAGTCCCACATCCTGAGTTCGGAAGTCGTTCTTCCGACATCGGCGTGTAAATGTGCGTCAAGTCAGAATGTGGGAGCAACATGGATGCATTTTATCGCTCGGAGAGTTTAAAACAACACATTGACAGCTGTTTCTGGTATTTTAGTGACAAGGAAGAGCAAAGGAAACCGATCATGTAAGCCGTGAAATATATTTCACCAAAAATGCAAGTTAACATCAACCAATGTTTCCTTTCATCCGCCATGTTTCAGCAACTCCTGTACAACATTTTTCTCCATCAGTCTGAGTTGTTGCTCTGACTTAAAAGGGTGTTCATGTGAATTTTCCCAGTCAGAAATAAGTTTTTCCCTATTATTACGATACCACTTGAACGCACTATTACACCAGCCTCAAGAAAGGATGAGGAGTGATCTACAGACATCTGACGAGCTGAAAACTGAACGACTGTCTGCACCGAACTCGCTCCCATCGATTGAGGAGGAAATGTAGGTCAAGCTGAACTGAGCAAATAATTCAGCAACAAGCATGTGGGGATGATGGAGGAGAGCTAACAATCCACTCGGTTGCTGAGAGAGTGTTTTGCACTCCTGACATTCCAAAAAGCCCCAAAAAGCTGGAAATACTTAGGATTTGGGTTAGAAGATGGCAAAATTGTGGCGCCTCGAAATAAAAGTTGTGTGCACGCTATGTAAGCTACAGTGAGCTAGCACGGCGAGGGCTAAGCTGTATTAAATTAAATTAGGCTATGAGGGAACATAAATCAGGAAATCCTTCATTTGATGGTGCACCAACATGCAGCGCGTTCTCAGTTTGAGTCATAGCGTAGAAAGAGATAATTCAATTTTAACGGTTTAGAACATTTTGTTATTCGTCTATTTTGGAAGGTGTAGGTATACAGACCATCTAGAAGACATGTTGATGTTGAAATAAATATTCCCATACAAGTAGTTTGCCTTCTTCTGGACATATTGAGCAAAAATCGATACTGGAATGGTTCAAACTTATGCTGTTTCTTAGAAGGAATAACTGAACATTATTTTTTCGGCCAGTTTTGACAGTCTACCTCTACAAGTAGCAGAGGGTTTCTATGATGTGTGGTATAAACTGTATCCAGAAAGTGATTTTTTTAAAAGGGGATCCTCGAGAACAGAGATTCCGGTCAATACCGACCTTGGGTGCTGGTGAGTGAGCTGGGCCAGAGGGAGGGGGAGGGCGCCGGGGTGCTGGGGCTCGGGGTCTGGAGGGGGCTCATGGAGGAGTTCAGGCTGTTGAGGACAGCGTTTGGGGCAGCCGAGTTGGCGAGGGAGTGGGCCGCCGTCGCACCCAGGAAACCTAAGGAGAACAGAGGAGGAGAGAAAGATGAGAACAGGAGACGGACGGGCCAGCGGTGGTCCTGTCAAAAACGCGGAGCCATTTCTCAAACTAATCACATGTTACACTGAGGCCCTCAGAAAACAAGCTCGGTCTTCCAGCTATTTAACAGGAATTCCACTAACTGTCATCAACCAGACAGCAAATGAGAGGAAGACTTTCTTACATTTTCTACAAGGTCACGGATGCAAAAAGTACATATCTAGTGTGTCCTCATACCCAATAAAACCATGGTTTTAAGAGCACCAACAATGTGGTGCTTGGTGTCTAAACCCAAAGACAGTGTATGAAAACAGAAAGAAGCAGGTCTGTGGCTTTAACAAGGGGCTAGTTTGGCTCCAGGAATAAGGCCAGGGATTCTTCTGGCAGACTGGCCTGTAATCTGAGGAAGACAAGCATGTAGCAATTACTAAAGGCCAGGATGTGGCCGTCCACAGCTTCACCCCCGGGCCCCTGGGTGTAAGAGACAGGAAGAGACCAGTCCAACTGTACTGGGACTTCATGGCACATTGTTGCAATTTGTGACCAATTCTGTAAAATGTATTCAAATCACGTCCCATTTGGTGGGCGTTCAAGGGCATAAAATAAAGGTTATTTGAAAAAAAAAAATGTATATGCATCTCATCAAAAACAGACAAAATGTGTTAAATCCTCCAACAAATTAATGTTGTTCTTATCAACACAAACAGACCCAATATCAGTGATCACCTACCTCAGATCTCCTGTACACACAACTTCATGGAAGCAGAAAACAAATCAGAATAAACAAACATATTACAAATATTATCAAAACACTGTCATATTCCTTTAAAGGTTAACTTCACTAATGGCATACATACTCACAAGTCATACTTGAGTAAAAGTATGAGTAAACTTGTGTTAAAATATTACTTTGGTCTGATATTTAATGCTCATGAGTATTAAAAGTAATTTTCTGGCAATAAATTGGCATTGGCATTGTGGGTAATGTAGGCGCCAGGTTTTGAAAAGCAGTCCACTGATCTATCATTGCACTCCCATGAGACACTGTTGGACTCGTTATCGACAGTTTAACTACAAATGCCCCAAATCTTTATTTTCCCATGCATTCTTATTCCTTTTCAAAACCTGGCGTCTACATTACCCACAATGCAATTTAGCCACTGAGTGACATCACTGGCGTCAATTTATCAGATTACATGCAGCTTCCTCTGGAGCCACAAAAGGTTTTATACTACTTCTTCACATAAGCAGTAGTTCTCCTCAAGACCTGTAAACACACTTTAATGTACAAAATTGGTGGAATTGCCCTTTTAAATCATGGCAATACATATTCTAAGTAATAAAATGTAGATTTGCTGGAATTAGCATTTAGTTATATAGCGGAAACCATAAACAGTATTTCTATCTGCAGATAAACTGTGATGGATCTTCTGCCAGCGTGTGTTTATAGCCACGAGCTACTTCCTGTCAGCTTTCGCCACTATCTGATTCTCCCTCTGCCACTGAAGCATTACTCATGTCCTCGTTTGCATGTTTTTTTTAAAGCCAGAGCCTGAAAAACTATGTCTTATGAAAGCAAAAAGGCAGATAACAGTGGCCTAAACATTTATCCTATAATACTACTCTAACTAAATTCAATTAAAAGTCACCATCGGAAAACGAAAATATCCCGACATCTGTTCCAGGCTGAACTCTGTTGCCTTCATGTTGAGGTCAGCGCTGCAGAAAAACAAACTCCTACGCGATTCTAACCGTTCATCATCCCGTGATTCATAAGCTCACGATTCATTCAGAGTGGCGCAGTCAAATTGAGGTTATTTTCTGATGGTTCGACGATCAAAGATCTCTTGTTTCTTGGGAAGACATGAAGACAAACAACGGCTACTGTAAAAGAGTGTATAGAGACGACGGCGGCATGAGTCACCGGCTGTGATTTATGTGGGTTGTTGAGAGGATATTTAAGGCTGATTTGAAATTCTATTGTATTCAGTGACGCCGTGAACCAGGTGATAACAGGCTTTTAGGCGATCTGGCTCTTCATAGTATGTGACCGGTCCAGACTTTGATGCATGAGGACATTAATTCCTTTACAAAGACATTTAATCATGAATGCAAAAGAGGGTCGCTTCTTATCTTTTCTCACAAATCCATCTTATACAACACAAGTACTGTAGCGCATTCATCACAGGTTGGACAGAGTCATCATTACCCAGATTGCTCAGCCCCAGGCCAGCTGAGGCCAGGATGTCCAGGCCAACGGGGCAGATGAGGGACGGGGACGGGCCGTTGGTGGCGGGATTCAGCGCCACGGAGGGCGAGGAGGACGACACCCCGTTGCTCTCCAGGCCCAGGAGGAATTTCCGGGCTTCGTACATGTTCACGGCGTTCCTCTCCACGCTTT
The DNA here is from genome assembly GCA_039737535.1 of Lagodon rhomboides. Lineage (NCBI taxonomy): Eukaryota > Metazoa > Chordata > Actinopteri > Spariformes > Sparidae > Lagodon > Lagodon rhomboides. Next base: position 22,285,595 of record CM077796.1, on the reverse strand, counting down.
TCACTATCACAGACTGAGAAGTGAAGGAGGGGGGGATGGAGGGATAGATAGGGTAGGGAATGTTGGCACCAGAGAAAGGGAGTTAAAGGGAGGATGAGGGGGAGACGCACATAAAGGGGAGGAAGGAAGAGGGAATTAAGGGAAGATTAGAAGGATAAACATGGAGGCAGTGTGGGAGAGAGGAGACATGAGAAAAAGCGTTTCTTCATCAGTTGCATAACACACACAAACACTAGCTGCGTTTACATGGACCCAAATATTCCACCATTAAATATATTATTTCTGTGACCGATACAGTTAATTACCCACAATGCAACAAGAGCGACGATCGGCGAACATGACTTGTGGATGTGGGGTTTGAGGACAACCCGTCAGAGGCTCCTGATCCTACTCAAGAGCTTACATCACGACATTAGCTAATGAAAGCTCAATAAACACGAATGTGAAAAGTGACAGAGGTCGCACATTAATGAATAAACTGAATATTTTCAACACAGTTAGAAAAATAAACTTCTTCTTCTGTTGTGTTTCCGGCAGATTAGATGCTTCACAGCGGACGGAACCACTCTGCAGATGTTAAAAAAGTTATATTCTGATCATATGCTTGGGACATGTAATCATCTGTGTCACCGATGTAAACCGCTAAGTTGGAATCTCTAATCAGAATGATTGAATATTGTCCGTGTAAACACAGCTACTCAAACATGTGGAGAGAACATGAGGCAATGCTGGATAGTCAGCGACTGATTTACTATAGGGGAATAAATCACCGAGAATCATAAACAGGAAAAGGCTCTAAATTGGTGACTTCTACATTTTCCACATCACCAGGAAGCCTCGCAACTCATAAACATCAAATAAAAAGCGAACGTGAGCACAAATCACGTCCTGGCTCTTCCCGGATTTTTCGCTCTCTCCCAACACACACTTTCCTTTGTGGCTCTCCCAAAGTGCCGGGAACACGGAGGCTACGACACAGCGCTTTGGACGGGCCTTTTGGATTACTGCTGTCACCTCGTTAAAATGCTTAAGTGAAGGGCTCTTAAGAGGATCTGGGCTGGGTCGCTGTTTACTCTGGCACCTCCGCACCAGTCCCCCCCGAGCCCGTCTGGTTTGGGCATCGAGCCCCGGGCTCTGGGCGGGACGTGGGCACCTCGAAGAGACAGTCAGGACGGGGCCAAGCGGTGAAATATGATTAGTAATAACGTGCGTTGTAGGACAGCAGACCGTGAGTAACTTCAGAGGTCGGCTTCGAATGCAACACAGGTGTGAAACACAGTCGCCGTAAGATTTCGTGGCTCTGTTTGCTAAAAAGCGAATGAGCACACCCTCCAATTTACTGATTAAACTTCTAAGAAGGCATTTAAATCAAGTCGGTTGCTGTTTTGGTTGGAGCGGCCGAGGTATAAATAAACGTTTTCCCTTCCATCAGGTGAAACGTGCGCGGCAGCCGGCTGTGATTCACGCTGTGGCAGATGTCAGTTTGCCAAAACTCTTCTCAGCGCTGGTTAGGCACGAGGCCCTTCAGCACAGCGTTCCAGCTTTTCTTTTTCATATTCCATGAGAAAGTGATGAAATGTGACATGCCGAACTACGATTTATTCCAATGTCATGCCGAGACGTTTGACGGAGAGTAATTCTCACATGGAACAGAGGCTGATTTGTTTCTTGGTAGTCGTTTTTTTTTTCCGTCTGCCTGACGCAGCATTTAAACAAGTCAGACAGCAGATTTTTTTCTCAGGGTGAAAAGTTTGGATGCATTTGTTTTCTACACTTTTAGTTTGAGGTTTACGTTTGTTCATTTCATCAATATTGTCCGTTCTATGCTTAAACATCGCCGTGTCAAGTAAAGCTGTCAGTTCCAGGTGCAAAACAGCTTTTTCACATTCGCTGAGGTTTCTGAATGAAGCTTTGCTGCTGTCATATTTTAGGACTTGAAGAACTCTTGAATAAAATCCTAAATCTGAATTATGGTTGCAAATCTTAAGCATTTCTTGCCCAACAAAATCCAACACATGTTGGGGTTACTAAATGGCTAAAATGTAATAATATCAGGAGGTATCCTCGAACGATTCAGACTTTTAGCAGAATCAGTTTTGTTTACATACGTTATAATTAATACCACTGAAAACGAAAATGGTTCCGTGTGCACAGTTGGAGAAACCACCCTAGGTAAGTGGTCCATTTGACCCTGACTAGAAATCCCCTAAAATCCTTCCCTGCTGTGCGAGCGTAAGCCTGCCGTCGTACCTTGCTGGGCTGTTTTGGCTTCGGTTTGATGCTGATGAAGACGTCCAGCTGCTCCATGAGTGCCGTGATACACTGGGGCTCCACCTCGATGTCCTCTTTAATGTCAAACATTAACACCAGAGGCAAGCAGCCCTGTGGAGCAAACACAAAATAAAAAGTTACCGTAACATATCTGCGTTTTCTATATCGTGTGGACTCTTTCTCGTAACGGTAGTACACTTTCCTTTTATGTTTTACCATTTGTTGACCCACATTTCAGCTGTACCAATAAATACAAGATTCACTGCTGGATCCATCCCACACAGAGCTCGGGGAAATTCCGCCAAGAGCAATCTGTTTTGCATGATCACCACCACAACCGCCACAGACATCTATATTTTGGGCTCGAGTGCTGGACAGCGCTCCTATTGTGAGTGGGTGTAATTAGCAGCAGAGTATAGAGCCCGGCTGGCTCTGACAGGGCCTGAGATTTGAGCTGTAATCTACAGTCTGGCTGGAAGAGGCCAAATCACACAGTACGCTCCTGGAGAGCGACTCCTCTTCCCCCCCCGCCTCTCCGGTACGTCCAGTCTTCTGCTTTCTACACCCCCCACGCCTCTTTATCCTCATCCTTCTGTGCTCTTCCTCGCTCATAAATCGTTTCCCACTCTCTCCCTCTGTCCAGACAGACAGCGAGAGGCTCCTTCTTGTGTGTCCACACCGAGAGAAAGTCATGTTTGGTCGCTGCAACAACTTTGGCATTTGCTAAATGTCTTCGGGGCCAAATGGGAGACCGCAGACAAAGAGAAGGCAGCTCTGGCAGAATTACTGCCCCACATTATGGATCTCCGCACGGAGAGCCAGAGCTGTTTACGCCCGAGATGTCTTAAACGCACCAGCTCAGCAGAAGCTTTTAGCCCACGGTAATTAAACAGCCATCACTTCTACACATTTTTGAAACAGACGTCTGATTATATTCCTTGGTAATTCAGATAAGGGGAGCCTCAGCGGTCGCAGGCAACACAACAAGAATGACCGCGGAGCATTTTTAACCAACAGAAATTTAAATGCGAGGCGCTTCCTCCTCCTCTGAAAACTAATGGTTATGTGCGGACGTCTGAATTACAGACGGGGCTGAAACTCAAACCCATCAAAATCTACTGTGTGAGCAAGCCAAACCAGTGCCATTAACACCAACAGGGATGATCTGTACACAGAGAGGACCTACGGAGCTCATGCCAAGCTGATGCAAATGCGTGTGTCCCTCTGAACATGCAGGCGAACCTTGAGTCGGCTACAGATTGCTGTATATCTGGACATTTCAGCAGCGCCGAGCAGCGCCAAGCAAATCTCTCCCAAGGCTATTCAAAACCCCGACAGGCAATCATGGTTTATGTCTTAAACCCATTCTCAAACCCACGCATCATTCACACATACCATGATGATGTTAGTGAAACAATGACAGCCATTATAGCCACCACACAGCGCAGGGAATCTGTATATGTAAGGAGTATACTGCCAATGCCATCCCTTCACCACATAAACAGAGCGTCGAGGGTAAAATGAATCTTTGCAACCAGCGGACTAAACACACACGCAAGCACGCACACAATCAAGCTACACACCATGAGGTACTGCCGTGCCAGGCAGACCGATTCGATGGTGCCCTGAATGTACACTGTGGATTTCTTCTGCGGGCTGTTGGGGTCAGGGAAGTGGATCTGGGCTCCCGTCCTCTGGGTGATGTGCTTGATGTTGCTGCCGTTGCGTCCCTTCATGAAGAGGTGGTGCTGGGGCGCGATGTCCAGGTGGGTGGTGACGGAGATGGTGCTCGCCAGGCTACCAGCCAGGTGCTCCAACAGCAGAGCTGTGCCCCTCTGTGGAGACGAGGAGAACACAGTAATTTACAAAATGATTGAGTATGTAACGATTTTTTAAATCCCTTTCTTAGAATTGCTTTTTGTGATTTATTTGTTTCATGACATTTGATTCCATTTTACTCCCTTTGTGTTTATAACATTCAGTTTGTTGTATTCTCTGTGTTTTCAGTGTCTTCTGTTGTTACTGTAAAGCCCTTTGTAACCGTGTTTTAAAAGGTATATTATTACTTTCACCAAGGTGGTTGTTTTTTTCCAGTGGTGTCTGTTTGCTGGTATGTTTTTTGGGTTGGTTTGTTTGTCAGCAGGATTACACAAAAGCTCAACAGATTTCCTCAAAACCTTGGATGGAGGCTAAGTCTCAGCCCAGAATGGACTTTTACTGCAGATCCAGAGAAGGGGACGGATCCAGAATCTTTTTTCAAAAGATTTCATTAACTTCTCTGCATCGATCTTGATGAAAAAAAAAAAAAATCTGTTGCATGTAGGTGACAAAAGGCCTTGGTGGAGGTATGCGCTCTGGAAGGGCCATTCTAGTTGTTATATTATTTCATTCATTTGAGCGTCTCTGAAGCTATGAACCGAACAGACACAGCTGTGCTTTGAGCTACATGATACCACATTGTGTTTACAATGTTCACCTGCCACCATGTTAGAGTAATGATCAGTAAAGTTATTACAATTCATCCTGAGAGAAATATTAATGTCCAAATCAAAGTAATCGACAAGCAGTAATGCCAACATTTATTTGTGTGTAGTCTAATAATCATACGAGAAGATGTCCCATAAATATAAAAATGAATATCGTGGACAAGTGGCTCAATTCTTTTAAGAATATCCAACAGTTTGAATAAAATCACATGAAAATGTGACAGAGTTCAAAGAAAACAAAGACCAAAACCGAAACTATTCTTCCTTCAGAGCATTAGCCAGATCACGAGGAGAGCAGTCGAGCCATGCTGCCCAGAAACAACGCCAACGTTTTCTATTAAACCAGTGGGAAAGTTATATTTTCCACTGCATCTGCTGGCCAGTCGAACGCTCTCATTCCTCGATGTCTCTGCTACGCCTCCTCAAGCCATCACTTGGCCCAGTAAAGTAAGTCATTTCCAGCGTGCAATGGGAATTCACACACTGCGGCCAGCAGAACACAACAATCCACAGTGGTTTTGGCAATCCTCGGAGGTGTTCCAAGGGTCTCACACCACCACATTACATAGCACACATACTCCTCTAATCCTCGAGCATTTATCTGGCTCGCCTCCCGATCCAGACTGACCCTTCAGACCTACCACACACTCAGGAGGCCGTGCTGCTGCATACATGGAGTGTATGTGCACATAACTGGACGCAGAACACAGGAATGTGCAGAGATGCACTCCAGCATACAAATTCAAGCACGCACGAATAAAGAAACGCAGGGATACATATGTGTTAAACGCAGTCCAACTGAAATTAGCTCAGTTTTGTTAAACGTGAAGCCGTGCTACAGTTAGTGTGGCAGTTTCTCTCTCTTAGATTAGAGCTGACCCAGCAGCCGTCCAGCTCCAGCTCCCAAGCATCTCTCAGCACTCTCCAGCCCCCGTGGTGCTGAAGGTAATGAAGCAGTTTATATGAGAAAAAGTGAGGAACGCTGACAGTGTCGGTGGTGGTTTTTGACACCGTGTAGCCCTGGATACCTTTTTCCCGGTCTGCGGCTCGCCATGGAAACGGGTGGAGAAGAGTGAGGGTGTGAGCGCAAATATTGTTTCACAGGCACGACTGGCAACGAGCGCACAGGTCAGGGAACAGGTAGTTATTCAAGCGTCTCTCACAGGACACACACAGGACACACACACTGGCTGCTGGGAGGGTTGAACCTATGACCTCCATGTCTCTGGAGGTCTTTCATTCATTTTGTTCCAATTTAAAAAAGGGAAAATCCAAACTTAAACAGCATTTATATTATTATTGAAAAGTGTGCAGTCACTATTGGGAAACAAACCAACACAGTTTTCTCTAAAATGGAAATTAGGCATCAGTACTGAAACGATGGAGCCACTGACACTCATTCAACTGACTGAAGGTTTTGATTTGAATTCAAGCCTCAATTTGCTGCTTTTCTTTATTTTGAATGTTTGAAAAGTTCAAGTTTTGGGATTTTTGATCAAATGTCAGACAAAACAACCAACCTGAAGATGTCTCTTTTCTGGGTTAAATGACAAGAAATATAAATTGAATTGATAATAATTAAAATAACTGTTAGCTATTGCCCTT